>NDFZ01004945.1:73463-158529 GCA_002192655.3 Mamestra configurata | reverse complement strand
GATCGCCAACCCCCCCCCCCCAAGCGTGGCGATTATGGCAAACCCAAGGCCCTTTGGGGGAGGCCTATGTCCAGCAGTGGACGTCTTCAGGCTGGTATGATGATGATGATGAGCTCGATGTCTAAAACCCAGATCAAGGAGTCTCTTCGTGCTCTTTACGCAAAACTGATTTCTCTCCTCTAGGTTCCACCAGACTTTATCCTAAACCTTCAACATGCTTTTTATTATTATGAATGACTGTAAGACCTTTTCTTTTTTTTCCTTGGCAACTGAGCCGATGTCTACTATTCTGCCAGCGTCATGTGGTGACGGGCGGTAAGGTGAGCCGTTGAACTTTGGAATTTGTGGTAGATCTATATGTTAATAACACAATAACATATTATTAGTCAACATGGTTTTTGCAAATCAACCTCCTAATCAATCTCCTATTTGGAGAGCTTTCGGCCATCTACAGTTGAAAGTAATATGCAGAATTGATGATCATTGACATCTTGAAGATTTTTAATTAGGTCTACAATGCATTATTAACATTTCTATTGATCTAGTCAAATATTGCAAACATTTAAATAAAATCTGTTTATAGAACAACATTTTTCACTTAACAAAATCGCCAAGTAATTCATGGTCTAATAGTAATAGAAACTAAAACCAGTGAATCAAGTCTCTCTTCGGGTCCTAGAGCATAATTTAAAAGCTTGAATACAGTGGACGTCTACATGACTACATCTGTAAATCTCCCTTTAAATGTAAAATGCACACCTGAGTTCAAAGCATTTAGCGTCCCGTCTTGTCCATATATCAAACAGGTTCTACATACATACCTATAAAATGATATTCATGACCGCGGGAATTCTCCAAACGAAGAGCCTATTCCGCTTCCCCTAATCATTAAAACTCGCACCTTGTTACCACCAAAACGTACTAACCACCAGGGATTTAACTCGAAATTGGACTGTAGTACCTTGTTTTAAAGTTAGGTTTTGTTAATACGGGTTTGTGAAGTACGTCATGAATGGTTGTCGAGTCGAGGGCTGGCCAAGGACAGCCATTGTCAAGATTTGCCCTGTTTGCGGGATGAGCTGTAGGCCCAGATGTACATGTATAGTATAGAATAAAGGTCACTTTGTATGTAAGATTGAATTTATGTTGGAGCTTGAAGCTTGCAGCTGCAGTGCGCAGGTGACGGTGAAGATAACACGTGTAACTTATAGCTAGGGGAACGGTTCTAAGAATCTTTGACATTTTTTATACTTTAGGAACAATATTAATAGCAGACACGACGTTCTCTGACAACCTGATTTAAATATCTGATCAGGAGTTCTGAATGATTGAGCAAAATACACGGATGTGTATGTATTAAGTGAATGTATGAACATATTTATTACTGGCAGGTTCCTGCGACTTTGTCTGCGTAGAATAGTTACGATAGATGAATGTTGTGAATAGACCCTGCTGGACAGTTAAAGGGCTATAGCCTGTAGCCGTTCAGCAAATGTTAAACATGGCAATCATTTAAGGGCTAAAATGGTCAGTGGGCTTGGCTTGGCTAGGTTAAGTAACGGTTAAAGTTTTAATAAGAGAATTCGATGCATAAATTATAAGAATCCTTTGGAGCAAAACGCTGAAAAGCGTGCTGTGTAGATGTCGCCTCAACCTCGTTACCGACTTTAATCTTTCACCCCTGTAATATTATCCAGGTAGCTTAAAAGATAATCCTTGTCAACTCATCCCCTTTGAAAAAGTTATGTAGGCCAGTAGGATTATTACAATGTTTCGCCCCCTTTTCATCCCCCCAAGGGCAAAAGAAACTCTTGTTCTTGCGCACAATGCTTGAATTTCTTGAGGTCTATTTTTCCTGGGGAAGCTACGTGAAAATTAGTCTTCGTGAAGTTTGTAGAAAATTCTATGTAGACTTTTTGTGAATGTTTCAAAAGATGGCGGAAATTGGTGTTTTTTTTTTACATATTTTCATAATTGATTGTTTGTTTGACTGACTGACTAACAATGCCATTTCAGACCAGTGTGTACTATGTGTAGGGCTGTTCAATAGGGTGTCCCGATTTTTTTTTTCTGTTTTCGCTACACAATACCCCTCAAAAGTTGCGTCATAAGTTGTAGATTACCGTAAAAATAATTTAAAAAATATCAAAAAATATCTCGAGGGCTCTACCGGCATTTTTATTTTTCAAAAAATCACTTGAATAGCACTTCAGTGCATATCATCTATTCTATTTTTTTCACAAAAATCCCATCATATTTTGTAATTACAATGATAGTGGAACCCTAAGTAACGATTTGCAGGTTTGGTTCAAACTCGCGAAATTCATGTTTTGACTTGTTTTTCTCTAATTTTCTACATCTGCGGCGAGACAGTTCGTCTCATTTCTATTACGGTTTTATTGTTGTAAGGTGTCGTTCCGCACTTCCTTGTGATAAAATACGTGTTTTAGTAACAAACAATAATGGGTTCAAGACGAAGTGAGACACGTAGTCTCACTTCGTCTTGAACCCATTATTGTGCTATATTAGGACCATATAAAGAACTTGACGATCGCCAGTTACCAAATATAAGTGACGTCATCAAATTTATTTTATACACTAAAAATGAACTGAAACAGCAGCAAAATGGGAAAGATCCTTCTAACACAGAACTGTTCTCAATCGTTTCTGGAAAACTTCATATCATTTGGACCAAAGCCTCGATTCCTGTTGTATCCAAAGAACCAGTGACGCAATTGCTGAAATCACATTTCGAGAAATACCTATCATTAATAAGATATCCCAAAAATAAAAGAAATGATAGCTTCGAAAGCAAAGTGAAGTGCCAATCGCATACTCAGACTTTACGTATGTACTATTTCGCCGTCAAATAATTTGCAGTTGCTTGTGAACTATGTGGTGAAAGTCTACGGTCCTGTGTGGTTCCTCAACAAGAAAAATCCATCATTTAAAGATGGCCCCAAGCATATTTTTGAAATGATAAGGTACTCTCGATTTTTGCCTGAAAAAGAGAGATCTATTATAGATGCAGTAATCGAGAGAAACGCTTTTTTTGCGCACCCCGAAAACTTGCTAATTGCCATGTTATTCGAGAGACCATATTCGAGAGCATCTCGAAAAATATTAAGAGCTAGAGAAGCAGAAAAGAGCAGCTCTCTAAGGGTATTTAAAGCACCAAAGCTTAACTTCTTCGCACAAGATTATATTGATGTGATATTTTGGCAAGAGTGTGAGATATCAGCTCCACCGATTCTGCGACACGTCTCTAACGATGAGCTAAGAATTAAGGCAAAAGAGCAAAGCCTCGATATTGTTGACTTTCCTTGTCACACACAGTCAGTGGAACGGTGTGTTAAATTAGTGACGGAGGCTTCTCAAAGCGTCACGGACGCCAAAGCCCGGGTTGGGTTTATTAGGAACAGATTAAAATCTCGCGCAGAAATGCCTAGTTTTGGGCACAAAAACCAGATCCGTTTTTAAAGTACTTGTTAATTTCTTTCATTTTCGGCAATTTTAAACCTTGATGTGACTCATTGTGTACCCTTAAATTTAATAAAAAAACCTTTCAAATGTTATTTTTGTATTATTTATTGTTAATGTTAGGAAAAATAACACATTTGAAAAACTTCAAGGACCGGTAGAGGCCTCAAGATGGATGATATCTAATAAAACTAAATGATAATCGTAATCTACGTGTCAAAACGCAACTTTTGATACCTCTTGGGTAGACGTAGCTCAAAAAAAAAAAAAACCCATACATGGACGGGACACCCTACTGTTCAACGGTATGAATATTGAACAAGAACTCCTGAAATAACACGACAGTTTACTACGACTATCTTTATAGTTCAGGATGTTACTTTTTGGAACATTTGATATTATGCACAAGTTTCGCAACGAGACGTAAGTCACTGAAATACTCGCTTGCGCCGTGCTTTATTTTTCATCAGAAAAAAACGTAACTCGTTATTCAATGTCTTGTACCGGCAATTATCTAAGGAAAGAAAACAAAGGATATAACGTTTTATTGCTTATTGATAGCCATAATGTAATAGTTTTGTAACAACTTGTTGAAGTAGATCCTTCGATTATATTAGGAAGGATACGAAAAACTTGAAGGTAGTACACGAATAGTGCCACACGTCCGCCGACGATGCCGTCCGTTTAAATCAGTTGCGATAAATCTTAGCTAGCGAACGGACGTGCGCGTGTGTGTGAACAAAGGAATTATATTTTTAAATAAATTATTAAAAATTGACTTGTATTCCTGAACACCGTACGTCGTGTTGTTGCATAAACAAGTATGATTTTTGTAATATTTTTTCAAGGAATATGCTTTTATATTCTTGTCTTGTACGTTCGTATCTTAATGCCTTTCAAGGCATTGAAAATGCCCAAAAACCGACGCGGATATTTTGTGTTATTTTAATAAACTCTAGCTTTAATGTTATAAAGACTAATCGAAGTTTTCTTTGTCCACAGAGCTAGTGCAAAAAGTGAAGTGCATCGATGAGACTTCACTAAGTCTTTGAAAGCAAAAAAGCGTCGCCACGCTGCTCGGTTTACTTACATGTAAGTTTTGACCTTGGGTTTTCAGCTTTTATCAAATACATTAGAATATTAGATTTATTGGCAGTGGTGGTGCGGTGGTCAATAAAGTACCCCGAAGCAGGTGCTTAACTTTGATATTTCATCACCACTGCTATCAACACGATGACGAAGGACATCGTGTTGATAGCAGTTAGCAGTCGTCCAAGAGCCATAAAAAATCGAACACATGTGTCATCTACCAATACACATTAGGCCCATGTATGGTGCATAAATGTCCCAGCAATGGAAATATTATAGACTGATTTATACTTTTGTTTATTGGACACACTTTGAGCGTGCACACGCATTAATTGTATGTAGTCGTACAAAGTGCTCTGCTGGTAATACTTTGTTCTTATAAGTATCATACTCTGGGTGCATCGTCCTCACATAATATTAAATTAATTTTGTATACAAATTTTGTAAAATCATTATTTAAAAAGAGTAACTATGGAGTTTCTTGTCCGTTCTTCTCCATAAGAATCTACCTTTCCGAATGGACAGTAGTCACTTTATTAATGTAATATTATTATTTTACTGAACTGTAAATGATGACGTTCAAAAGTGCCGTTTAATGGCCTAATTGAAATAAACGTTTTGACTTTGACTTTGCTGTCTTAGCTCTAAATAGAAGTAATCTTTATCAGACAACTTGAGAGTGAACAAAATAAGCTTGACACGACCAAAATACACGAGATTCTGCTCCAAAAGTAAACAATATCTATAAAGAATGAGAAAACCAATTATGCCAGTGTGTTGTGTAGGATGTCTTACATTATGCATGAGATTGGATTGAATGTCGTACCCTTGAACTTGACCTTGGTGAAATACTCTTGTGTATTGTCCTTATTTTCTCGATTTTGTTATACCTAGTACTCGTATGAATGCATGTTAAAGGTACGAGTTCGTAGCCGACACTAATAGTTTCTGTGTATTTCTATGAAATACCTTTCAGAGGTAGTGGCACGTCGCATGCTGCTTTTGTCATAGAAATACAAAGTAACCAGTGGCGCGGCGACCCGTCGCCTGCTGCTGTCTGCAGTCGGCTACGAAGTTGTACCTTAAGCCGTTGGTCCCTGACTCCCGAATGTCATTTGTGCATCTTTGACAGTCGTTACGGCTAGTCAGAAGTCAGTAAATCTACCAGCCCAGTGGTATCGTGATTACTCTGACTGGGTCATGGAGGTCCGACAGGCATTCACTCCACGTCAAATACTTGTACTCAGCTGTATCCGGTAAGACTGGGAGCCGACACCAACAAGTTTATTTGTTTAATGCTGGCACTCCAACGACTTATTCACTAATACAGTTTTGGGGTACTGTAACAATTAAACTTAAAATCTGGAGTGAATTTGTCACTTACAGGTGTGCACAGCACATATTTCAAGTTTTAAAATTACATACAGAAAGTATATATAGACTTAAAAAAAAACTACGTGAAAACAAAACTGAAAGTAAAAATAAATAAAGAAAAGTAATCACTAAATATATTTTGTTACTCTAAAAAATAACACAATCAACGACAAATAAATAAATAAATATCTTAGGGAAAAGACTGATTTTGTGACAACCCGTATAATCTTTGGAATGCTTAGTTCGTTTTTATGTAATGGCGGATTCTCTTTATAGGTACTTAGTAGGTTTTTAGTACTTAATTTGGTAACGACCAATTAAGGCATTTCGGTGATATTTTGTTAGTGCAGCTCTAAAGGTTAGAGTCTAAAGGTCTACAAGAGCTGCGACTTTACGATATTAAAAGATAATAATAGATGGACGGTATAATTATCATGCAATTCATCTGTGCTTGTGTTTTATTGAAGCAAAATAATTAAATAAATCGGTCTAAGAACCACAGACACAAATCTATTGCGCAATGCAACTGTTCATACGACTATCCTGAGGCAAAGAAGAATAGACTACGTATGACGTACGAAAGAGTCTTTATGATGTTCCTTGCACTTTCTTTTGCTCAAAGATCAACACTTGAACGTGCAATGTCTGACTTACCGACTCCTAGACAATTTAATTGTAACAAATGCTTTAAGATTTGATTAAAATCGCTAATCCAAACAAAGCCATCTAAACTTGAAACAGTGACAAATTAGTCGTCTGTCACCATAATTTAACTCGTCACTCGCCAATTGATGGCACCCCAATCATACAGTAATCCACGGTCGTTGCACCCGGCGACGCTTGCGCCGATGTATCCACAATTTAGACGTCTGTCTGTCCGTTGCGGTTGGACGGAGATGCATTCAGCGGATGGGCACGCGCGTATTTTGAACAATGTACAGTGATAAAAGTAAGTAACATCATAAAATTTGACAAGATTTTCACAACTAGACAGGCCTAATCTGTATGAGGAAGCATGGCTGCCAACTAGGGTTCGCTAAATTCAAAATGAATCTTCCTTGTGTGACGACACTCTAACGGCCGGTCTCATACAACATACTAGGGGGGTTTAAAACGTCATATTTGAAAGGCAAACATAAAGTTTCAGCTACTGTTGGTAGCTAATTTGACAGTTGGTTAAAGGTAGATACGTTATTGAGACCGGCCGTAAGATGAAAGCAAGACTAAAGGAACGATGAATGGACTATGTGAGAATGTATATAGCTAGAAACGGAAAGGCTAATAAGATGGCGACCAAGACAAGAAGAAAAAAAAATGTAGCGTCGATCTTCTTTCTTGATGATGTGTAAAGATGCTAAAATGCAAGATGTACACCCTGATCAATCAGCCTTTTTTTTAAGGATGAGAAATCATCCAATGACTTCTTCCGCTCTGGGTGAAGCGGAAGGGCGTGTCAGAGTCTTACTGACTAAAACCCATCCGTGTCCCTTCTAAAGCCCTTTGCGTTCCAGGGCCGCGGTGACTCTTTCGAACAAATTCCGCAACCCTGGCAAGCTCTGGCCCTAGCGGGCCCCGTCTTCTCTGCTGACATCTCCTTGAGGCGCGCGTGAAACACAACGCGCCATCGACCCGGGCCTGGTGGTGATCAGCCTAGGCGTACCAATTTAACCGTCTACCGAATCTTTTAAACAACAGTCCTAAAAACGAAGACGCTTCTCATGTCTCCGCCTCAGAATTTCAAAAGCTTTATCTAATCTTAAACAGGCGTTTGAGTCAGTGGTCCTTGCCTTGATAATCATAATAAGGATTCCAATTTAGATAAGTTAAGCTGTAATACGGCGCCTACTTATCTTAATATGGTGATTCATATTTAGATAGTGCTGTTTCGTTGGTGGACCTTGAATAGAGTCCAATTTGCAAGACTTTTTCTTGCGCTTTTGATTTTTCTTTGTCGCATTTGTCTTTTCCGTATCCCGGAGTCTGGATTTGTGACCAGTTATGGCAACAGGCTCGCCACCTTTAACCTGGGGTTTTTGTTTCTTATTGTTAGGCTCGCTTTTGACCTTCATCTCACTTGATGATTTGGTCGACGATGGAGCATGCTGGGCTAGAAGTAACGTATTCTTATTGTAACTTAAAGACTCCCAGGTTGTAGCTATCAGGAAACAGACTCCGACAGGGTATTTCCACTCCATAGCTAGACACACAAAGAAAGTAAAGAAGAAGACCGCATACGCACAAAACGTTTTGATCAGATGTCCACCATGTACCGGTGATGAAACGGACTTTTGGGATTCGATCGTAATTTACTAAATGACGGTGTATTTTTTCAACTTTGACCTAGACGGTCACCACTGTTATGCTACATAAATTTAGTTTTCTCTTATGCTGAGTTAATTTACTAAGTAGAAGTAAAATTAACATTGCCAACGATCACTTAAAATAAGAACTAACATGCGTGATCAAGTCATCAACCAGTCGATCATCACAACAAATATGCCACACGCATCCCGTAATGGTAGGTAATAGACCTCATGTTTATATGGTAGTTCTGACAATTAGTATGCGGGGACCATAGCTGTTAACCATAGAGCCTGCCATGACTAGAGACGCCATCAGATTTTTTTTTCTCCTTTGGTAACTGATCGGGTGTCGACTATTCTTCTTTATCATCTGTCTGAGTCGACGGATAACTGCTTCTTTTATTATTTGTGCCCAGTCGGTGGCAACGTTAATTGCAGCATTCAGTGACATTAATTAAATCCTATCGACTATTCTGTCATTGTCATGTCGTCAATCAAATGGAAAAGTGAGGTGCGGTGAGGTGAGCCGTCGAACTTTGCACTTTGTGGTAGATCTATAATGTTAGTAACTACTTAGTCGTGATGTCCTGACTGTCATAGCTATAGTCAGAAATGTCAGGAGATGACAAATTCTAGACAGTCGTGGCTACTTTAGGTAGAGTAATGCGGTTACCGAGTGGCGTCTAAGGATTAGAAGAAGTGCTGGTAGTTCACTGGAAGAAAGAGCAGACGACATTATTACCATCGTGGTGGTTGCAACATGAAAAGATAGGCCTATGTTCAAGCCGGAATGATGATGATGTCAATTTCTAGGAATAAACGGTGATATTCTTTGTTTGTGTGAAGAGTTTTGATAAAGTCAGCTCTAACACTGACCGCCAAGATGTCTCGGTGCTCTGTGGCTATTAAATACTATAAGCAGGATCGTTGCCCGCGCACGATTCTTGCACGATCCGCGGTCGTGCGTGGCTATGTCGCGTTTGAGGGTTAATAAGTGTTTATGTATCATTCTGGGACTGTGATTAGTTATGTATGCTATGGACTGTTAAGATTTCCAAATTATTGATTAGATTTCATATATTTGTGACGTGTGGTTCACTATCGAGTCCTGGATGGGTAACGGAGACCTGTGATAGTGATTGTTCTCTCGCTTCTTGCTGAAACTATTAGCCAGTCATCAAGGTACCTGTCCGCTAAACCATGAAACAATGGACGATCTCCATCCCCAGGTTTTTGTAATTAAAATTTGAAGTTGTGAACTGGTCAAACCCCACTTGAGCATGAAAATTTGTTAGACTGTAGCATTATGTTAAATATGTTCTCGATAGGGATATCCTCTTGATTATTTCCAAGGACCACCCTCAATACATAAACAAAACACAATCTCTAAAACCAGCATGAATAGCTGCAAGCGGAATCAAAGAAGCTCCTATCCAAAGATCACCACGGATGCAATGCATCATAACTCTCATACAATTTCCTCCGTTTACAAGACGCATGGATACACACTGTATTTATGAAATACATTCAAAACACTATTGTTTACCCATTTAGAATGCAAACAGAACTTCCTTGTTTACATAACAGCTGAAATGGCTGAAATTAACTCCGCTCTTTAAACTACTTAAGCTATATAAATTAATAGTTTCTGTGTTATTCGTAATAGTGTGTAAACGGCTTAAGTGAAGAAAGTTTGGGGTTTGTATGTTGTCATTGTTGGGCTGTAGTTCCTATGCAAACAGGCTTGAGTGATCAATGGGACGATAACTATTGAAGAATGGTTCATATTGACTTGGGCAAAATCTTCAACATCATAGACGTTAAAAGTACGCTTGATTTTGTTTGTTCTTTTCGTGGCGTAAAGGAAAAATCTCACTTTTCCGTTCCTCTTATTGGCAGATAGATATGTCCATGTGTTCACCCATGCCCTTATACGATGGTGTGTTGTGGTGCTATGCTGTATGCTTAATTGATTAGGTGCCAGTTATATATTTTGGAAACTCGTTTAATTGTCGCGACATTTCACAATCATCTTAATACTAGCTTTGCCCGCGACTGCCTACGCGCATATCCCGTTTTTTCCCGTTCCCGTTTTACGCATGAATGTGGCTATCATAGACAAAACGAATTTTCCAAATCCGATTAGAAGTTCTAGAGATAAGCGCGTTCAAACAAACAACAAAATCTTCAGCTTTATTATATTAGTATAGATTGCATAAAGCATTATTAAATTCCAAAAGAAAGATTCAATCATTTCAGTCAGTCACTGGGTCACAAATTTGTCATCATGAACCAGTCATCAAGTTCACTACTCTATGTTGCGGTATTGTTCGAAAGAGTTACCGCGACCCTGGAACGCAATGGGCATTTGAAGGAACACGGGTGGGTTTTAGTCAAGAAGAGTCTGACACTCCCTTCCGCTCTGCCCAGAGAGAGGGAGGAGTCATTTCATGATTTCCCATCCAAAAAAAAAAGTTCAATACTCCATATGACTCAATATTCATTGATCCAATGTTCCAGCCTCCATTTAAACCTCGTATCAATCGACGCGCGGCAATTGCGTAATTTTCTTGTTTAATTGTCGTGGATCGCGAGTTTGTTAGCGACGCCCTTATTGGCGCGATTGGCGCGCTGTTACGCATGCATAACGTTACGTGAACGTGCGCGACTCATGTCGTGATGTAGGCGAGACGAAAAGGCCAATAGGCGATAAGAAATATTTGATTTAATTAAACACTAAGCTGTGCAATGTCGTCTGCAGTCCTCATCGAATCGAGATCAATTTTAGGTTGTTAAAAAGGGCAAATTTTATGTTGATTGTAACAGAAATTTAACCTGGGAGTCTTTCAAGACATAAGTGAATTACTTCTTAGAAAGCGTGCTCCATCGTCGACCACATCATCGGTTTCCATCAGATGAGATTGTGGGCAAACGAGAGTCTATAAACAATTAAAAAAAACATATAGGTAGGCTCCTATATGTTTTTTTATTTGAAGTCAATCCATTAAGGTTTTCGACCTGCATTATCTGTCTGTTACTCCAAATTCTTTAAAGTTACTTAACATAATAGTCTGCCGATAGAATATCAGAAAACCTCGTCAAGCAGACCTTCTGTACTTACACTAGTGCCAATAAACTAGTAAGGTGCGCGGATCCGCCTGCTTTTTTGTTATGTTATGCAAAGCTGTGAGGAAATGCGTGAATATGATAATTATTGTGTGAAGAGCGATGGTGTGTGTATTCATAGTGGCTTGTTTAATCGTATTCAATATTGCGCGTACGCAATGTGGAAGATATTACGTGGTTACTTAAATTGTAGTCGTTTTAAAGACTCAAACACAAGAGCAATGGGTTGGTTGTGTGAAGGACGATAAAAACCGGCCAAGTGCGTGTCGGACCACGCACAGTGTAGGCTCCGTAGTTACCCGTCTCCTAAACCATGCCAGAAAAATAGTAAAAAGTACTTAACTATTAATACATTACAAAGTTGCAACTACACTTGGTATTAAGTCATTTTCTATAGAATTATTAGGTTTTTTTACTTACCCAGATCCATTTATAAGTTGGTCGACTATTACTCATTAACTCGTTAAGCCTAGTTAGCGGTAAAAGTAACAATGAGGTAACAGTAAATTACTGGTAAGGTTCTGTATGGTGAAGAAACGTAAAATTATAGCACCATCCCATCTCTTCCCATGGGTGTCGTAAGAGGCGACTAAGGGACTGGGGAATGGGACTGAGAGAATGGGCAGCAGCAATCTCTGTACATTGCAACAGCTACACTGCGATCGCCAACCCGCCTGCTAAGCTGCTCAGCGTGGCGATTATGGCGCCGGCAACTAATAATAAATAGGAAACGAAATAAAGCAGTAAAATTCCCTTTAGCTCATCTTTAAAGCTGAGTTTCCAACTGCAATGAACTCGATACATTACGGACTACCGAAGTATTATGAGACGAAGCGCTCCACCGTGACCCTCAATGTAACTTAACTTGCAGCTTTAAAGTTACTTGAAAGAGAAAATATCAGTCGTGGGTGTCGAAGAAAATTGCTGTAATGAACTATTGTGATTTTACAACTTGTTTTATGTTTATGATGTACGAAACATTAAAGAAACAATATAGGTACTCAAACATGATGGCGCATTCGTTTTGCTGTTAATTTTATTGCAAAATCTTAGAGAATTGTGCTGTTAATATAATATTATTATACCTACCTATGAAATATCTGCGTATAAGTGTTTTGACATGTGGGAAAATAGTATCATTGTCAGTCAAGTGATGATTCTGTTTATAAGTAAGCGTATTTATTTTGTTGCTTCCTCTGCTAATCTAGGTTCAACAAAGTTAATTAAATTAAGTACCTACCTACATATTGTAGCGAAATAAAAGCACTTAACTAATTTTAAACGTACTATTTTATTCTTTAGTTAAAAAATCTCAAAATTAGTCGAAGAAGTAAAAAAAATAACACTTGATTTTATTAATAATGTGAAAGCCGTAATTTAATTTATAGAAATTGAAAATACCCAAAGGCACACAGAACAATGCTAAATTTTCTTTTTTTTTTTTCATTTAATATTATTCCGAATAAAAGTGCCTGCCCTTAACACGGTTGCAACCGATTAATTAAAGCATTCGGGTAAAAAAAATCTTAATGACGTGAAGCTAAGTTTTACACTATGAAAATTTTGATAAAAATCATTATGCATTTAAAGGGTTCATAATTTAAATTTTGTCTTTAACTTTTTCTTGTCAATCTTAATTTAAAAATCGAATTTTATGCAATTGGCCAGTCTGACAACTTAAACAAAATGTTACGACGAAAGTCTTGTAGCGTATAACACTACAATATGTATATCAATATGTATACCTGAAGAAGGATGTCGTAACCGAGCCAGGCCTAAAAACTCTGTCGTGACAATTTGGCCTCGTTACTGACAGATTAGCCGGAGAATGCATATGGCTGGGAAAATATGCGGTCCTTTGCCCAGTGGGATAACATAAAAAAGATGATGATTTCGAAAAATATTTTGACTTGACAACGTCTAATAAATCGATGAACCCCAGCTGCACGCACAAAAAAGATGACTCATTGTAACGTTACGATCATTTCATCAATGTTTTGTTATGACGTTGTCACGTTAAACTATCGTCCGTAAACCGACTTTACAGACAACCAATTTTAGCTGCTCTTCTGTATCATCTTCAATTTTCTATTTTCTGCAGATCACTAAATCACGCTCATACAGACATACAGTTACCTTCTCCTATCATATACATATTCTAAGGCCTATTTTCTTCGCAATTTATCTTCCATCGATTGGAACAGACAATGAGTAATGGTTTCATTGCCACCAGCACGTACTCGTTATTAGATGTGTAGATTTCTACTGGCACGCAACAATGGACAAGTGTGAGGCAAGTTACTAGCTTGTATCTTTTAAAGGGTGTTTTGTTCTGCATGTCGTGTTTTAGGTTGATTTAATTGGTTGTATGGGCTGTTATCACTCAGGTTTTAAAAGCTATAATCTATTGATCAGGTCGCAGGTGTTAAATCTGTATAAACCGAGAGGTACACGAGTTCATGCTGCGTTTAGACTTAGATATTTGACTTTCAATCAGACAGTGTAAGTAATAGATGCGTCTGCAAATTACGTGTTATGGTTGCGCTTGATCGCCTTTTGAGATAAACCAAAGATTTTTTTTGTAAATAGTTTAAGCTCAGATACTCCCAAGACACAAACGCGTGTCGAAGCTATGACTTTGTCAATTTTGTAAGATAATCAGCCAATTTGCTAACGAATCACTCACTCCTCTCCAGGCCACTCGTTTAAATAACCCAACAACGTCATTACAACTTCCTACACAATTTTTCTCATATCAAATCGCTTTCGTCACGCAAATAAAATCTAATTTCAAATTAATCACTTTTTCTCACAACTTTCACTGTTATTTTCTTTCATTCACATTTCACTATCGAACGTGTTCCTATTCTGTGACCCACTAAGATGGCGCTTTTAATATCGAGGCTAAAATATTTATTAATCATATTTTATGTCCAAATTTAGGCTGCGATTACATTGGAAGAGTTTAAAATCTAATGGTAGGTGTAGGTAGACTAGATTTCTTCCCCGATTAAGACTAGGTTTTTGTACTTTAGAATGAGACATAATGAACTAAACGATATCTTCATGTTTTAGGTTGTGGTTCAAAAAACTTGGGTAAGTATCCAACTATTACATACGTATCGTTGTGTTAGATAAAATTAACTTTATTGTAGTCTACTCCAGAATTAAAAAAAAGGTTCTTTGTTAACAGCGATATATCTTACAAGTTAGCTAGCGTACCTAGCTGCGTAGATCAGTCATTAGTTTCTTTAGTTTGATGAGTGACTATAATTATTGGTAATACAGCAAATATTCTCATGTCGACTAGAGTTGTATAAAACCGAAGTACCTAGCTTACTGCAACATCAACAACAATTAATTAGATATATCCTATTCAAGTCCACTCGACCTTCAAGCTCCACCAATGTGAACGTAGCCTAACAACATTTTATTGCACAATGGTGATTTTAGCATGTTTAGCTGAAGTGAAATGGTGTTGTTTTGTACAATCAGTTGAGAAGAACGCTCGTAACCACGATAATCAATACTGTTATTGCGTCGTAAAAAGTAACAACATTTTTTTAATAATCGGTGGCATTGTTAACATGAATATTATGCAGAAGTACCATTTTTAATTTTATATCATGTTTTGGCAACCACAGCGGAAAATGACTACACAACTATGCTGAAAACATAAAAAAATATCATATACAGAGTGATTTAAGAAATTGGCTAGCTACACGTATCTTTCAGAGGGCGACTGCGAAAATTAATCAGCAGTTCCCTTCATTTTGTCAAGAAATGCAAACAAAAGTGTACTGACCAGCTGTTTTTTTTTCATGAAGCTGTACTAGGACTATTGTACCTACTTACATCTTTTTTATTTTTTTTATTTAATATGGGTTTGCTCTTGACTCTAGTCTAGGTCATAGATGACAGAGACAAAGTCGACGATGGAGCGAGCTTACCCAGAAGATCTTCAGACAGATTGCCAATGAATTAGGTTTCGTCGGGGTTGCTGTACAAATAAACGCGACGATCGTGTATTTGCGCGATGGTCGCCTTCTATTAGGATGCTTAGAGGTCAAAGTCAACCAATAAACGGTCTGATTTTCTTGTTTCATGATTTTCATTTCGTTATTTGGTTACGTAAGTCTACTGTTGTTGAATAGAAGAAGGGTACCTACTTGTTTTCTTAAATACTAAGACTTCTGCACTGAATTACATTATTTGTGGTATTATATTACCCAATGCAGCGCAATGCGACATGTTAATAACATTTCTGCGAACAGAAATTATTGTAATAAAATCCTTTATGTATTTAATGATTTATTATTTTGGTCAGCATTTTGGGAGTGCGACCGACGAACTGATAAAATTGCGGTGTTGCTTACAATATTCATTATTCTTTTGAATATGTAATTAAAATCCTAGAGTCGTAATAAAATAGGTCGTTAGTTTAGTAGTTAGTTTAGTAGTTATCTTCTAACTTCTACTCAGTCTCATCATCATCTACGTGCCTTGGTGTCATGTTACTTGGGGTTGGCGCAATACGTTTTGTTATCCAAATAGTACATATGTACTTCCAAACGAATATTATTTATGCGAACGTAGCTTTGTCTAGCTAATTGTTAGCACTTTACGTCTTAACAGTCAAATCCGTAATTTGAATGAAACTTACTACGCACGTTGACTGTCTATAGGATACTTTTTATCCCGAGAGTTTGATGCTTTGGGATACTTTTTGATTTCACGCGATCGAAGCCACTAGCAGAAGCTACTAATTAAACGCAATCAAGCCACAAATTCGCCGTACTTTTTGTCACACGACGTTTGGCGTATAGGGTAAGCTTTCGTTTGTCACATATATGTGACAATGACGTTCAAAAGGTTAATAAAAACATTGATAAGCCTCATTTCTTGACAATCAACTGTTTCTTTTCTTTGTGAATATGTCACAAAAAATACGGCGAATTTGTGGCTTGGCGTCGGGGGTACGCCGATATGTTTATGCTCTGGCGATCAAAAGGTTAAAGAAACCCACAGCAATATTTCATGTGAAAAGAGCAAGGATCGTATCCTTGATCTTTTCGCATAAAATATTGCAAAAAGTTTTGAATACCATAAAAATGTAAACACCACCATACCAACGCAGGCATTTACATATGCCATACATTACAAAAGACATGCAATCAACCCAAATCGGGACTGGTTATTGATGTAAATTATGTTTTAATTATAGCTCATTCAATATTATTACATTGCATTTTGTACCACTATACCTACTTTGTTGCAAATGTTGGCCATGGATAATGTCGTGCGGAAAGTTTCGAGCATGAATGTATCCACAGCTATAAGAGTGGAAGATCAATAAAATAATGGAAAGATTGCCTGAAGGATGAGAAAGGCTCGTGGCCAAATAATAACAGCTTCATGGGTCAATCTTCAAGGTAAAACAACACTTGCCGAGGTCGTTCTGTTCTCGGAAAGCACGTTAAGCCGTTGGTCCCGGCTGTCATTTGTCGATCTTTGGCAGTCATTACGGATTGGCAGAAGCCAGAAAATCTGAAAACAGTCTTGCCAAGAAGTACCCTGTTGTTGCTCCACGTAAAATACTGGTATTCAGCTGAATCCGATTTTTCTGGAAGCCGACGATGCCACGAAGCCAGAGGATGATGGTATGACTAAAAAAGGGGAGAATATTGAGATGACGACTATGAGATAGAAATAAACATGCTGCACCTACCCTATTGGGGTATGGAAGAGAATCATGCACGACATACCGCCGTGTTTCGCCGCAATTATTGGCCATACTTTTACATCTTACAAAGTTTGCCTAAGCAGCGCCAATATTGGCCATATCAGAGTCATTATAGACTTGTAAAGAAACTCTATGGTGTTTAATAGTGTGCAACAATGTGATTTATCTAGAGTATTATAATAGACAGTAATGCCGGTTTTATAACGACATACTTTGTGATAATATACATGTTAGTGGTAAAGCAAGTGCATTTTATTTGTGTTGAAATCGTTTGCCGTAATCTTGTTGAAGTCGGTCCATTAGGTAAGAAAGCGTTGATGGTTCATCAGCTGGTTCTCAAGGTATGCTTATAATTGTACTATTAGTTTTACGTCATAAACTAATAGTACAGTATTTGGCATACCTCAACTTAGCTTAAAGCAGAACTAGCAATATTCTTTAAATTAAAAATTAAAATTTGTGACAGCTCAGTATTAAAGTTTATACATATAAATTTACTCCTCACAATTTTTAAAATCTTAACTCCTTTTCGAAAAATCTCTTACTTACTTTACTAGCTTACTTTTTGTGTGTCTTGAGTTTAATTAAAATCGGTTCATCGTTCAAAAGGACTTGTATGAAAAATATGGTGAGGAGTAAACACTCGCTCACGTAAAAATGCCTTCAGATCCTTGTATTGCATTACAGGTGCCAATCCTACAGATAATTACGCTTTTATGTCAACACGTGTACAAAGTGAAAATGAATCACCGATCACCGTATTCACCTCAAGGTTAGAGTGGATTCCAATATAAACACCGCTACCGCCACCGGTGACGCGGTGACTAATCGTTTTAATAACTCCTATTGTATAATCACTATAACGAGTCTTGTTTATTCATGTGTTTTATTGTTTGCACTTGTTAAGATTATCGAAGCTATCTTTTGAGGAATGTGTGAGTTTTCGATCGGATAAGATGAGGGCTCTTTGGTTAAGATTGTTGTCAAAGCAAACACTATCGGCTAGAGGGATAGGCGTAAGTACACAAATATACTTGCGAAAATCAAGGCCATATGACAGATACTGTGCCAAAACTTAAGATCCTGAAACATTTGTACAAGTGGTACTGCTATATTATATGTACAAGCAAGCAAATCCTGAAATACTCAAGCTTGTAAAGATAAAGTCGACCACATGTACTGGAAACAAAACCAATACACTCCTATTCTATAGAACTAATGTTCTATTTGTGTCGTGCAGTCGACTGTACCTATTGTCACCGCAGAAATCCCGCTGTGTGACCAACGACGTCACACCATTCGAACAGATGACTTCATTAAACCGACGCAGGTAGTAGGTACACCGGTAGAGCGGAACTCGCAAATGTCTTGCGCCTGCGCCGGTTCCAAAGCGCGTGCGCCGACGCGACCCGACCGTGCCCCTATACCGTTATGACGTCGCCGTAGCACTGCAGTTTTATTGCTGCAGGGAATAGCTTAGGTGTCTTTAGAAGAAACATTTGTACGCTGTCATTCAGGTTGTGGTCTTGAAATCTGGTGGTAGTTTGGGTTTCTGGAAAGATCTTTTTCAAAAACTGCCCTAAGAAACAATTTGCATCTGCCAGCATGAGATTTCATGAGTGTCAAGAGATTTAATTTACCCTCATTAGTTGGACTAGGGAAACCTTGAGGGAAAGAGGAAGGGCTTAAAGCCTGAGCCGTCTACCTGCTACTCGGAAGTTATTTAAAATGCTTAGCCACATTTCCTACCATAGGAAAGAGCAATTCATATTAACTTTCATAATATCTACATAAAAGCAGGCTGTTTCATTAAAGCATTCTTAATTTTCATTCTCGGTTTTTATCTATTCTCATTTGCATTTAATTTCCTCTTGCGGTTAAACGGAACGAATCAGCTATTTTGATTCATGTATCGAGGGTGATAGATACTATACCGATTATAGCAGTTTCATTAGTCAAAAACGATTTAACATTCACTTTTCCTATAACTTTTCGTCTTTTATGAATGAAATTGACGCATCAAAATTTCCAATCAGGTCTTTAAAATGATCAAATCGAAAATATTGACGATAGACATTTTAAGTGAGAATAAAGATTGAGAAAAGAAACAGACTAAAGAAAACTTTGATAATGTGTGAAAAGTGATGAATGAATAGAATGAATTAAGCTCTGAAATTAGTGTTGGTACAGATGCAATGTAAAAAGAAACAAGCTCAGGTCAGGGCAGAACAATTGGAAAGAATTCTTCGACCACCTCAGAACAAAATGTCAGTAATACAAAATAATATTAGCCAATTAATATTGTTGACTAGAACATAAACCATTCCAAAGTCATTACGATACAATATGGAGACGCTAAACCAAAATCTTTTATAATATAGCATCGTCAAAACGAGCATAAAACAGTAGCCAATACTAATTGTAATTACTTACAAGCACAAAGCCATAGGTTCCCATTTACGACCTCCAATGAATGACGGATATGTATGCCTGTCTCAATAACGGTAACTCACATGGTTGTGCCATAAAATATTATGGAACCATAAGTGAAAGTGCGTGTCTCTCGAGTTTATGGTCTACCGTAGTAATATACGTTATGAAATTGATTAGCGCAGATTTAGAAATTCTTGTTATCATGGGAAATTGAGAGCTTTCGTTTTTGTAATAGAGTCGGTGATTGGATTAGAGGCTCTATCAATTCATTTTGCAGCTTTGGAATATCAACTTTAGTACAATGATTTTGATTGAACTCATCCTCAGTAAATTATTTGGGATAATCGCAATCTGCTGTCCAAAATCTTTCCTAAATATAGCATTTTCTGGTTCTCCACTTTCCGCATCAAAGTGATGTTTAGTTCAAAACGGTCCCACAATCTTTACAGTCCCTGCACAACCTATATTTTTTTCGTTTTCGTAATATTTTTGGTAATTAGAGTAGAGGCTCTATCAAATTCATTCTGCAAAATTATTTAGAATATCACCTTTGGAAAAGCATTTTTGTCATCATCATCATCTGGCTTATCGCAATCCAATGCTGGAGCAGTCTTTCCCAATATAAGTATCTTGTTGTTCACCTCATTCCGCATTAAAATCTTAACTATCAGTACACAACTTGCTTTCTCCCAGAAATATTACTTCAAATTACTGGATACTTTCGTTAATAAACATAATCCAAATTCAATGGGTATCGATGACGCAGCCATGACGGTCCTAGTTCCGCCCGACCTTGTGCCCACTTTATACAAAATAAACCTCTAAAAACGGATATTGGGCTCGAACCTGCCCTTGGAACCCGGTGGCCCATGACGAGACACAATACCTTTATTGGGACAACCTTTGCAGTTTGACAAATAAGTTTCATTGAATCATTTTAGTAACGGAATTGATTTTGTGGATTCAATGACGCTGCTAGGTCTTAACTTGATGAAGAACACATTGTTACTCAACTACAACTAAAAAAAGCGCCTCTTAAGCATGAATTTCAAAATAAGAAAAAAAGATGAAAAATTTGTATTACTCTTAAATCACGAAACAACGGTAAGTGAGTGTGTCTGTTGTGTTAGATAACCCTTAATCACGTGTGTCGCGAAATTTGAGAGCAAAAACACTCATATTTCGCGACTGTGCGACAGTTGTTTATACAACAGCTATGCAGATATCACCAGGGTAGATAAAAGTTCTAGGCAGAACAGCATTGGCCTACTGGCCTGCTCTTCTTTGTCGCAAACAATACGATATTGTTCAGATAAAGTTATAATGACTCTTGTTCTTCCGATTCTTATTAATCTTGAATTCAATCGGTAAGTTGTACAATTCGTAACTTCACTTGAAGTCGTAAAATACGTTGCTCCAATACTCGGAACATCTTCTAATATCATCATTATCAAGGAACTTCTGCAATACCTCGCTTAGCCATAACATTGTTTTGATTAGCCCCCAGGTAACTTACCAATTCTTACATTTACCCTCTAATTTCGGAAAGGTTAATCAAGTCCAATAATCAAATCAGCCCAAATCGAACTGTCACAATTACATTAAATCGTTTCCTACATAACAACTGAGAACTGACCATTTCCATCTAATACACTGACATTGGCAAACCATCGAACGAGGATTCTAAACTGAATTGAAACTTGGTTACCGTTGCCACCACATACCAAACAGGTGCACACTTTTCTTCCGAATTCCTCGCAGCCGGTGAAACGCTAGCCCCAACTTTGTCACGACGTAAGCTTAAGTAGTAAACCATGAAACGCAGCTTCGAGTACACAGCATTACCAGTTATACCGCAAATATGAAAGCCGAGGCAAACAGCGCTAACCATGGGCTTGTGGGCCGAAGTCGAGGGAGAAAGGTGTATAATCTCATTAGAGGCTGAAGGTAATTCTTTTATGTCATTGGTGGTGGCCCTTGTTAGACGTAGTTTGGTGTGAGTTCACACGCGGAGCGATTGCGAAGCCTGCGCTGATTGGCAAGCCCTTGTCCATTAAAATAGGAAGATTGTTGCTTTCTTACTGTATGGTTTGGTCCATCGTTATCCATAGTGCGATTCGCCCATGTCTATGGCCGAATCTCTTATCTCGTGTCAATCCCCACACGCACTAGCGCGCACATTGTTGCCATGGAGGCAATGTCGTCTGCTCATCTCCCCGCCGGTCTATGTTTTGGGTTACTTTATCGTAAGACCTCATCAACGTCAACATTCCTGTACTGTGAGATTCCTTTTCAAATTCATATACATAACGAAGTACAAAAGTCTATCTGAACCAGACGTTCAACCTTTGTTTCAGGGGCTCAAGTATAAGTCTTAAAACGATCATGATTCCGCTCTAAGAGAGAGACGGAGCTATACATAGCGAATAGCACTATCCCTTTTACATCATCGGAATTGGATGGCATTAGCACATCATAGTAGGTCGGCTGTAGCTAGTTTCATTCAGGGACCCCTTTGTATCAATAATGTTAATAAGCAGTTTTTATTTCAATGCCAATAATAAAATGCCACACACGATCATAGCATTATGTATGGGCTGCAATCACGAATGAATGAGTAAAAGTAATCAATCATCGAATAAATTATTGTCATTGCATACATGAAAAATATACCAGTCATTACCTCCGGTTTGCGTGTTACATTGTTTGTTTATTCATGAAACGGATCGATTTATTCATCACCTGATTAAAGCGTGTATTTGAGGGATTTCATGAGATTTCAATGACATTCTTAAAGCCGATTTATTGAAATTTCAGTTGGTGTGTTTGCGATTATGAGTACCAATATTTTGGTATTTTTTGAATAATTTTTATAGAACAAAATCCCATAACCTCCAGACCTTACTTATTTTTTCTGAGATGCAATATGTACAGGATAGAATAGTATTAGTATGTACTTTGAACATACGTATGCCTGCTAGCTCTTAGGTCATTCATTTTGTTCCTCAGAATATAAGTAACGTCTGGGGGCTCGGGATCTTGGACTATGATCATGTAATGTTAAAACCTCTGTAGACTGTAAAACCTATGATAAGTTTTCTGCACTGGTAATAAGAATATCTTTTATCGAATTTGGTTTGTAACCTTCGGTGGATACCAAAGTTGTTTCAGGCATGTGCATGGCACATGTTTCAGTGTCTAGTACCATGGCACCTATCATAACCGATGGTGTCGACAAACTTAATACATTTTTGGTATTGTATGACTTGACCGAATCTTCCTTTACATGAGTAACTGTTTTAGCTTGTTGGCAGTCTTTCTGAGGGTGTAATCGAGAAAGTTATTCGAACTTTCACTAATGGAGTAACCCTGCAGTCAAAGAATTCTGCCGTTCCGTACATTTTGTCGAGTTATACAAATTATAAAAATTGTACTTTAGGCACAGCTTATTTTTTTAGTCTCACTTGACTCTTGAAGAAGCACTGGCAGGCTAATTATATAGATAGACAAATAGTTGAGTCCATAGTAAAAAGTGTTTAAATTCATGACTAGTTACATCTCCTGAAACTTTGCCAGTGATTTAAAAGACACCTTGAAGATAAGTTAATCACTCACGTTTACCGCTTACAACTTGAACCACAGTCCACAAACAATAAGCGTAGCGGCCGGGAGCGCACGCACATAATGCGCGCAGCTTTATACAACGAGTGTGTTGACAGGTGAAACGAGACATCTACCGATTACGTACAAAACTAATCGCTTGACAAATTACGATGAGCTGCCGCTGTTACGTCAGGCGACGAATGGACAGAAAATGCCTTTTTGAGTTAAGTAATTGAGTTGGTTTTAATTTTATGAAGAGGAAATATCGTTAAAACCATAAATACTATTAGGAGAAGGATTGTCGTTGATCAATGTTGCAGTAATTAAATTGATTTGATAGATATTAATTCTTAGAAATAAAGGAGGATACAGAATGTCTATTGAGTTATCGCGAAGATGTAAGATTGTATTTAATTAGTTCATCAGAATTTTATTTGCAGATGAATCATTATTTTCTCTCGATTAATTCTCGTTGAAAGTCTCCGTCGCTCAAAGCAAGCCATTGAAGAAATCCATAGTTAAATAAGCATTCTTAGAATTAAAATCCCCGATGATTCATGAACAAAATCTGGATTCAGAGAAGTAACCGATCTCAAAATTCTCAAAACTCACCGTTACAAAGTTAAGTTTAGATAAAAAAAAGTAATCGTGGGGATCTTAAATTCAAGAGTGAATAGGTTACTTCTAGGCAAGCGTGCTCCATCGTCGCCTTCATCATCGCTTTCCATCAGGTGAGAATGTGGTCAAACGCGGGCCTATCACTAATACAAAAAGTAAATTTTCCTTTTGTAGCACATTCACTAGAAACGAAAGCTGTTCTATCGAAATATTTTAACTACATATCTTCGATATTGGACGGCGGTTAATTGCAGGCCGCTCTCAGTGATTATAGTGAGCCCGTTTAATAAGCGCCACATCTTACCAGAGAACTAGTGGTTAAGTTACAAACTACGTTTTGAATGCACTTATTGCGAAGCTGTATGATTATTGGTATTGGGCTTTGTGTGCTATAGAAATGTGGAGTAGATTTTTATTGAGGTGTACCGTGTAATTTTGATGCTTTCTAAAGATTAATTCTTGTAGGGCGTTAGATTCAGCATCCCAATTTATATTACTTTTAGCTGCATAAGCTGGCTCAATTCTGAATGGACGTTGAATGATTAATGATGGCTGATGGTTTCTCCGTAAATCCGGATCAGAGAAATGTTGGTTCGAGTAGCCCTTTAGCAGGATATTGCATACTAAATAGGAACTCCGTTCATCCGAATTTAGGATATATTTTCCTTTCCGATAGATCTATTCTACTCATAAGTTTCCAAGTCTAGTTAGGAGCGGAATTTTCTATAGAAGTTTGTTTCCTGATAGTAGCTATCGGGAAACAAACCTGGTCGTCTTTAAGTCAAAAGTAAATAGGTTACCTCTAGGCAAGAGTGCCTGAAGTAAGAAGCCTGTCAATAACAATAAAACAACGACTCCAATAAAGATATCCAAAAACGGACCATACAGATGTTAGAACCAGGTGCGAACATCAAGGAAGAAAAAATCCTGTTGCTTGTTACAATAATTAAAAGTAAACGTTTGATGACGATAGCAGGTAGCCCCACCGACGCCGGTGCACCTGTTATGTGCGCTGGAGCGTGGCAGACATGTGGTACGCATCCGTCATAGACTCGTAGAGTTGAACGTAATCTGTGGCTCTTTGTTGTGGGGAGGTCAGGTGCATTACCTTGTTTGTGAAGATGAGCATGTGTGAACAAATACTCAAGATGTGGAAGATGGCATGTGTCGTTTCAATATGAAAATCGGATTAAACAAACACTTTTACACGTCTCGTTTGACCACAATTGATATGCTCGTGTTTGACAAACAAATAAATAAAACCGGATGAAATCGCAACCGGTGCACGTTGAGCGTGTATGACTAAATGAAAATGAAAATGAAGCAATAGCTTGCATACTCCTTATGCAAGTATAGTAGCAGGTGGTGGTCTTTAGTTTCTGCCGACCCGCTTTGGGAACAAGGCGTGAGTTTATGCAATGTATGTATGAAGTTGGTGTTGACTAATCTGAGGAATAACACCAAAACAAACTCAGTGGTTACAGTCTCTTTTTAAGTCCAGACATAACCGTGCAGCTGAGTGAATGTCTACAATGGATTTTTCAGGGGAAAACCACACTAGTCCGTATTCGGATATTTGTTAATATTCTTATTTCTTTTGAAAGTATGTTTCCAAATGGTGTGGGTTTTACAGGACCTCCCAACCAGAAATCAATGAGCATTTCATGTGTTAGTTTTAGTTAATATTAATAGTAATCTGACCAGTTACCATCGAACAGAGATTAAATCAATGTAATAGTGAGAAATCGCTGTGTTAATTAAATATCTATTGATAGAAAGTGTGTGGTTTAATTATACGAAGACTATTAAGGCTTCATCACGTTTAATTAAACCTACACATTTGAACGCAGAAGTTCAACTCTCAAATGACGCATCTGAGGAGCACCTTTAAAATAAAAAATAAAAACATTTTATTTCAGACTCCACAGAATCCATAGAATGGTTAGTACAGTAAAACTTATGAAACTAGTGTTAATAACAAAAACATAATAATGACTACTTTTTCCTAATGTGCTTAAATGCGTTATTTGAGAGTTAAACTTTGCGTAGCAACGCGCGAGTGATCTAACAATTTTTTGACGTGAAACGGCATTTCATTTCGTTCAGCTTGTCACTTGCAAAACCTGTGTAAGTATTTTATGTATTAATCGTGTCTGATTAATACTTGATGGGAACTGTATTGTGTTATTATTAGGCATGCCGTTATTATGTAGATTGTTTTGCGAACTAAAATATTTAGTTTTTGTCTTTGACGTGTAGAATGGACCTTCTGTACTCCGTCTTCCTCGGAAATTTATAATTAGAAGTAAAATTATGTTCATAAGCTTTAATTCTACTCAATTGATTCAATGAGATATTTAGATGTTTAATGGAGTTTTCATGTTTTATAACTGCCTTTCCTATCAAGATCTTCATTTGAAATTGGCAATATTGATGGCGTTATGGTGAAAACGGGTTCTGAGGTAACAATTATGATTTATAATGCCACTTTTGAAGCCGTTTTTTGTAGAAAGACAATTTTAGTAAAAATATACATATCGTTCCTATTCTGTATCTAAAGACCTTTTTTTTTTTGAGGATGTGAAATCATCAAATGACTTGAAGGGCATGTCAGACTCTTACTTACTAAAACC
The DNA here is from genome assembly GCA_002192655.3 of Mamestra configurata. NCBI lineage: Eukaryota > Metazoa > Arthropoda > Insecta > Lepidoptera > Noctuidae > Mamestra > Mamestra configurata. The sequence continues at coordinate 132,127 of NDFZ01004945.1, read as the reverse complement.
CATCCGTGTTCCTTCTAAAGCCCTTTGCGTTCCAGGGCCGCGGTGACTCTTTCGAACAAATTCCGCAGCCCTGGCAGGCTCTGGCCCTAGCGGGCCCCGTCTTTTATGCTGACATCTCTTTGAGGCGCGCGTGAAACACAACGCGCCATCGACCCGGGCCTGGCGGTGATCGGCCGGCGAGCCACCCAATGCTCGCCGTCCGCAGACCCGCGCCTACGGTGGCCGGGGATCGCCCTGCGACTCCCGACGCCCGGGGCGTCTTCTCCTGTAGCGGCGATTGGGGCGAAGGCCTTGCCTTTCCCTCGCGCGGCCCGCCTCCTCCTTGGCTAGCATTACTGCTTCGCAGAAGGAGGTGACCGCTTCCCAAGCCTCCTTGCTCCGGACCATGGATTCAACCAGGGCCGGACGCGAGATCTAAAGACCTTACATGTTAAATCAGTTTATTCTACTTCGTCCCACTATTTACAAAATTCTGTTTAATATTCCCCAAAAAAAAAAAACGATAAAATGACCATAAGCTTAACCGTACAGCCCAATAAGGTCTTTAAGGAAGGCAGGCGGTATCGGTAATAAATAAATTAAACTGCGCTAGGTGGCGTATCGTCGTAAATCGGTCGTTACGTGTCGCTTCCTTGAGGCAGGTCCGAACCGCATTCCGGTATGGGCATAGATTATCTGTGGGCAGATGAGCTTTGGCTTTAACAGACTGACGTTTGGCGCGTTTAGATTAATTGCCAGCAGATGAGGCACTAGATGATAGTATAAGAAGATGATATGTTGCGCTGATCTCAAATAAATTGGGATAACAGCAAAATAATGGTAACAATGGTATTTTTTTTAATGGGAAATCGTCAAATGGTTCCTCCCGTTCTAGAAACCCACCCGTGTTCCTCCAAATGCCCTTTGCGTTCCAGAGCCACGGTAACTATATAATATACACCTCAACTAAGTGAAAGCTTGTAACGATGACTTGATTAAAATTAAGTTCTAAATAGAAGGGGACAGGAATCAAGATGATGTTTTAAATATCGATACCAGGAGTATCAATTGACGTAAGGGACATTTACTCAAAATGCCAAAATACCCCTACGACAGTTATCGTAAGGTTCATTTACGCAAAATGCCAAAATGTCATTTACGTTAATTGATATTTCTGGTATCGATAGGTACATATAGCGCTGTATTTGTTTATTAGTTTGTAGTACTAGCTGGCCTGACAGTGTGGACCTAAGTTTTTGCCCTCAGCGTTAAGTATGGTGACTATCTTATTTTAATAATCCTAGTTGAGTGTGGCGACTATATTAATCTCACTTTAAAGATCTGGCTCAAACAGCGGAAAATTGATGCGTACCTGACTTTGTAACTGGAAATCTGCTGACTATATTAGCGTGCAAAGTCGGCGCCCTAAGCATGATGTTAATTATGGTGAATATCTCATTTTAATGGCGAATATTCCTTTTACGACATTTGAGATGGCAAGATCTGCAGAGATGGATGTCTTAAGCATATATTTATTATATATACGGATATTATAGCACAGTTGCTAGTAGAAAGGTTAAGACAAATCGGTAGTTTGTGTCCCTTTCTTGAGGCAGGTCCGGCCACATTCCGGTGGGGACATAGACTATGGGAACCTGAGATATGACAGTGAGTTTGAAAACTAAGAAAGTGGGAAGTGGATGTAGGGACAGGGATTCCGAGTGTACTACGTTATACGAAGGTGTTTGAAAAACTAAGTCGTTACCGGTAGCCAGAAAATTTAACACCAGTCTTGCCAAGTGGTACCGTGGTACCCAGTTACTGGTTGTGAAGGTCAGATAAACAGTCGCTCCTTATAAAATCCTGGCATTCAGCAGGAATCGTTTAGAATGGAAACCGACTCCAATATAAAAGGAAAAAAGACAGATTGTACATTATTATTGTAGTGGCTTTGTTGAGGTTATCTGGTGGCGTAGGTTTGTTACCCAAGGACAACTGGAAACTATTAAAATGAAATCCTACCCGATAAACAGTTTCCCGTTTCGAGCAAACAAGCATGTTTGTTTTTATTGTACCGTTTAAATAAATATTCATTGCACTTGTGCCATCCAATTATATTGTACCACTAGCAGAAAATGATAACGTGTTTGCACGTATAATCTTTATAATTCAATCTTAATTTATCAGACACGACACAGAGATAATATAGCCGCCACTTAATTAGCATCCACTTATTGCCGATATAGACGTTTCTTAGGTATAATATTACCGTGGCTAAGTCCTGTCTGGTTCTAATCTATGTTATCTCATCTGTGCCGGCTCTTGAGGTTGTATAATAGTCCGAGTACAACTTCAGTGCATTAATGAAATGGTCTGGAATACCGCAATTTGTTGCTTGGATACGGGTCCAGAGACCAAAGGTCTTGTGCAGCGTATACGGCTCGAAGTACGAAGATGTTCTGTTTTATGTCAGTGGTTGGGTTATAATTCTGCGGTTAACAGGTTTACAGGATAATTGTGGTGTAAGTGTATGATACCGGTCTGGAAATGTTCTAGTACAGGTCAAAGGCCCCTTCGCAAGATGAGAAGGAACGAGATAGATTCAAAGCTTGCCTTACATCAATTGACATTGTAATTAAGTGCTCAAGGTAAAATCTGAAATAACACATACATATATGTGGCCATATCATAGAATTGGTTTTTCATGATGTGGCCGAAAATTTCATGAAATGGCCAGCGAAAACTGACAATATCGTTTAAACGTCAATGTTTAACGATATTTCACTCCACGTTTAGCCATATCATGAAATACCTGGCCACATCATGACATGACAACTTCAAACGAACTTAGGCGGTCCGGTCGACGGAGCCCCGCTCCACGTTGCTCCTAATTCTGGGTGGTTTAAAAAAAAATATCACGGGAATGGCGGGGTTTGAAAGAGCCCGCCATCCCCTTCTAACCTAACCTGTCCGAGTCAGGTTCAAGTTTATTCAGCTTTCCAGTATAACCAGATGGATCCGTAATTCAATAACACATATGGTAGTGATTTGGCAGATGCCAGCCAGTCTACATTCAAGTTGCCAAATTGTACATTTTGGATATTAAGCATCTCCAATTTTCTGCCAAATGTAGGTTCAAGTAGTGCTTGCATTTTAATTGCATTTGACTAGTGGGTATTTTTAAATTTATACAGATAAACTCTAATTTTATAAATACTAAAAAAATACTGAACTGTAACGTATTTACTGAAGATCTATGTACCAAATGGTATCCTAAATTGACTAATCTAATACTATCTATTATTTATCTAATCTACAACATCATAGCAGGTCCAGTGTTTTATGAAGGGGTATCCCTATCTAATCTATTTTGCCCGTTATGTCCCACTGCTGGTCGAAGGCCACACTCTCCTTTTTCCACCCACTTATGTCCTCTGCATCCCGGTATGCCGAAGAACTCCGAGAGACGAATGCAGCGGTATCATCATCATCACCATCAGCCAAATGACGTCCACTGCTGGACATAGTCCTCCCCCAAAGAGGGGGTTTGCCATAATCGCTACGCTTGGCAGGCGATTTGGCGATCGCAGTGTAGCTTGCAACCAATGCACAGAGAATGCTACAGCCCATTCTCTGGTGAGTCCTTTAGTCGCCTCTTACGACACCCGAAGTGATGGGATGGTGCTATTCTTTTACGTCTGTACAGAACTACTTATCTAGTCTATCTAATTATAACTTCGTCCTTAATATGATAAACACCAGCCTCCTTCAGCATCACTAACGTTTGAATACAAATGAAGACATAAGATTAACGATGCTGTTGTTGTACCCCCATGATATCACTACACTATGTATTGATTACTAATCGAATGTGAGCTAATATGTAGGTGTTGATCGTTAAGATTACAATGATTAATGTTTAGAATATATTATGTTTTAATGTCGCTTTTGACATACATTTGAAAGGTCCTTGGAGGTGGAGAGCTTTTGCGTTATGAACTGGTTGAAAGCTACTAATTTATTTCGTATACTATTGGAATTTATTTGGAACTTCATGAAGGTACAATTTCGGACTTGATTCTTAATAAGTGTGCCTAATAAGTAAGTCTGTGTGTGTAAATAATGTTTACTCGAATTTGTAATAGTTCTTTCTCTGCTCTATCGCAGCGTTTTAAAATGTGAAACAAAACGATTTCAATAATAAGTCACAATTATTTCTGCCGAAAGTCGTCCACCGGTGGGTATAGGCATCCCCGAAGCGTCGCCAATTATGATAATAGTGTCATTAATTAATCTACTACAGGAATCACGATCTGCTTTTAATCCCGGGTTCAATGAAATCATTATCTTGATAAAGTATAACACTACAAGACGAGGTGCTATCTCATAAATAGGATGTTCTGTTCTATATTGTGTTAGTGTGCGTACCATTATTAACAGGATTAACGCTCGCGGTAATTGTGTGCGCTTACCCTAATTGAATTGTGGCTGTATCCACTTTAACGGGTGCTATATTGAAGATACAAGGCTGTAATTTCGTAGGAACTTATTAGGCTCCAAGGATCCGAACTTATCCGGGTCGAAGGACCACAAAATATAAGTGCTCATAATGCTACCTCGTCAACTTTATCATAACCATCAAAAGCTTAACTTCAACAACTTTATTATTCATAACCATCTCTGGTAACAGGCGAATACAAAACGGAAAAAAAGAACAAAAATCCATATACAACGTGTAACAGAATAAACGCAATACCTCTTAAGGGGTCATTGTACTCATCATTATGAACAACTGTACTATCGGACCAACCCTGAAATCGCGAAAAAAAAAATCAGCTGTTCAGTACATTTTATCGAGTGAGGCGCACATAATGTATGGGGCAGTAGATTTTTTTTTGTGATTTCAGTGTTGGTCCCATAGTAATAATAATAATATATATAAGTGAATCGCTATTTCCCTTGGTCACAGAACGGCTAGACCAATTTCGGTAATATTTTTTTGTTGTGTTTGTTATTGTCAGGAGAAGGTTCTTATGAAAGAAAATTATAAAAAAAATATATACATTCGGGCGAAGCCGGGTTGGGCCACTAGTATAAAATAAAGAACAGACAAATCACGCCACAAAAAGTTCAACAATAGCACCAAAATAAATCAAAATTAGTAACAGGACTAAACAAGAACGTAGTTAATCAAGCAATTCGATAGTTTAACGCTTGGCTGGAGACTAAAGAAAACGTTCTGCCGTATCACGCAGAAATGTCTGCTTGCTTAACGAGCTTGTTTCGAGAGCAAATTCTTAACAAACATTGACCTAACAGTTATTAGAGTAAATTGCGTCTTTAATAATGACTGAGTTATATTCAAAATAATGTTAATTTCAGAAAGGTACACAAGTTCACTGTTATAAAACAATTAATTGATTACTTGGACCCCATATTTGACTAGAGGCTCAATGAATTAATCTGTTATGCGCGTAGACTAAAGGACACCATTCCAATTTTCAAATCCCTGGCCATTACACCATTGCTATCCTCTTGAGTCAGGACGTTTAATGAAAATATCATCTATCGTATTTTAGCGCTTGTTGTCCAGCCAGTAACATAATGTGATACTGGCTGCCAAGGAAGCGGCAATCCAAACAAAAGTCATCACTGCACCAGTTGAGGATTCAAGCACTATCATTAATTCCATACCGTTTCTCCGTATGATGCAGAAACCACCTAACACATAAACTTTTTATTTTCGACTGCTATGTACAAACGTTTCCTAATCGCCAATAAATGTGCGTAGGAGTGTGTTAAGTTCCGTTGTGTATTTTCCGTAGGGAAAATCGTATTAGTGAACCTACATCGGCGTGACCGTTCCGATCTCTAGTTTTACTGTTGATCCCCAACCTTGGGTCTACTAATCGAAATGTCGATTTCGTCTGAAAGGGTCTTAACGGTAAAATGGGTGGTTTGGATGTTTTTGATGTGTTAGTGTTTTATTAACGTTACATTTTAGTTAGCTAGTGTTTTTGACGGCTAAAAACTATATTTTTTGTATATTTTTCTATACCTAATTCTCCATGTTGTATTTGAGCGACCACTCTCTTGCTAAGCTTAGCTGACATTTTTTTTTTCCTAAGCCTATTGTGCCCCACTGCTGGGCAAAGGTCGCCCCCCATATCTTTCCAGACATTCTTTTCTTGCGCCACCTCGAACCAGCCTTCGCGGTGACATTAATTTTGCAAATTGTTTATTAATAACACTTTTCACGAATAACAACAGATTGTTTTAACAAATGTCTGATTATAATTTCTATATAAGCCAATCAAAACTTGATGTTTATCTTCAAATTTTCCTTCTACAGCTTTGTCTCAAACAAACTCTTCCAACTTCGAACTTTCTATTTAACTTCTTCAAAGCTTACGACAGGGATGTTTTCTTGATAAAGAATATGTCAGTCTATAGTCTGTCAGTTACATTAATATTTTTGCTTTATTAAATAAAAATTTACAAAGTTAAACGCATCAAAGTTCGTTAGAGGCTTGTTACGTCAGTTTTAGGTAAAACTGTATCAAAATCAAACTGGCAAATTTAATAGATTTATTTAGAAATCTACCCTATTTTGCATGAAATATTCCTAAACAGCATATAAATTTTCAAAAAACATGGTTTGGTTTTTACTTTTGCGTGCCATCACCTAGCTATTGCTTCAGTAAGCTACCAGTAGAAGTAAAACAGTGATGCACTGCATATTTTTTCATGCTATCAGCTTTGCATAAACTGTAACTGGTCATATAGTAACTTATACTTGCCTGAAGGTAACTGCATTGCCGCTACACTCCATTGTGTCTTATCAAATTCACAATCAGCATTTACTTTGTTGGCTACGGGAAACAGCTTTGTCAACGGCGTTTCTATATTTAGAAACATTTTAACTTAGTTCTTAATCTTGTTCGGTTTAGCTACAAATTTGCACTGTATTTGGTTTGATTGTATCCAACGGTAGATTTAGCAATGGTTACAGGTAAAACAATCTCTTTGAATGTATCTTTCATTAGTGCCGAATAAAGAATTCATTACTCTGGACTAATCTGTATATCGCGAGTGGTTTTGAGGACAAAACCTTTTTCCGACCCATTATGAGTCCACCTTTTTATATTAAGGATAGTTATGATACATAAGTTAACAGACAAAAGTTATCTTAATCCAATTTGGGGAAACTTTCCCATAAAGCGGTAACTCCATCACTCACAATTTTGCGACAGGTTTTCTCGCAGCCTTATCTTTTGGCCGCAGTTGGTTTGCCAAAAATATCTTTCTTGGCTTTTCGACCTCATCTGTTTCTATTTAATTAAGCAATCAGTGTCTCATCCTTTAGCTTGGAATTGTTTCATGAGCCCGCCGCAGTCATTGTTATTTGCTAAGTGGTTAGGTTTGATTATATCTGTGGCTCAAACTTAATCATGATCATTAAGTTTTTTTTATGTCCTGATCATCACATCTGCTTAAATTCCCTGTCAGACACCACACATTTTAAAACACAATTATTTTGTTTAAAATGAAAAAAAAAAAAAAATAATGTTGCAAAATACGAGGGGATGAAAGGAGACTTACATAAAGAGGTTTGTTACTTCTTTTTTTTTTCGAAAAACATGGCTGGTTCTTTCATAAAATCCTCGGCATGTTTAAAAAAACAATCAGCTCCCCATCTATAACAGGCTTGCTCCTGACGTGTCTTATCTCATATGGACACAGTTCCCGTCTCCCCTATGTACCGCCCCCCCCCCTTCCCTCACATTGTCTGGTGTTGAACTGTCGTCAAGCAGACTAATATATTGCAGATTGAATTTGACATTATTTATTCACTGTCCCAACCCCTTCTGGGTGTTGTGGCGTTTATAATTTATTGTTTGTAGAGCGACGATTTAATGATGATTTAGAATATACCAGGCGAAGACTTGTTAGAGGAAATGTGTAGTGTTTTAGGATAGTAAGTGGACCATAGAAAGAGCTAACAAGCGTTTGCCATCAATATTCAAAACGGAACATGAATCATGATTGATGAAAATTATGAAAAGAAACAAAAACATACATAATTCGTGTTTATCGTCAAGTTATGAGTAAACTTATATACTTTATCAGAAACAGTGGGTCTGTTTCTGATATTCTTCGAGTAAAATGGCATGTTTATCTTCGGAAATTTTAATGAATGATCTTTTACTTGGCCAGTTCGTCGTAACATTGGCTGCACATGTCATCAGATATTTTGGCACTCATCGCAATAATTCCAGATATTTCATCTAAATAAATGTATCTACACAACTCAGACTCGTGTTGTTGTTCACATAACTGTTCGCCAATTGCTCTTACGTCAACAATTCTATTCGCTCTCGCTTTCATTTCAATGCTTTCATTATTACCTTCCTCAGAAATATTAGCTTCTAATAACATACCTGGAACAGTTAAAAGTCGTCCATTAATTTTAATGTCTCGTTTATTGCTGCTCATAATAGCATTTTTTCTTATACAGTTTTTCCTTCTGCAATTTCCATTGGTGACGTAAGACAATGAAGTGATATCATCGGTAGAGTCATCCTTGGCATTGCTGGCTTGAAATTGAGTTTCGGATTCGAGGAATTCTTTAAATTTTCGCCGACCTAAATGACGCAGCGATGTCCGTATTTCATGGACTGTTTTCGGGTCAGGTGGCGATTTGATTAGTGTTATGGCCATTCATATGCATGAGATGTGAGCTCATGTGAGTAATGCCACCCACGGTTTGGGGAATCCTTGTGTTGTGTGTAAGGCTTGTGGGGCGTTTGTTTAGTTCTTTATTATTTATAATATTCCACATTTTTTTCCTAATATCTGCATTTACGAGAAAACCTCTCTATCCTAACTTTCGAACTGATTAATTGCGCTTAGCTTCTTCATTTCCTAACTTATCCCTCTAATTGCCAGATAAATTGGGCTTTCAATCTCTATTCTATACTCTAAAACAATTTGCACAGGTTTATTCATTTCGAAGTCTGGCATTGAATAAATAATGGAATCAGGTGTTACAAATTTCCGTTGGCATTGAATGTTATAAGACTTGTTTTCCAATCTTCCATCAGAACATAAAATAGGCTTCCCTGATAAACGTGGGTACATATTTCTTGATCTGTTCAGCCCACTTCCATTTACACATGGCATTCCTATTACGAGCCGCTGATATAAACTGCAAGTTCTCGTAGATAAATCTACATTATATTACATCTTGGAGCAACAAATAACATGTGTCTGGGGTTCCGTGAGATTAAATAAACCATAGCTTATGTTTAAAGAAACTTTTATTTCTGTGACACAAAACTAAAATAGTGAGGTTATCTGACATTACCTCGGACTAGACGTGGTGTAAGCAAAAATGGTGGAAGAGTTACAAGGTATTAGAGAAATGTGGAAATAAATCAACAGCATTATATAGTAACTACGAAAATTCTAAAACAGCAATGAAGTCAGTCTTCATGTTATTGCCACTTGTTTTGCAATTAATGCACCTCTTTAAACCACCAACTTATTACGAAGAAAAAAAGGGTACTAATTTCTCAATATTTATTATCTCATTGTTTAAAATGACAAACAGCTCATTGAATAACGAATATGTATTGTAGTTAGAAAGAAATCCTTGAAACTTCCCTGAAGAGAAAAAACAGAGAACTAAATCCTACAGAACCACAAGTCTTGCAAACCACTTAACTGCATTAAATCTTGCGTCCTTCCCACTCATAGTAAGTGCGAAAGAAACAAAACATAGAGTGGTTAGACCCATGGGAAATGGTTTTATGTGTTCTAACACTTGAAAGGCGACTGTTTATGGGTTAAAATCGCAGAATGCAGCTGGACAAACATTACATGAAGTAATGGAATCCGCTCAGTAACGTACTTCATACATCTATGGGTACCTGGTAATGGGATTTTGCTTTCGTACAAAAAGTTATATGATATCATCTTGGTTTGTAAAGCAATCGTACAGAATGTGTGTAGAAAGGAAACGTATGTTATTGTATGGGGAGATAGCTGCCTATATCGATTTCTAATTATTATGGTCCTTTAGCCATTTTTGCTGGGATTTGTAAGAAATGATAATGATCATAATGAAGACTTTGTCAGTACTGTCGATATAAGTGTATATATCGATATAGGCAGCTATCTGAGTCATACGGAAAGGCTGATATTTACTGAATCGTCCGCCATACCTTGCTGTTTCATTAAAAATAGTGTCTCCTTTTTCATAAATATATCTACTTTGATCAGCTTCTATAGCATTAACATAATACAATGTAGGAACAAATGAGAACCTTTTCTCTTATTCTGTAGAATTAATTAAACCCAAAAGGACGAACAATAACAGCTGAGGTCAATTTACCAACGCTCAGAATTGAACGATAAAGTAATTGAAAAGGGACTCAATAAAAATAATATACTGTAGACCCCGCTAAGGATAACGACGCTGAAAGTCATAAAGTTGGCTTCAGCTTAGGAAATTGTTTTAAACTTGCAAAGACAGGCTTCTTTTATTCCATTGGTTGAGGAAGTTTTGTAGTAAGTTTTCAGTAATACGAGCTTAAAGTGTCAAATGCAACTGTTGTAGATCTTATTCAGAGCACAAATAATGTACTGGAACTATGTCTTTTGCAGTAAGATAATATTCTTGTTGTTCTTTTGTGTATACTAGTGTTGTCTGGCTTTGAGTAATATGTAAAAGTGTCTAAATTGCTAAACAGTTTGTTTTTGGTTTACCGCTGGTATTATTGCAAGAAATATTTAACCTAAGATTAAAAGTTGCTTTATTTCTAAATTATAGTTTGCTTTCTTGGCTTGCTTATTGACGGTGCCAAGACAACTACTACTATGTGACTATGAGTTAACAGTTCGTTTATTTCACCCTGACCGCAAGAGCTGTTTCTGTAACTATTATTGACTTTTTGTATCGTAAACAAAACTGAAACTTTTCTTCAAATCATCACCGAGATGTCGTTTAAATGTAAATTCGTAAAAATCTACCAACATCTGTTTTCAAATAAACAGTTACGACATACGGTAGTGCAGCTGTTATTCTGTTATCTTTACGTCGTCTAATTTCCGTGTGTACACAAATAAGAAATTTAAATAATAAGTAGCCGTCATCTATACACATCTTAGACATAATACCTCGATTGTATTCGGCGATTCTCGTTGCCTTACTATTAACACAATGGTGGCTGTGTGAACTGAGAAACACGAATATGTTAACACTTTCAATGAATCAGCTCCAACCAACTTCACAAGGTCGTTTCTCTTGCAATGCGTTATTCAGCTGAAAAAACAATTGTTTCTCCGAATCTGTATTGTGTTAAAGTTCATTTTCCTCTGAAAATTCTTTTGTTGATTGCTCTGATTAGTTTGTTTCGATGTTCTTAAGCGTTAAGGTTCCATTCGTAGTCTGTTCGTCGGAAAATCGAGTGTCTCGAGTGTCTCGAGTTTTATCGTGTCTGTGTTTATGACAGTGTCTGTTACATTGCTTGTTTGTTTATAAAAGTGTTTACTATGTTGCGAGAAACTATTGGATTTGCGCCAAACTGTGTTTTTCACTTAGTTTTCTCTCACTAGGCGAATATCGCTTTTTATGATGTTTCAACTTTCTTTATTGATGAAGTTGTGATACTGTTTTAAATGATTGAGTTTTTAATGGGTTTGGTTATACAAGATTTACAAAAATTTTAACGTGAATATAACAAGTGTTTCTGGCGCTCAAAACTCGTGGTTGATATAATAACTGCTGACTTGGAAATAATAAGAGCCCCGTTTGGTTTTCAGTTCAGTGAATACAGTATTTTTGCGTTTATTCTGTCTTGGTACGAGAAAAATCTTATCAAAAACAAAAGTTGTAATAATGATTCTTTAATTAAATTAATCGGCGCCCAATTATGTTTACTTTTTAACCACATAATGACCGTGGTCAGTGACTTTAGAAAACGAATATTCGATAATTTAATAAATCGTAATAACATCTGTTATTTCCAAAGACTGGATTGGAATACTAGGTTTGGTTTATCTAAAACCAAACCTAGTATTCCAATCCAGTCTTTAAAATTTATTTCACAAATTAATCTTACTATTGATATAAATGCGAAAGTCTGGATGGATGCATGTTTTTCCTCAATTACGCGACGGCTGAACTGATCGCGATGAATTTTGGCACAGAGATTATTATTTATTATTATTATTATTTATTATATACTTTATTGTACACCAAAAGGAAACTTAAAACTAAAACTCATACAATGGGCGGCCTTATCGCACTCCACGATATCTTCCAGACAACCTGGGATAGACAGTAATCCCGGGAGATACTCCCAAGAGAATACACTTATCTTAGAATAATTTTCGACAACGCGGGAGAAGCGCCTGGCTAAGCCAGTTTTCAAATACATTTAAAATCAATGACAAATCGCATAAACAACTAAAAATTTGCTCAATAAACATTATTATTAATCACTAATGCGTTTCTCATGACTTATTGCATCACCTTTACATTGTGTTAATGGCCAAATAAACAAACTTAACAAATCAATAAACATCAGCCTTCGATATAGAAATTGTTATTTTAGCATTGTATCGTATAATAGTTTCCTTTTCGCCCTTGTGCTGGTTTGGAAGAAATCGCCCTGTAAAGACCTTTTGGAAATAAATATTGATATTTGTCACGTCAAGATAATTAATTAAATTTTAAAACTCTATACCTTGAGACAATTCAACATTCAACTACTACTCAACAAACGTTAACATCTACCCTCATTTTGGTCCTTTCATAGTGGGAAAGGCTCAAGTGGCTACCAAAAAGTTGGGGATCCTAGCAAAGGTAAGACGGTACATAACACCGGAACAGCTGCTCAAACTTTATCAAGCGCAAGTTCGATCGTGTATGGAGTACTGCTCTCATCTTTGGGACGGATCTGCCAGATACCAGCTTAATACCCTTGAGTCAATTGAGAAACGAGCCAAGATGATCATCGGCAATGATGGGCTCGTCGAGTCGAAGCTCCAAAGTCTTGAGCATCGACGCCGAGTTGCTAGCCTGACGGTTTTCTATCGGTTGCATTTTGGGGAGTGTGCGACGGAATTGCATAGTTTAATTCAGCCAAGCCCGTTCCATCATCTGACCACTAGACGTACGGCGATGCGCCACTGGTACGCGTTGGACATCCCACCACCACACATACAAAACGATTTGGGAACACAGTCATTGTGCGGACAGCTAAGGAGTGGAATTCTCTATCGGAGTCTGTTTCCTGATAGCTACGACCTGGAAGCCTTTAAGTCAAGAGTGAATAGGTTACTTTTAGACAAGCGTGCTTCATCTTCGACCACATCATCACCATCAGGTGAGATAGTGGTCAAACGCGTGCCTATAAATAGAAAAAAAAAATGCATGCAAAGTATTTTTAATTTCCAGTCTTTTATGACTCCTCTTGGTCCAAAGGATCACACTAGGACCATGTAGATTAAGTATCCGAGTGTCTTTTGAGAGAAGAACCAAGACCAGATTTTGCTATCAAATGGCCAACCTTAAAAATAATAAACAAAAGGAATATGAAAAGTAAAGATAATTCTTACTTTAAAAAAAAAACATGATTTAAAGAAACCTCATACCCATGTCATACAAAGATAATTATAAAGCACGTCCGATTAAAATCATCCAAAGACGAAACGATATTCATTCATCTAGTTTTTGCTCGCCACAAAAAGAGCAAACAAGAAAACTAACTTTTTGCCTTTGTGTAGAGAATCGGTATCTAATTATATACTCACAATACGACGGTTATGTCCAAGATCATCGCGTATCCGGCGTTTTGGATTCAGATAATAAACTTGGATTTGTAATTGCCAGGTTATATCTTGAACCAATAAGATTCTATTGAAATGTACATTAAATTAGTTATTGCTGTGTGTGTATGTATCCCTTTTGATGACAGGGCTATTTCAATTGAATACTATCCATCATCTTTGGAATGACCAATGGACAGTAAAACTTTTTTATATTTATTTTAAAACTGGCTCATCCCGAATGAACCAGTTTTTGACATCGGTCGCGTCCGATGGAAAGCGATAGATCTAAATGTTCTGGGCTCTAGACTTTCTATCAACAAGCGAACCCAGTAGATTTCTGTCCAATCTTGCTTGGAAGGTTGCAGTTGGTAGGGAACACAAACAATGGCATAGAGTTCCCTATATCCAAACTTCGATTGCGTGCAGTGATATGGAGAAGAAGCAATAGACAAATAAATAAATCACTCAGGTTGACTTACTAATCTGAGCTTCTGAGCTAGTTATAAAAATTTCTTGTGTGGGACAAGAAATTTTTATAACTAGCTCAGAAGCTCAGATTAGTTTCTTTCAGCTCAGATTCATCTAAAACGATGATAGTGAAATTACGTTAGCTAAGCTAATAAGCTATGGTTCAAATTGTTTACAAGGCCCCCACTAATGTCATATTGACATTCTTCAAAATCTAGAATAGTAGCAAAATAAAAAATAATCATACGTCTTGAATCCCAATTACGTTTAGATATTCGTCAGATACATTGTAAAAAACTCAATTATATCATCACCTGATACAAAAACCATTGAAAAATTCTACCCAATCAGCGCGCTGTGTTCGTTTGTTTACCGTCGCGGAGATTCCGAAGTGAGCCGAAGTATTCCGAACGGTCGCGGGCGAGTTCGCGACTCGTGCGCATGTCGCTATGACTCGAGTGAGGAACACACGGTGTAGGGGAAAAGTGCATCATGTTCTTCAATATGTTAGGTAAGGACACAGGATAAAAATAATACCTACATCGAATTGTGTTTTTGTGAAAATGAAAGTGTAGTTTAAGTGAAAATTGGTTAAAATTTCTTGAAAATGGACCGTGTTCTAAATTTTTTCAGGTACGTATTGCCTTTTGGTGGAACTAATCGTTGTAACTGTACTTTATTTTGATTTAAAGTTACGTCCTGTTCTGTGCATAAAAGTGGATTATTTTTCTTAGCTTTATCAAACAATTACCTACCTACGTAAAGTTGTAATTCTTCGGAAATGCGTGACTAGATGGTATTCATTGAACGCTGTATTTATATTTAATCACATCATGACTCAATGAATGTATTTTTCTCATAATAATACTAATAATATAAAAAGGAATGATAATGGTGGTTATAAAAATGCCTCGCCTAATTACTTAAAGTAAATGAAAGCCCGCCTGCGGAATGTTAGCTTGCATAGACAGGTCCAACGAACGGCCTTGAGTAGTATTATTATGTTGAGAATATATTGGCCGTTAGCAAGGGGGACTTGACTGTAGGGAGTTGCCTATTAAAACATGGGACGTTGGTAACATCTAACTGTATATATATTGTCCAGTTATTGGGTTGTAGAAAATAAATTGGACTGTGGCTCCCTGTTAAATACTGCTTTATCCAATCTTCAGCTGTATCCAGTTAGACTGGAAGACGACCACAAGATAGTTGGAAAAAGGGTAGGCAATCGTAATTTGGCACATACTAAATGGTTGGTGGCCAATGAGAACAAAGCAAGTTAACGATGGTTCACGATAACTTTAGAGGTGAGCAAAATTCAAGTACAATTACTACAAAACAATTATCAGTCGAATCACGGAATCCAAATGGTCTAACACCAACTAAACATTGAATGTCAACATAACCTTGTACCTGACATTTGCCAAGTTAAGTCATCTCAACAAAAATGCAGTCGCGTCATGTAGTCAGACGCAATGATTATACACTTGCGTGCAATAAAATCGATGCAACACGCCAGCCATGATTTTATGCCTATTGAACATTACGAGTTGAGCTTAACATACACGTAAGGGCTAGAACTCAGGCTCCAGGAGTAGTGAAACGTATACCACAAGAATAAACGGCAAGGGTTGGTAATACAAATTTAATGAAAGTTTTTTGATAATGTCCGTTCGTTTTCTAGTGCGCAAAACAAAAAAATCACTTCGAACTGACATTGTTTTTAAATTCTGTTAAACCAATTAAACGACTGTTAAAAAGACCTTATTTTTCCGTCTATCAGTATTGAACCTAGCACTTAATCATACCATAAACCAACCCCAAGGTGGGTCGATTTTTTCGTACGCAAGTGTATTTGTCGTACCACTAATTATGTTAGTACGCCATGTTTATGATGATTATCATGTTTTTGTCACCTCTAGCTCTAAGGCCATTTTTCTAAAAGGTCAACCAAGCTGCTCGTAATAAAGATTGTGCATAGATTTAATCTCTTTTACAACCTTTTGTCTGGTTTCCTAACTATTGTTTAGGATCTGCATTGCTCAAAAGGATGTGTGGTTATTGCCTTATTTGCCAATTGCTTCTTCCTTTGATGTAGCAAGTTTTGGAACCAGGTAAATCATCAGAGATACCAATGAGCAATATTCAAGCGATTGATTATATTATTGATGACTCTGCTCTTACTCTCGTTATACTTTTTGGGTATGTCCCAAAGTCTATCCTGGCTGGTCTTTTCAAAACCTTTGGAAACCAGGTTTTTGAGCGTTCATGTTGTTGTTTAGATACTCCCTTTCGCTTCTAGATTGTCAGTGTAGTATCCACCTGGCCGCCTCCTTATCAAATCTTTCTCCGGTCTTCATCATGCCCCACCCACTTACTAATAACAGTTTATCAACTCCATTTTAATACTCCTTTTCAACCAAAAAGTATACACACCTTACTTATCAAGCGTTAAAACTACGCAAGAACTAATTAGCATTGTGCTAAGATTTATTATCATTTAATCTCCACGCTTCATGGCTCACCTTGGACGTATGGACAAACATCCACCTTTATTACTGTATGTGCATAGATTATAAAGGGATTAGGTCATCACTGTGACTTGGTGATTGCATGGTGTTTGAGGTTAAGACGTAGTATGTGATAAGAAATTTTTCGTAGTATTTTATTGCTACCAACCCATCGTCATGTCCCGACCTTTTTTGATAGATCTTTAATTTGTATTAAAATCATTTAACATTCATGCTGATGACAAAAATATGAGAATCATTGGATTTCTGTCATCGGCATATTTGAGTAATGCTTCCGCTTAACTATTAAAACAAGGTTTCACAGTATTATCCACATGAAGGACTAGACAAATTGAAATTTTGTTCAGCGATAACGATCGCCAAAAATGCCAATTGTATGTGATGGACATGCGCTACCGTATTGTCACGTATTCAGTAGGTACTTAGCACCATCGTTTTTTAAATTATTGCAATCTTTTTCACACCTTTAAAGCGGGCCAAACCCAACCGTGATTAAACTTCCACAGGTCCAAAAAAACAGGATGAGGCGACAGGCAGTCCTAACTTGTAGTGTTCATTCAATGGATCTTTGTGCATTTCATATAAATACTGACAGACTGACGACCCTGTCTTTCGCCGTTCCATAGGCAAAACAAGAAACACAGGCTTTTTATCGCTCCGTGATTTTCCACGCGATGCTTTGTCGGTATTTCAATGAAACATTGTTCGGTTCTAAGAATTTGAAAACCAACATGACTGACTTCTTGAGCCTTACTACGAAGACGGGATATGGCACAAAAATGGTGGATTAAAAACTGTTATAAAGAATAGACTGGAGTGTTGGGGAAGTTGATATGGCTGCTTAGGGGCTGACTGGATTAGGCATGGAATCAACGGCTTTTGATTTCAGACCGCAAACTTTCAAACAAGGGGCAGCAACTGGGAAATATGTAACCCCAATAACACTTTTGCCCGACCCGGGAATCGGATCCGGGACACCTCATTCAATAGCTTCTAACGCAACAGACAGATGTGTTGCTGAAGAGTTTGTTGCGCCACTTCTTCTTCCCAGCTAAAACACTAGGAAGTGGTGACGGGCGTTCGTTTTGGGGGACTGTCTTTATGTAGAACTTTGACGTTCAAAAAGTGCTGGCACTCAGCCTTATTTGAATAAATGGGTTTTGATTTTGCCACACTTGCACTGACCAACGTGGCTTGTTGGTCTCGCGGAAAATTTAGGATACAGGCAAAATAAAGATAATTTTATCCTGTGGAACTTATCTTACTAATATGTATATAAAACCCAGGAAACAAATAGATAAGTTTGTTTTCAACAACACCGTGCCTCGATTTTAAATAAGCCTTATTCAAGTGTGGCGCAAAGACTTTTTTGTTCACCGATATTCGTTTACATACTATAAATACCGTTTCACACATGCTTAAGATTATACATATTTTAATATTTAATGAAGATGCTTGTGTGATGAGGCAATATTTAAATATAATGTTGGGCTGACGTAACCAAGCACCATAGGATTACACTCTTGTATTTAAATATGGGGTCTTTGGGTCGTTAATTTTCAATAAGCCTTTTGGCTGTAAGAAGCGCTTTTGAGTGCCCGTTTTTTTGACTGCTGAGATTCTTAGTAGATAATGGATGGATTTTGTAATTTACCCTTTATGGGGTAATGGCCTCTTCTCATATTCAGAAGTAATCTTTAATCATTATGCCATATGAGTGTTGACTATTTTAGAACATGGAAGGCTGCCTTCTGGACGTTTTCATTCACCGTTATTATAATAAGAAAGCACCATGAAAATGAATATGTCATACGCAAAGCATGAATATGTCGTATTAGCCCATTCTGGATTGTGAACCCCACAACTTAACTTAGTTTCCTAACATGGTTCCTAATTATTAACCCCCGATCGTAAAGAAGGGTGTTATAAATTTGACGTGTGTCTAGACAGACAAAAACCCCGAAATCGCAAAAAAAATGGACTGCCCCATACATTTATGTGCGAGTAACTCGACAAAATGTACTGAACAGCTGATTTTTTTTTCGTGATTTCAAAATTGGTCCCATAGTAAAAGTTGTTCGTTATGATGGCCTCTTATTGCTTTTATAAATTGTGAATTTTGTAAATAATAAAAAGTATTAGAGATATCTATCTACCTACCTCTAGTCTTTCTACTCCTCAAAACAATCGGGCATCCACGTCAAATCTAATAATCTGTTCTTGACTATTTGTTCCGGATTCGCCAACAAAGTTCGCCTTATTTTTATTTTTCCATGTTCGCCCCACTTTTCTTTCCTTTTTCGCCGCGTTTATCATTTGTTTCATTCATATGTACACACTGTCGTTCCAAAACATTTTAGGGGCACCTATTTATGCTATGAAACCCTCATCCATCCCCTTCATAGGATCTCAAGCATAACGTACCAATTGTATGGTAACAAGCATAGGAAGTGCTGCGAGGTCAAGGTCACTGCCATTCTACTCAAACGGTTGACGTACTTACGTAATGCTATGCATAATGGGTTCGTCACGACTTTTTGTTTCGTCTTCTAGGTTAAAATGTTATTCATATGTGGCCGCTTCTGGTTTATTGTGTGGGTTTTAGTTTGGTAATATGGATTTCGTGGCTAAATATTACCAACCGCACGGTCCGGCTGTGAGGTTAAGCAGCGCTTGCTGAGGTCGATCGGATGATGGGTGACCATTCATTACATACCAGGTTTCTCCGTGCCGTTAAGCTGTTGGTCCCTGCTGTCATTTGAAGATCCTTGTCAGTAAATACGAATAGTCGAAGCCAGAAATTCTGGCACGAGTCCGGCCAAAAGGTATATTGAATATGGTGGTCATAATATTATGTGCAATACACTTTACTGGTTCCTATTATTGATAAGGACACTCCCTTTGGGTACAAAAGGTTCAAAAGATTTTTCATCATATGCGTCATTAATCAGATCTGGTTATTAAATTGTGATTAACAAGCAAATTGACCGATTAAGGTATCATAGAGGAATGTTTAATGGAATTCTACATTAAGCTTGTTCTGTTTGGAACAGAATTCGAGATTCGTATTAATTGGTATTCATCATCTACGTCAGTCCGTTTCTTAAGAAAAACACATTCTTTATCGTAAGAACAGATTTTCTTGAAAATTAAACTATACCTTCATTTATTTTCTTCTGACAAAATACTGATTAAGATAATGAAAATATTTCCCTAAAGGAACATCGTTAGGCCATCGTTTTTCTCCAATATTTCCCCAAATTATACCCACCTTGACGCTTGACAGTGATGGATCCCTCCTGGGAACTTCCTGGCATTCTTAATGTAGACGGATGCCCAATTTACTGCGTCCTGATGAGATTAAATCAGCTGATGTATTCATTATTACTGATATAATATTCATTGGTATGTAATATTAACTGAAAAGAGATAGCCATTCTGATCTGATAGATTAGAATGGCTATCTCTTTTCACTTTGTTTACTATTAAGGATTTCGTTGTTGAAAAATGCTTGACCCTTTTAGTAATATTTTAAATCAGAATTTAGGTCGTTCTATCAACATTGGCCATGACTTTGGCTTGACAGCGTTTCAATGTTATCATTTAAAGCTCCCCTCTCCCTTTGAGGAAATACTTAATTTAGATAGTTCAAGGCTCTGTCGGTGCATTTTTGTATTAACTAAATATCTGCAATCAAAATGCATATTGAACTGCGCAGCCAACAAAATATTGTTAACAAATTTGGCTTTTCAATAGCCCAATTTATAAGTTGTACCAGCCTGCCACATGACTTAAGATGTGACACCCTGGTTAGACCTTTGTCCTCTAGCTGGGGCAAAGAGCGTCTTGCGATTCACGCTTCACCTCACTCCACGTGGTCTGCCAACACGGTGCGTCGTCAAATTGACGAGGGCGGCCACGGCTTCTTTACCCTTCGAATTTGAACCGAGGGTGCTGCCATAATAACCAAGAAGATCGATATAGACTTAAGTACCAAATTATACCCGAGCAAAATATACTAATTTACCTTTTTCGTTGTTCCAGAGGGGCGGTGTGTGAGTGTCGCACCGCCATGTCCCACCACAGCGACGAGCAGGCGCTGCTCTCAGTCGCCTCCGACTCTTTCTGGGAGCCTGGTAACTATAAGCGGACCACACGACGAGTTGACGATGGACACAGGCTCTGCGGAGAACTACAGGCTCTCGTCCAGGAAAGAGCAGACATTGAGAAGACATACGCCAAAAGTTTGAGAGGATGGGCGAAGAAATGGAATGACCTCATTGAGAAAGGTGAGTGGCGTTTAAATACTTTTTGTAGGGCTACCTCCTGCACCTGCTGACACCGATTTTTTCAAAATTAGTATCCAAAGAATGAACTACGATTTTATTGATAATTATTCATCTCTTATTTTTCATAAATATTGACATTAATTTGGTAATTCACACCTAGCGACACTTTTTATTTATTTATCTATATATTTATTAAAAAAAATATAAATAAACTTTGGTGACAAAAAATATAATTCCCTTTCGACAATCGCTAATAAAATGGCACTGCGTCTAGCTAGAGCCTCAGGTTCCAAAAGTTTAATAAATAATCGCCAAAGGCCACAAGGTAACCCCAAAATAAATCGCGAATCGTAAACATGAATAAATCACAAAGTTCGTTGATTCATCAACAATAAAAATCCATTTATAGTTCTGTCTGACCTAGAATAGATCGGAGTTCGCTTCTATTTCTACTCTGCCAGATTTATTAGTCTTAAAAAGACTCGATTTTTCTTTGCTGACCCAATTTTATCAACTGAAAAAAAAAAAATGCAATGAAAGTAAAACTAACTAACTGATGATAAGATAGTGCGAGATAGTTGTCGCACTATCTTATCATCAGTTTCAAAAATGTTATATCTGGAAGTATTCACTGATCCGATTACTAGAACTCTTTTACTGATAGAAAGCTATATTTTTGCCGATTACCATAGCCAACTATACTATATAAAACACAAGAAAAATGCAAGGTTTCTGTGGTTAACGGCTATGGGAGCAAAGCTGCGCAAAAAAAGCTAGTCATAAATATTATTTAAATAAATAAAGGACAATGTCACATTATATTTTCATTTCCAACAAAAGCGGCTACTGATAAAATAGCCCTGTTATTTCGATGACCGAACGAAAACACAACGGGTTCGGTCCTCCGGCCCATTCATTCGGGAACCATCAAAGATTGATTGTGTAGCGTTCAGGTCTTATCGCTCACAATGAGGTTCATTCATGTCTTTATTCATTATGTCGGGTTAATGTGGTACCCTTTTTGTGGAAACGGTACCAACAATGTTTTGGGTCGGTTATTTAATTTGGAGTGGCAGCTACATGGTTAATGGTCAGGTAGGGCTTTTAAAGTATCCATGTCGTATTTGAATTTTATTCGTGTTAATAAGCATAATTTAAAATTAATCTTACGAACTGATTATGATCTATTAAACAACTTGGTAATGTGTCCTTTTTACATGCTTGCCTTTTTGCATGCCATTATTTAAAATGTTACTTCTATGCTATTGGAAAACGATGATGAGTTGTAGTCGCGTTGGAGCGCGCTTGCCTAGAAGTAACTCTTGAATTAGAGATTGTATTTGAAAGAAACGAAAGAAAAAGTATTTAATTTTCACAAAACGACATACCTACATACATTTAGTAAACTGTAAACGACTTAGTAGGTCTTAAATTATATTAGTAAAGACACGTTAAAAACTAAATAAGAAAAATATAAAAAGTATGAGTAGGTATAAATAAAGTGGATGCATGTCGTGGTTGTGGTAAAAGGGCTTCCACTCAGCATAATGCTGTGCCGTATGGGACCCACAGCACGGCGCTGATTTTCAGTGTTCGCCACTGTCAATTTGTAGCTACATCCAGGAAAATCCCGAGTGTATCAGGAACACCCTCCAGTAGGGAATTCCACTCATTAGCTGTATGCATAATGAAAGTATTCCCAAAACGCTTTGTGCTTATTTCTGCCCAGAAACTTCAGTACGCCACCTGCTACAATCCTTATAAAATATCCCTATTACTTCATTCATGCCAAACAGTAATTTCTTATTTCTGCTTAAATATGCTACATAAGAAACAAGATCTTGATAGATGGGCTACTGATAATTTAAATTCAACGCAATCTGCTCTTGTATGCTTAGAAGCAGTGTTGAAATGCAGACAAACGCCATTTACAAATCATTATGCAGAGAAATCGTTTTTGTTTACCAATCAATGCTCAGCATGTGTTTAGACTTAATTAATTACCACACTTTAGTTGAATTTGAAAGCACCAAGCTGGATCACAGAACACATAATTACTAGAATAGCCATAGCCGCTACCTTTACTAAAATTATAAAGAGAGGAGACTATGGTACACGATAAAGTACATTGCCCTTTCCCAAATATATTTTTGTAGAAATCCGAAAACTAAATCGTTTTTCGTAATTTCAATAAAAGTAGGTGGGTGAATGACCGCTATTGCATATTTATTTTGCGACTACCACAGTAGTCGTTTCGATAAGAGTCGAGGTCGTCCCGCCAGCTTCGCTTTGGTCTGCCGAAACGCCATCAAACATCAGTGGTTCTTTTGCCATTTCTCATTTGACATGCGGCAGACATGTCCGGCCCAATCACACCTTAGCCTGACTAGAAAAGACTGGGCCGAACTAGCAAAGGACAGAGTTGCGTGGAAAAGGGAGAGGGAGGCCTTTGCCCAGCTGTAGGACAAAATAGGCTAGATAGATACATAGTAGTGGCCGCAGAGTCACCTCGTTGCTCTGTGGTCTGGATCGATAAATACTTGTAAGTGGTTACTCTAGATCTTGATGCTCTCAGCCTCAACTCGACCACAATTAGCCTAATTGGATTGAGTAACAAGGAAATTATTGTATGCACTTTTATACAATGGTTGAACTCAAGTTGATAAGATTGCATTACGGCTGCAATTAAGTCTTCTTCAGATTGTCGTATTCAAATGGTTTGCTGAGTTTGCAAACCGTTTCTGGTTTGTTTGTGGTACTGTCATTGTGCGTACAGCTAAGGATTGGAATTCCCTAGCGGAGTCATTTCCCGATAGCTTAGAAAAAAAGGCAGGCCTTCCACCTCCTATACCAAATAAACGCACTTACCTACCACCAACTACCCAACACAAGACTTCCTTCGCTAAACGCCAATATTATATACTAAGTACTCATATTTATAAAACCATAAACAATCACCTTAACATCATAAATTTAAACTCACATGCACTAAAATCCAAAGTAACAGAGTGGCTGCTCCTAAAGGATTACTCTTACACGGAGTCTTTACTTACATATCTAGTGTAATACACGCACACACTCACCCTCACACCCTCACACACACACACACACCACCACACACACACATCCACCACTCACACACAATTTCACTATTAAAATTTGTATACCATACAGTAGAATGGCACAGTCCACTCTAGATAAGTTTTGTTGGTAATTGTAAACCCTGACCGTATATTACTGCCTCTTAAAATACAGGTATATCCTAGTTTAAGAGGTAGAGTATAATTTTTGTACAGAGCTTGCAACACAAACTTTAAATATATTTTTAAACTAAATATCAAACTGTATTTAAAATTCTGTATGTTTTTGGATAAAATAAAGATTATTATTATTATATAGCTAGATAATTGATGGAAATAATAATAATAGCCACACGTACGTCATTGACTCCAAATACGCATTTTTTTTTATTCAGGTAATTTACACCCTTTGCACAATAACCAAAACATAAAAAATAAACATTAATTCGGATAGAAACAGAAGTATTAAAATAAAAATAATAATGTCAAACAAATACATTAAATGAAAATCGTCAAATTAAATTAAATACCAATTTATCATAAAATTAAATATAACACCGAAAATTTTACCTTTTTCTTCTGTACATGCCTGATAGGACAATGCATGCACAACCTATTCAGAAACAGGCCCAACCCAGATATTTTGAGAAAGAATTAAATACGACATCATCTTTCGATGATCAGAAACGTGGCAACAAAGTAACCCCAGCTCATCAACTACCTATAACCAGCATATCGCATACAAAACCAACTAGCACACACAATTAAGTATTGCAGTGACATCTGATCGAACAATGCCGTGAGAATCGGTTCTCTCCATGAGAAACACATCGTCTCAACAGTTCTGATGCTGAGCATCTCTTTAAATGCTGTCCCCGTATGAATAGAATTTAATATCGCCCCTACAAATGAGCTCTGCAATACTGGTTTTGAGATGGGTTCCGTACAATAATAGTACGGAACCCGTTGGTAATAATACTACGGTTCGTATATATGATACATATCCCAAGTAATATGCAATCGCCTTACTTAGATCCCTTTTTTTAAACAAATTATGTAACCATAATCATTTTTGCGACTAATTCCCACTCTTCGTTGGAAACAACAACAGAGTCTTCTGTGCGGGCTTTTAGAACCTAAAATAATATTTTTTTCCATTTGCCACCATTATGGTTGGCCACAATCTCACCTAATGGAAAGCAACGATGTGGTCGCCGATGGAACACGCTAGCCTTGAAGTAACCTATTCACTATTGACTTTAAAGACATAGACACCCCGGCATAGAATTTAATTATTTAGCTGTACGCACAATAAAGGTAATCCCAATAACTTTGTGCGTATGGGTGGGATGTCTATCATGTTCCGGTGGCGCATCGCCGTACGTCGTACTTGCATTTAGCATCAGATAATCACCTCTCCTAACTGTCTCAGTTCCCACCCTATTACTGAGTGTATGCAAATTATTACTTGTTTTGAACATCGTATATCTCTCATACGGAACCCTACCAGCAAATCACTGACACGCTTTACATTAAAACCGGAAACTTATTCATACATATTTCTTCATTGATTAATCAAAAGATCGGCTCAGTCTTACGACACGAATGTATTATGACTATAATGTTCACATCGAGTCTATTGAGGCTTGTGTCCAGCTGTTGGTATATTGTGGGCTTTCATAAGTATTGCTTCACTGGTATCTCGTACTGGTATAGAAAGACGTTTATGTTATTGCTAGCTGCCTCCCGTGAATTGGCCCGCGTTATAGTGGGAAATTATCCCAAGGGAACATACTCCCAGGATAAAAAGTATTTCTATTCCATTATATTCCTATTTCCTAGTCCAGGACAAGGTCTACCCGTGTTGCCAAGTTACATCCATATAGAGGAATGCAGAACAGAGTGTAAAGTCCGGCAAACCTCTATTGAAAAGGGAGGATCCTTCGACCAGAAGGTTGTTGTGTCTGGTGGGCAACTGCCCGATAGTTGATGTTCGGACTGTTGTACATTTTCAAATCGCACGGAGGACTCTGATACCGCGACGCAGCATGTCGTTCAATAGTTCGTCGCTGGCGGAATAGATGGCGCTGCGTTTCTTTTTGTTTGTTGCGGTACAAATTTTTGCTTTGTTAGTTTTTCTCGTGGCGACATTACTCCCGCTACATCCAAACCGACAGGACAAAGAAACAAATTCACTATCGTATTTTTTAGTTAGGATTGTACTATTCTGCTTATTCTGTGGCGATGAGACTGAGATTGGCACAAAAAAGAGAGGCCTATGGCCTATGCTCCCAGCAGTGGGTGAAATCGGGTGGTGCTTGATGATGAGGCTGAATGTTCATGTTTTATGATGTCTTATCCATTCTGAAATTTATTTCCTGTAATTAAATGCTTGCGCCAATCGTTTTGTAAGTTATTGAAACAAAATCTGGGTTAAATAAGCAATTAAGAAAACTTCTGTTATATTATTAGAAAATACTGTAACAAAGACAATTATAGAAGTATCAAAGCGGCATCTGGTACCTGTTTTGTTTATGTCTGCTAAAAACCGTGTCGCCGAAAAGCTAACCATTTTAAAATCCTTTTTAAAGCGCCATCGTCGGCAGCGTCGCCACAAATTGGAAATTAAATATTCAGTCGTGTAGCGCCAAGAAAGTAGGTTCTGATAAGTCCCTGAGGACGTGGTCGAATCTTTATGTTAAAACAACCTTAAAATTGGCCCATTAAACCTTTCGTATTTTGAGATCGGGAGGGTCCAAGTTAAAACGATTAGGCCGATCGTCTTACAGATCCGATAGTTTAGTTTTAAATTCACAGATCAATCAATTCAGCCGAACAAGCCTCGCCCAGGCTGCGACTCACTACACAGTTATCTTATGTTTTCCCTAAAGTCTTACTAAAATGAGGAATGACTTCAAGAGGATGCAAGCTGCATAATTAGAAATTGCACCATTCGAACAGGTCTCGTAAATTAGCATAAAACACGACGGCATACCTTGTATGTAAGCAACTCACTTTCAATACCTATGTGTTTGCTGTTACCGGTGTACATAATGTACATTGTAGTGTGCAATGATTTGATACTTCATCGTAATGGTTAGTAACATCATCATCTTGGATGGTTGAGTCCATGCCAACTAGAGATCTCATCATCATCTTTCTGCCCTGATCCCATGTTACTTGGGGTCGGCGGAACACGTTTTATTCCTCATACCTGTCCTGTCAGCCGTCACGCTGGCACTAACACCCTTTTCTTTCATTCCAACTAGAGATCTAATGTGGCATAATATATTTTTAAGTAAAAACTTCTTTAGCGGCGTTGTTCACTTTTTGCGATGGGTAAAAAATGTTAAACTCGCATCAGGACACGTGACCTGATCGAAAATTTGTAAGACGGATGGAAAGTTCTCAAGTGTTAAATTTTTAATGTAATATAAATTGTCATGTTTGCGTACGATAGCGCAATAAATTAATATTGTATTTTACCACATAAATGATAGTACTTTTATACTGATAATTAAAGCAATTCATGCAAAATTATTCCCTAACCATTCCAAAATATCAAAACGGCACAACGTTAATGTTCAAGTTTTCAGTTCTGCCAGCACTCCTGGAGTGCAACCCGTTGTTTTTTTATCATCAGCCTGTGCTGTCCCACTGCAAGGCAAAGGCCTTCCTTCCCTCCTTCCACTTTCCCTGGTCTTCTGCAATTTAGGGCCAGTCCTTTAGGAAGGAGTCCAACTCATCCGGCCATCTCTTTGTGCTTACGAGCTATGGAATGAAGTATACTGGGCGTCGAACTCACAGATCGCATAAGAAACTATACTTCGGTCCAAAATACTAATAACGGACGTTGGCTACACAGCTGCGAAGTTAAAGTGGAGCCGGGCTGGTTATACCTGCCGCATGTCGAAGGTGCAATGGGCAAAGATTACCAGGCCCAGAAAGAGATCACAACACGGTATCCTAGTGTGAGGTCCAGTATTACTTGTAACCAAAAATTAAAGTTTTTCGAGAGAAGTATATTATTATTATTAGTAGATAATATATTAACGTTACATAAAAACATACCTGCGTTCTTCGGATGGGTAGGCAGAGGCACACCTCATGTTTGACTTTGTACACCTGAATAATATTTCAAATAACTTTTATTAACATGTCACACTACGTCAACTGCATTTCGTTAAACCCCATGAAAAACTGACTGACATAAATGATTATTTATTTTTTATTATTATCCTATACTGTACCATAACAAATCCGCCCCACCACTTCTTCCCTGCTTGTGCTTCCAGTTTTGTCGACTATGACCAGGAATAGTCCAGTTCTATATTATTACCTCTTAATATTTATTTGCTTTCCCCAAGAGCTTTTGCTATGGAACATAACCTACGGCAACAAACACAAGTTTGCCATAGGGAACTGCAAAACGTAGAGAAGCACGTACAATAGTTTCGAGCACCGACTATTTACTGTACGAATACGACTTCAGTGTTGGGAAATTGTCGTTTGTTCTGGACGTGACGTCACTAGCATGCAGGTACCTTGTAAATATTGGCCAGATGTATGTGGAAGCGATTGTGTTAGTCGTGTACCTACGTTGTTGGAATAAAATTATGATAATCTCTTAACAAAAACGTTATCATCCTCCTGCCCTCATACCAATTCATTTGGGATCTGCGCAACATAATTATCTTCTTCATGTAGTCATTTCTAGAGACAATGTCGATATACATTCATATCCTTCGTTCCGTTGGTCTTTTCTAAATCTTATCTACATTCATACTACTACCACTACTATTACTTCTGTATATCGTTTGATATCGAAAATTCAAAATCCATAGCGAAAATGCACACATAATTTTGTAATATCTTTTAATTAGCCACTTAACTAAATAATTCTGTCCTCGTAAAGAAAAATGGAAGAGCCAATAGGTTACTTGCAGGCAAGCGTACACCTGCCAGGGTTGCGGAATTTGTTCGAAAGAGTCACCGCGGCCCTGGAACGCAAAGTGCTTTAGAAGGAACACGGATGGGTTTTAGTCAGTAAGAGTCTGACACGCCCTTCCGCTCCACCCAGAGCGAAAGAATTCATTTGATGATTTCCCATACTTAAAAAAAAAAGGCAAGCATGCACCATCATCGACCACATCATCGTTATCCCTCAGGTGTGATTGTGGTCAAATACGACCATATAATTTTTTTATTTTTTTTTGTCTAATATGATGATTTCATAATACGTTTACATTTCTATTAAAAGTCGCGTCCTTGACTCAATATTATGCATCTTTTTAAGTCTAATAACAACATTCGATTCGGCTATCGATATTAATTTTATTACAAAAATGCATAAGGCCTTGTTCTCAATTCGCTAAAGATATTATTGTTAAAGTCGCTATCTATATTTGCAAAACTTTATGATTTTTGCAGGTGAAAATCTCGATTTTATTATAATATCTAGGGTTTCGACCGGCCGGCTTTGTCCCCGTGAACTATCTCACAGGAGTCGTGTATATTTTGGGGATTTAAAGAACATTCAGCAATAGTTACTTCCTTTCATAGAAACATTCTTCGCAATCAAATCAGTTCTTTCAGAGATTACACTATATTAACATTTCAACAAACAATTTTTTCTCTGTGTACCTACATATATCATGAGTTCTGTTATTAATTGATGATTCAAATGAATGAGTTCATTCCATTGTAAATTATTGTATCATTGCATTATCGATTGATGATTGCTCTATGATTTCAGGAATGTTAAGCTGAAATTAGAAATGTTAATCAATCATCAAGGTGCCTTGCGTATCTTTATTCTGACATTATCTAAATATTGTTTATTACCATTCATCATCTGCCTAGTTTTTTCCCAACTATATTGGGGTCGCTTCCAGTCAAACCGGATTCAGCTGAATACCAGTATTACATTAAGCGGCTTCCTTCTAGACCTCCACAGCCCATTAACTGGGTAGCTTTTGGCATGGTAGTTTTTGGCAAGACTGGAGTCAGATTAACTGGCTTCTGACAATCCGTAACGACTGCAAATATCTCCAAATGACAGCCGGGACCAACGACTTAACGTGCTTTCCGAAGCACGGATGAGTCTCGGTATGTTAAAATAGTCACCCATCCACAGATCAAACTCGGCAAGCGTTGCTTAACCTTGAAGATCGGCCCGTGCGGCTGTTATAATTTGGCCACAAGCTTGTTATTACCATTCATAATAATAATTACTATACAATCGTAAGCAGAATGACTCAATAAATCACAATTCTTCACACACAGTAATCACTTTACATTCAAAGATCACAAACGCAAAAAGAATAACTTGATTCGACGAAAACGAATTTCCTCGCTGTTGAGCAACAAAATGTGTCGTGAATAAAAATATTCGTAATGAAAAGGAAAGTTAATCGAATATCAACATCTGGAGTAACTTGTATTCGAATCATGAACTCGAAATTGGTCCTCCGATACGTGCCGAAAGCGTGTTTTACATATCTCATTGGGCGATTTAAAAATCGAAAGTGTCGCGATTGGTCGTTTTGAATTTAGAATGGTATGCGAATCGGTCATCGGGTTGGTGCACCCTTACGTCATGGTGTGTAAGCCTTGTTGTTATGAAATGCACTTGCGAAAATGGCTGCCTTAAGACTGATGAGACTGGCTTGTTATGCGTAGCTGATTTTGTCGCTTTTATTACTGCTCGTTTCTCATTTAAGTATTACAACTTACAACCTGTAAGTAAATAACGGTTATGCGGGGATCGTGCGGTCCATGGCCCTTTATGGGGCGCCAGTGTGGGCGCTCACACTTAAGGGGCGACCAGCCCGCCAACTCAAATCGTCCCAAAGGGTCATGGCCATCCGGCTGGCCCGGGGATATCGCACGGTCTCCGGCGAGGTGGCGAGCCTCCTTGCCGGATTACCGCCATGGGATCTGGAGGCGAGAGCCCTCGCGCACCTCTACGCGTGGCGGTATATACCATGGCGGTTTGGAGACAGCGACTATCGCGACCCAGCGCTGGGCACGCCACTATTGCGGCGGTAAGCCATTCCTCAAAGAGGGGCCCCTCTTTGAGGAATGGCTGGAGAGGCGCCACGGCGTCCTCACCTTCCGCCTGACGCAGGTACTTACCGGACACGGCTGTTTCGGGAGGTACCTGTTTCGGATTAAGCGGGAGGACACGCCCGGGTGTCAGCACTGTGAGGATCGCCCGGAGGACACGGTGGAGCATACGGTGGAGATCTGCCCTGCTTGGGCTGAGCACCGCCGTGTCCTCGTCGAGGCGATCGGCGGCGGCAACCTCTCGCGTCCGGCCCTGGTTGAATCCATGGTCCGGAGCGAGGAGGCTTGGGAAGCGGTCACCTCCTTCTGCGAAGCAGTAATGCTAGCGAAGGAGGAGGCGGGCCGCGCGAGGGAAAGGCAAGGCCTTCGCCCCAACCGCCGCAACAGGAGAAGACGCCCCGGGCGTCGGGAGTCGCAGGGCGATCCCCGGCCACCGTAGGCGCGGGCCTGCGGACGGCGAGCATTGGGTGGCTCGCTGTCCGATCACCACCAGGCCCGGGTCGATGGCGCGTTGTGTTTCACGCGCGCCTCAAAGAGATGTCAGCATAGAAGACGGGGCCCGCTAGGGCCAGAGCCTGCCAGGGTTGCGGAATTTGTTCGAAAGAGTCACCGCGGCCCTGGAACGCAAAGGGCTTTAGAAGGAACACGGATGGGTTTTAGTCAGTAAGAGTCTGACACGCCCTTCCGCTCCACCCAGAGCGGAAGAAGTCATTTGATGATTTCCCATCCTTAAAAAAAAAAAAAAAGTAAATAACGGTGATAACAATGTTCTTGTTATGCAGGTAAATCATACTCGAAGTTAAAAAATTGATAAAAATGGATGCACCTAAATCTCGTTGGGTCAAAATGTTGATTTTTTTAACCCTAAGTAGCAGCTTCTCTTTTTCTGACATCCACAAATACCCTTCTAAAAATCTTCCAACCGACAATTGAAGAGTTCTCCTTAAACAGAGTAGGCTACGCACTTACGGTACCTGTGGTATTGCGGATGCCCATGGGGCGGTGATGACAAATTATCCTCTGATGGGCCGTTGCTCGTTTGCCATTCTAGGGCATTTTCATATTTTTTTCTAGCATTAGCATATTTTTTCTAGTACTCCGCGAAAATCTTGAAAACGTCCTCATGTTCTCATCACTACTATCCACATAACACTATAAATTACCGTCTAATTTCCCTATTACTACCCATAACACGATCGCCGTGTACACCCATCAGCACAGCACTTTATCGACCGCAACGACCAACCGGTTTCTCCGCGACTTACAGCTGCCCGTTTAAAGCAAGTGCAATGAAAGTTATTATGAGATCGACCGAATTGGTGCCAACAACGATTCGCAGAAAAATATGGACAGGTTAAGTAACTTGGGTTATCGGGTTAACACTTTCGTGTGGGCAAATTGTAATACGGACACAACATGCAAGTATAGGGGACAGGTTTTTTAAGATCAATTTTTACACGTATACTTTTTCGAAATCTGGATTTGTGCCTGGTTGATGGCAATAGGAAATCAATAGCAAAAACTTTATTTGAAATAGACCATTTACAGGCACTTCTGAATTGTCAAGGTCTGTTAGTCAAATATATGAAACTTTTTCTGCCGCGCTTGCGACAAGGGGAGCAAGTATGTTCCGCAGTAAAACACATTTTCTGCCCCTATCTGAGGCGCGGCAGTTGCCCTTCTATTTATATTGGCCTTAAACATAACTAGCGATATGCTGGTTTACTATAGTACATCTCTGCGTAACCCTTCCGAAAATTTAGGCTTATGATTAAGAAAGTGAAAGCCAAGAAATTTGATCTTCATTAAAACCTAAAGACAATACTCAGAGTTAGGTCAGAAATAACGACTCACGCAAGGGACAACTAAAAAGTATAGATATCAAAACTATTGACGACTAAGATTTACGTAAACACCGACGACCACTTTATTGTAAACGTAAACTTACTCAATTCTCATAAAAAGCAAACAAACAAGATGTCAATCAATCTGTGAATGGATGTCAAAGAAGTATTGACCAATGTTTAGTGGCCAGTAACCTCGAAAGCTGGTTATGTCAGATTGCAAACTGGTGACCGTAATTAAACAATATCTTGTCGCTTTGATCATACCAGATGTTATGCTTGTTTTGTTCCATTGGGGGACTAGCGTTTTCCCTTGGATTTGGTCTAGTAGTCCACCCCACAGGAAAAGTGCATTTCGCGGGACGATAAGTAGCCCAATAGGCATTGTGTTGTTCTATAAATGCTAGAATTTTCGCAATCGGATCAGTACTTTCAGAGATTACCTTTTACAAACATATAAACAACTAGCTGCTGTCCGCGGCTCCGCCCGCGTTAAAGTTGAAAATTATGCCAAGGGGACATTTTCCTATGTCATGTGATGAAAATTATCCCATGTTCTATACCAGACATGGTCTACCCTTGTGCTAAGTTTCGCCTAGATTGGATTGGTAGCCGTTAAAACGTGATGAGTAAACAATCTAATAAACAAACAAAATCACTATCGCAATTCCACACATACAATCAAATAGTAAATCGAAAGGTGTATGTGTTCAATTGGCGAGAAAACTGCTGAACAGATTTTGTTCATATTTTGCATAAATATAATATAAATTATGATTTAACATCTTTTGAATATAAGTTTAGAGAATCAGAAACCCTTTGTTACTGGGATGATTTGACTCAAAGGACCAAGAATGCCGACTATATCATCCAATGCGTATAATAATTTAATATTATTTGATTGCTTATAATTATAATATTATGAAAACATTGATGGGTTGAATGAATAGGTCATTATAATAACATTTAGAGAGTAGCTTTGCAAATATTTCTCCTTAATGACCACCTCTGAATAGCAGCCGTTTTGTACTAGGTAGATTCTCGTTTATAATTAACAACCACTCTTTAATCAAACTGTTATTTCTTTCTGTGAGTATTTGATCATCAATTACTCATATATAAAAACAAGTATAATCGACCTGTCTTGCTGCAGCTTGGTAATTGAATGTTGACAATTTAAGATAAGTAAACCCAAAAGTTCTGCGATAAACAATAATTTTATTTTTCTTTCTGCCCTGGGTTCCGTTTTGCCCTCCAAACCTCTGTCTTGTGCGATCTCTGGCTAAGTGCGTCCTGCAAAATAATCAGGTGGCCACACCTTCCGATGTCCTCCCACTGGCGGCCAGTGAGTTATCTTTGTCCATCTAGAATCATATGGGTTTTTATGAATGGGAAATCTTACTGACTGACTAAAACCCACCCGTTTTCCTTCAATTGTCTTTTGCGTTCCAGGGCCGCGATAACACTTTCGAACAATCCCGCAAACCTGGCAGGGTCACTATTATGACCTTACAAACAAATACCGCTAACCTGATTTTCCTTCTCCAGGACCAGAATACGGCACAATGGAAGCCGCGTGGAAAGGCGGCATGGTGGAGGCGGAGCGTCTCTCAGACCTACACCTGAGCGTCCGCGACCGACTCGTCAATGACGTCATGGCTCAAATCAAGAACTGGCAGAAAGACACCTATCATAAGGTTAGTAGTACTTTTCTATTATTGATAGACTCTCGTTTGACCACAATCTCACTTGTTGGAATGATGTGTTCGACGATGGAGCTCGTTTGCCTAGGAGTAACCTATTCACTGTTGACTTAAATACCCCCAGGTTGTACCTATCAGGAAACAGAGATTCCGGCAGAGAATTCCTTAGCTGTTTGCACAAAAAAAATGTGTATGGCTGGGTTGCAGGTGTATGGTCGAATGTTACCAAAAATGCGTCGTCTCTATTTCTTAATCAACAAATAAGTACGTTTCATCGAAGACTTTGTTAGACATATAGAAGATGCACAGCCCAAAAACAAATTGTATGGTCTCATAGTTCTGGGCGCAGAGTTTTGCTAACTTGATACGCATGACCTCGCTCTGTCTTTGTCAAACTTTGCAGATACTCGATCCTCAGGGCTTGCTCCTACGTCTATGTCAAGTAGTGAATAAAATTAAAGTACACAAGTGGAGGCTTAAAATATTTAAGCCATGTCATGTCCAAGTTGGGCACTGAAATAATTACATTATCACTAACGTTTTGAAAAGGTCCTTGTAACAGGTGTTACAGCGAGTTTTATCGACCGTAAGACTGTCTAAACTTTCTCGTATTCATTTATCATTTGCTGCAGTTAAAAACAGAACAGAAGTTGCGAAGTTCTGTTTTCATTCTTTAATATATTTACATAACGCTTCAAATATTAAGATACTGTTAAAGTTTATAGCTCAGATGGAGAAATAGATAATTTCGTTCATGTTACAGCTAATGCAATGGCTACTGAAACCCATACTTAAACTTGATCTATGCCGTAATCACTGCATAACAAGACTGTTCCAAAGTTGACATGATTGATTTTATAGCAGCCACCCACTTCTGTTTAATATGGACTGATAATGTTCCATTGTGTGTCAAATATGGATCAAGCTTGGCGACAAATTTCATACCAAATAGGCTCCAGGGGCTATAGGTTATGAGTTACTGTTGCTGACGAAATTCTGGCGGGGCTCCAAGTAGATAAAGGTTTTATATAGGTCCCAGTTGGCTGTTGTGGGTATATCTTGGAACAATTTTTATACTTTAATATTTAGTAAAGTTAGTAGGTCATCCCAATAAGCATCCTAAACATGAAATGGAATAAAACAACAAAAGGAATGAAAGAGCACCCAAAGACCTCTGAATTCATAAACAATGCCTTGCTTTCCATCTAAAGCATCGTCATGAATTCTTAAAATATCCTTTATTTACGTCTCTTAACTTTATAAACAACTGGCATTCAACTTTTCCTAAAGAATTTCCTCATAATTATTTGTACTAGTTTAGAAAAACAATGCGTTTACTCTCTAAAATAAACATGTATGTATCCGCGAATTTAGAATACTAATCTAGATGAAAACGCCTTTCTAAGATTAGACCTGGGTTTAAATTGGTAATCAGAGCTAATGTGGTGATTTCATCTACATTTCATGGGTCTAGCTTATAATAGAAAAGGCCTATTACTATTACTGGGTTTTCTAATTCTACCATCCCACGTGCCATGTTACTTAGGGTCGACGCAGTACGTTTTCCTCTTCCTCTCTAATTTGAAAATCTTACTTCTTTTATTTCACAGTATCTCTTCCTTTATCATTCCCTTGGATTTGATGAGTATTATTTTACTGTTTATATCAAATCATTCAAGAATCATCATTAAAACTGGAAAACCTACTGTTTCAATTGATAATGTTATTTCATTTTACATTTTGTTATTTTATTTTCACAAGGTTTTCTATCACTGTTATTTCATTGTCCAATCTATGACTAATAGTTTGTAGTAAATTGTTTCGGTAAGAAAAAAAAATGCTCACAAATAAAACGCGCCCGTTCTGATCATTTTCACATCTATCGGCAAAATCCTAATAATAATACCACTATCCTACTACACTAGTCATATCACGTCACCTAGTCCTTATAATCCAGTTAAGCCATTTCTACAAGCATTCGCCAGAAGAAACCGAATAACATTATGTCGTACCACAGAATTCTAAGTAATCCTAAGTCGTGTAAAAGAAGCATGTATTAGCTACTTATCATTCTGCTCAAGTTGTTATAGAATTGAGAGAAACGAGTAACATGCGTACTCAGAAGTGATGGACTGGTAAACAACGCTATTATGTAGTTTCGATCCGTATAACTAGGCGACTTTTTTTGCGTTTTAGTAATGTGTAGTAATGTGCTAAATAGTAATTGCGATTGTATTGTGGTTATACTTTTCTAACATGTCTATATCCTCTTCAGATGAAAATATGATGAAGAAGACATGATAATATCAGCCTTCGAGCTCCAGGATTTCCGGTGACATAATCTTAGTATGGTCTTATGAAATCAGTCGCTACATATCTGATACTCCATTTTGAATAGTGTGAAAAAATTGTGTTAGAATTCTACAGTATCTCCAGCATCTGTTTCTCCATCAGCAACAATCTTTCAGCTGTCAATCAATGCACAAACATTTTCCGTAATGCTCTCAGTCGCGATCCTATCGCTCAATATTACCGATACTGTCTTGCAGCTTTATCAATTCAAAGACAAACGAGCGTCTGTACCTATCTGCGGAGTATTGTTATCTTCCCTTGTTAGCGTTGACACAGTCGTCCAGCCATTATGTCAATTGATACTGTGCTGTCATCCGTGTACTTGTTGTGTGGTCACGATTGTGTGTATGCTGCGTTTAGGTCGGTCATGTGCTCCATGTCTTATTCTGTTTTAACAGCGAATATTCTGGCTGGTATATGCTGAGACCAATCATGTACGGTTCAGGCATTTAGCACAGAAACTGCCAAGATAATATTAACATGGACTGGTGATGGTTTGGCATTTGATTCTTCTCTATCATCATTGTCATCTATACTATCTATCAATACTAATATAATATAGCTGAAGAGTTTGTTTGTTTGTTTGAACGCGCTTATCTCTGGAATTACCCGTCAGATTTGGAAAATTATTTTTGTATATGATAGCCACATTCATGAGGAAGGCTATACGTTAACGGGAAAAAAAACGAGGAAATGCGTGTACAAAGTCGCGGGCAGAACCTAGTCTTTCATACAATCATACATTGCTTACCTCTTCATCATCATCTTCCTTCCCTTGTCCCATGTTACTTAAGGTTGGAACACCGCGTTTTCTTAAGAATAAGAAAAAAAAAAAAGAAAAGTCCCCCAAACGACTACTCCCCAAAATGGAACCTACCAATCTGTTCAAAGTTCTTCTCATCCCTTAATCTAATATACGTTTACAAAAAGCTTACATAATCCCTTTACTCAACTAAATAAAATAACACTATTACATGTACGAGTATTTCGCTAAAAGTCTAACGCACGCGCTGCCCAAAGATGGCGACTCATGAATTAAACAAGTGCCGATGTACAGTCAGCTCGCGTTTGTCCGTGACAGACGGACGGACGGAAACGTGCGTTTATGTAATGTTCTTGATATAATCGTTTGGATAGTTGTTTATAGGAAATCGTGCGGGTATTGGGGTTCTCGTGTAGCTGTTAGGATAGGATGTGTATTATTTGAAATAGAACTGCCTTTATCAAGAGCATCTACTTTTTTCTTCCAATTTGATAATACGACATTTTTATTATTGATGTTCTTGCGTTTGACCACAATCTCACCTGATGGAAAGCGATGATGTGGTCGACGATGGAGCGCTTGCCTAGAAATAACCTGTTCACCCTTGAAGCTTCCAAGTTGCAGCTATCAGAAAACAGACTCCGGCAGGAAATTCCACTCCTGAGCCATATACGCTCAATGAAAGTATACCCAAAACGTTTTATGACTATGGGTGGGAAAAAACAGTTGTATGATTTCATATATAAGTAGAATAGCCTACTTGCAATAAAAAACGACATAATTTTCTATATCGATTTTGAAACCTGATTGTCCAAAATGGATAGAAATAGAGACAAATAAAACCTACTGCTACCTAATCATAAATATTTCAAACCATAAACCAAACTAAAAATGTCTGAGCAGCCAACAATGGTTTCCATGCAAATAGATACATACATTAACTACAATAGGACTCGAAACAAAGTGCAATATATTTACATAAGTATTAGCAGTTATAAACTTGGAGTCAATGGGTGCCAAGGATGAAACTGAATATTAATGTGAAAAGGCCGTTTTAGCATTTGAGTAGAGGTGTGAACACTGACATTATAATGAACAAACTTTAATAATATATTTTCTAAGAAAATTTTTCCTTGTTTTCTCAGAGTAATGAACGCGATATGCTTTTACAAGCATAAGTGTATTTTTTTTTCTAAATAGTCTTGAAAACTCTTTACTTGCTGCGTCAGGTGAAACGCGTGCTAGGATGGTTATTAAAAATGTAATAAATGCAAATACTGATAGGCTTCTACCCAAATTGCTTTTCCTAAATAGTCTTCCAACAAACGATGTTACCATCGGCGGGCCACCGGGTTATAATGAACAACCACGGGACAGATATTACCATAGTCACCACGCTTGATAGCAGAATTCATGAATGTAGATTAGTTATTAGTGCCCTATCGTAGAAGATTGATGCTAGCCCTTATCTAATCCCTTCCCTCCCGTAGGCTAGGGAACGTGATTAAGTGGATGTAATCTGATTTATCTCCCTTTTTTAATGCTTGCGTTTTCTTCGGTTGACCAAATTTGGTTAGCCGTCAAAGAACAATATTTTAGGATAATTTGTGGATGATCTTTTCCATAAACAAGTTAATGTACACACCCAAGATAAAAAGTATCTTATGACCCATTTCAGAACACGGTCTACCGTTGAGCTAAGTTTAATCCAAATCTGTTCAGCCGTTTAGCCGTGAACGGGTAACAAACAGACAAACAAATCTAGTGTCTCATTTGTACGAGCAAATATTATTTTTCTCCCTGTAAACATCTTGTCCCTCTCTATGGTTTGTACCATTATTAACCGTCCGATATTTATGACAAGCTTCCGCCCGCGGCTTCTCGCATAAAAAGTAGCCTATGTGTTATTCTAGGATATGCACTATTAGTGTGCCAAATTTCATCCAAATCCCTTTAGCTGTTTTTGCCTGATTGTTGCACAAACATTTATAATATTAGTAGGAATATATCTTAATTTTTTCTCAACTTAACCTAGCCTTTATCCAAAGACGTTCAAGGTTGTCCATTGTTTGTAAAACATCAACCATCGCTACTTGTCGCCTTACGTCTGCATCTGCGTGATATAATGAGTAAAATGGCTTTATTGCATTAACGCCTCCAACCCAGTAAACAAGTCACTTGAGGGGTGTTTAAGTGCTGATTTAGATGCGCATCTGATCTCAGATATAAGATGGTGGATAACTCGTTGTCGGGACTAGCTTTAGAAACTGTATTTAGAAATGCAGTGGCATATCATTAAGGTACTTACTTAGTTGACACTCTCACTATATTGATGTCTAATTTTGTCGTGTTTTTTTTTTATCACATCTCCAACTGTTGGACATAATCCTCTCTTCGATCTTGGACCAATACCGACGCTTCCGGTTCGCCCTTATCCAACTTGCGATTCTTTTCTGTGATTCATTTAAATCCTTTAGACTCATCATCATCTTCCTGTCCTTATCCCATGTTACTTGCGGGCCTTTAGCCATTTGTTTCGACTATAACTAACATTTAAAAAAATACGTTATACCACGACTGTTCTTCCCGAAGGCTCGGGCAGAGTTGTCACATTAGCAAATGACATATCGTCTGTTACGTCATTAAATTCAGTCCCAACCATTAGATCTTTTAATCACTTCATTTCTCCAGTCGTCGCGTCTTGAATTCCGTCGACGTCATTCACTTGGGGCCTAATACCGATAATGGATAGATTATTCAGGGCAGGTACCGCGACCATAGCTCTCCATAGTCATCTATAGCGCTTGTTATGATCCCACGAGCCGGTTTTAAGTGCTTTCCAGATTTTACTTCCATTTCACAGACGCTTGTGAAATTTTCAGTTTTTTGTTTCGGTTTATTAAGTTTCTGTTACAGGTATTGAGTTGAAATTTGCTTTGACAAGATCAATTAAATTATTATTGTAGTGCCATAGGATCAGATTCCCTTATCACCGAGTAAAACGTCGAAATTTCCTCGACTACTTAGCTACTTTTATCTTCCTTTCTTGTAAACAATTCATGTTCCTTTCTTGCTCTTCAAACTAAAATCTTATATCCACTTGAACTCGGAACCAAGAAGGTACTGTGACCGGCTCGGACTGAATTTATTCCTTTAAAATTACTCTTTTACATAAGTATAAAAACACTAGCGCCTATCAGATATCAACTGCAACCGCTTGCCAATAATTCTCTTTCAGACCATCTTATAAAATTCTAATTAGTGTTTTAAGGTCTTTAATATTTGCAAATGCTCAATGCTCAATACTCAATTTATTTATTGCTTCCACGTGTGAACTTAGGTGGTAGGTTTTACAAAAACATGATCATTGTTCTCTTGATTGGTCAGGGACCCTGTCGGGCACAGCAAAGTCGAGTAAAAACTAGGCTAAAGTCAAATTTCATATAATGATTAGCATCAATATTAGCATAGGATTTAGAATCAGCTAATCAGTTAAATTGTTAATTGATTTATATGCTTGCTAAAGCATTGTTCCGATCACGAAAATTCTTTCACTGACTGAAAGCTACATTATTATGGAGCTCTGAGTTTCATGCTTTTAAAACCGCCTTCGCCCCTCACCGGCACTTTCTATGAAGTGAGATTATGGTCAATCGCGTGCCAATCAATAATATTTTTTTCGAAATGCACGGTTTCTGTAGGACGGGCCACGGGGGCAAAACCACATTGAAAAGCTAGTTCTCAGATAACACTGAAACTCAACCACTCATTTTCTGTGCGAATCGAGCCATATAATTGTAACACTCACTTCATTTACACATGACATTACTAAATGTACAATAGTGGTACATGGGTGGACTTAATGCATCAAGGCATTCTCTACCAGTCAACCTTTGGGTTAAAAACATTACATCTACCTTCCTAAAATAACCCTTTACATTCAAAAGGTACCTTCTATTGTTAATTCGTAATACGTAATTGCGGGGTGCTATGCTCATTGTGTTCACAATTAATTACTCTGTTCTCTCAGAGAGCTAACGATCTCATATTAATTTGAATATTATACCAATGTATTTTGGCAGTATGTACTTACTTTCATTCTGTTTGTACATTTGTAACTAAATTAGGTTCGAGTTTCATGTGCGTTTGTATGATTTAATATTGTGGAGGAGTTAATTGTAAATTATCTTACGATTCTAATTTAGATTGAATAAAGCAAACAGGCTAACGATGCGAAGATGCGATCAAAGAAACTGCCCTGCCTGTGGCAACCTCAATAAATTGGCCTTGTTTAGGACATACACACCTGATTTATATAATTTTGGAAACTAAAAACTTTTTGCCCAAAACTAGTAGTGTTGTCTATCTTGATTCTTGTGCCTTCATTGTGAAGATTCATAAACCCTATTCCGCTGATTTAGAAAACTAGACTCAACACAGATAAAAAGGGTCGTATGTGATCGCTACTGTAACTGACGCCGCACAATGGTTTACTATCAAGATGAATCCTGACGATAACTAAAATTGGTCCTCCCGCCCGCGTCTAACCGTAAGTGGTCCTTTTGGTTGGACCCACACATAAGTAAAACTGACATGTCCAGAGAACTCGGAATCACTGCACCGGCAACGATTTAAGACTCCGTTTCGGTTTTTATCGGTTGTCCAAACAAGATGTTTCTAGTAGATTTTTATATAATTTCTCAAAACCTAGAGAAAAGACAAGACGCAGTAAAAAATATCTTAAAAGATTATCGAGGTGTCAATTTTTGAAATCTCTATGGTAAACAGAGGCCGCACTTAATAACTTGAAAAGCGTACTTATTTTAACCGACTTCAAAAAAGGAGGTTCTGAATTCGGTTGTATGTTTTTTTGTATGTTTGTTCTTGCGTCATTTATGAACCGATTTGACAAAATCTTTTTATTTGAAAAGATATAGATAAATGCTTTCCGATTGGTCCCACAGAAATTTCATCAAAATCGGTTCAGTTTGGTTTTTAAATCATACTTTGATTTGATACTGGGAAAAATATGTCATCCAGGTAAACGTAACTGCGTATTTTGTTTTCCTGTGACTTTCCAGTAGTGTTGTTTGGTGTGGGGTAGGTACCACCACTAAAAAGTGAAAAATAAGAAACTTTTTACAAAAAAATACAACCGAACTCCAAAAAAAGAAAACACTACAAAGTATAAAATAACACTAATTTCGTAAGTCGGTGTTAAAATACGAAGAAACAATCAAAATCACCGACTTCCGAAATTAAAGTTATTTTATACTGTTTTGGAAGTCGGTTGTATTTTTTTGTAAAAAAGTTTTTGCATGGAATGTTTTGAGAATGCAATCTCAAGCAGTGGAAGTCTAGGTCTCAATACTCTGTGTGACAGTCTTCTGCTGTTAAAGCCATCAAAATAGGAGTCCACCTACTCACTACATAAATACTAGCACGCACGTAGGACCTTCCATTTTTAGGAAAATAACGAGTTTATGAACTTCGCTAGAATACATAGTGATATTATATTGTTTCAGTATTTTCTGGTAAGTTTCGACAGGCCCTTAAAAATTGTTTTATTAGCTTATTTAATATAGCAACGTGTTCCGCTGATTTAGTAAAGGCTTTCACAGACAGTCGTACCGCGGCAATGTGGCAATAATGAGTCAGTTTCTGCACTGTGTTGTTGCATTGACACATCGCGCCTGTCTGTGGGAGCTTTGGAGCGGGATAAAATTCGGTCAGTTGAAATTATTAATCTTACCGAATTCTTTCTAAAGACCAGGGATATTAGGTACACCTATCTTGATCAAAAAAGTTTTTAAATGTAAGATACATACTTAAGTAACGAAATAAAAATTAATTGAAACAACATCATTACCTGATTACTCAATTACCCCAAATTCAAGCCTAGCGGTTAGACGACAGTTTAAAAAGGGTTTATAAAATAAACTTTGTTGACATCATCATGTCAACAAAGTCGGTCATTACCGAAAAATAACAACCCATCTTACACGCCATTATCGCCCTAAACTATATT
This sequence comes from Mamestra configurata, assembly GCA_002192655.3. Taxonomy (NCBI): domain Eukaryota; kingdom Metazoa; phylum Arthropoda; class Insecta; order Lepidoptera; family Noctuidae; genus Mamestra; species Mamestra configurata. The sequence goes on along the minus strand of NDFZ01004945.1, from coordinate 88,183 downwards.
ACAATAAGGACCTAATTAGTTTGGAAAACAGCCTAATGACATTGAAATGTATAATGACTGGATTATCTGTTTACTATAAATTATACATACATGTAATACATATTTACGTGGCTTCCATGAGTGAGACGACATTTAAATATGTATGGGAGTTGAAATAAACATATTTCCGTATTATTTTATTGTAGGTACTAGAAACCTAACACTAAATGAGATGTATAATACATGAGTACTCCATTGCTGGCATAATTATCATTTAATCTACAAGACAAATTAAGTCATTTACATCTAAATACATATTTCCTTTAACCTATTTATTAGTCACAAGCTGTGCCCGTGGCTTCGCTCCCTTCACCTCCCGTCAACCGTTACCTACCCTACATACCTACCCTAGATACCTACCCTAAATACCTACCCTACATAACTACCCTACCTACGTAGGTACCTACCCTACCCTACCTTCGTACCTACCCTACCTACTTACCTACCTACCTTCCTTACCCTACCTACCTACCTTACCCTACCCTACCTACCTACCTTACTCTACCTACCTATCTACCTTACCCTACCTACCTATCTACCTTACCCTACCCTACCCTACCTACCTACCTACCTACCTACCTTACCCTACCTACCTACCTATTTTTTTTAAACCTTCTCTGTAATCCGGCGAACAAAACAAAAAAAGAATTAGCGAAATCGGTCCAGCCGTTCACGCGTGATGCCGTGACCAAGGGAAATAGGGATTCATTCTTATATATATAGATAAACTGCAATAATTAAGGCTTTGGAACAAGCCTGGCATTCAAGAGGTCACAACTTGGAAACCCATTTACATAATTAAAAAAGGTACTGACAGTACTAGCACAATAAACTTAATTGGAAGGACTCAATATCAGAATTAGAAAATACGTCTTACAAGAGGTCTTGGCTAAATAATAGCATCACGAGTCGATCTTCGAGGATAAGCAACGCTTGCGGAGTTAAGTATGCAGTTTAGTATTAGACCATCCTACCGAAAGGAAAGTCACTTATGCTAAACGAGACTCTTCATTGCCTCGGAAAGCATGTTGGGCCGTTGGTCCCGACCTTCCGACTGCCATTTGTAGATATTTAACAGTCTTTACGGGTGGTCAGAAACCAGAAAGTCTGACACAATTCATGCCATGGAGTTTCGTGTTAACTCACTTCAGAGATAAGCAGCCGCTTCATCCTACTTAATATTATAAACGCGAAAGTTTGTAAGGATGGATGGATGGATGGATGTTTGTTACTCTTTCACGTCAAAACGGCTGAACGGATCTCGATGAAATTTATCACAGAGGTAGATATAGTCTGGAATAACACAGAGGATACTTTCATCCCGGGAATATGTTGCCATGTGATAATTTTCGACATAAACGCGGGTGGAGCAGCGGGCGGTAGCTTGTGTGAAATACAGGTATTCAGCTGTATCTGGTTTAACTGGAAGCCGAACCCGACTTCTTTTACAAACGGTTAGGCAGATTGACTAATGAAGGTATAGATAACATTCCTATAGGTACGTTGGACAAGGTACATCATATTCTATTTATCACTTTAACATGACCACATGACTGACCTTGGACGATGACACATTTAATTTTTAAAACCTCGGACCACCATGGATAACCAACCATAACACATTTAAATACGCAAAACACACTTTACGGCAGGTGTTCAGAATAATTAAATAATTCTTGCAAAACCAGTTCTTAAAGTCATATTTATAGAATAGATAGGCTATGGTACGCGTCGTTGGTTTTACAAATTATAGTAATTAGCGTTCAGTAATTAAGTGTTACTACTAGTTTTTACCAGCCTTTTTGCCCGCGTGAAAGTTGAAAATTAATCCAAGGAATGAAAAGTCTCCTATGTTTTATTGCAGAACATGGTCTACCTGTGTGTCAAATTTCATCCAAATCTGTACAGCGGTTAAGACGTGAAGGGGTAACAAACAAACATACAGATACAGTTGCTATTTAGTTGGCTTTTCCAATTGGAATTTCTCAGTGACAGCCCGGAGTTAGGAAGTTGGTGGTGTGACACCCCCGTGCCTCGGAAATCACGTTAAGCCGTTGGTCCTGCGCCAGATCTTTCTCCGGTCCCATCGGAATATGAGAGTGATGGAAAAGAGAGTGCACCTGTGTTTGCGCACACACTTGTGCACTATAATATGTCCCGCGCCGATGGCTAGTCTCGGTTGAGAGTGGCCGCCATGACCGAAATCGGTCAGGAGGACTATATAATATTAGAATGGATTTCTCAATAGCCACTCGAAGTCAGGATGTGTGTTTGGCTAGTGCCAATTTGCAGAGTTCATTCCCTAGTTTATTATAGGGAGACATTGCGCGCAGAGCGAATGCTCGATAGTGAAGAAAGTTTAAGTGGTTCCTACAGGTACCGTTGGAAGGTCTCCCACAAGGTGGACCTATGACCTGGTGGAAGCCTCAAGAATCCACTGGATTGGAGAAGCGCAGATCTAGCCAATGTGGCGGTAGCAGGAATCCTGGAGTCAGGATTTGTGTCCAGTTCATGGCAGTATCTAAAAGATTCTTTCCTATAACGTGGAACTGTAACATGACTTACGAAACGTGGGTCTATCGACATCTAGCCTTCTGGGAAATTCAAGCACAATAAGCGTAAAACTACATTTACAGTAGTATGAATCCTTTGAAAATCGCCGTGCCTGTAGATTTCCAACTGTTAGAAAAGTTGTCGCCACTAAGTTCTCTAATTACTTCTCTGGTAATTAGTTCTCTACAAAATGTTTCGAACAAATAACTAATACAAGGGTTTGTTATATTTATTTATGCAGTTTTAAACAAAATAGGTTTTGGCTTTTTTTGTATTATTGATAGCGTTTAGCGTTTATTTATCTCCACCACATAATGCAATAAAAATCAGTTTATAAAATACAGTAGGTACATGCTTTCAATCGGTATTATAACATTGATGTTGTGAAGACTGGAGCCTGTACTAGGAATACCTGTGTTACAGGGCTTCAGGCCTCCCAACTACCCAGATTAGTTGCTACAGTATAAAGTAATCAGTAGGCGTTCACCACAATCTCACCTGATGGAAAGCGATGATGTGGTCGACGATGGGCACGCTTGCCTAGAAGTAACCTGTTCACTTTTGTCCTAAAAACCCCGAGGTATAATTCTTGTGTTATTTGACTACGGAACCTTACTGTTTAGCTCCTTGGGACGTTTTTCATTTGAAACTTGTTTCTTATCGGACTTGACACACATAAGTGAGATCAAATATGTATGAAATAGCGATTAACTACTAATGGCTTAATATTATATTAAATTAGTACATCTCCGTGTTGTTGTCGAAATACCTTTAGGCCTTGAGGATCACTCTAAGACAAATATCAATCAATTAAAGAATAACGAAAATTCTGATACTTTGTCACAAAATAAAACGAACCGTTCTTTGACAAAGGATCATCAGGCTGACAGACAGAGGTCGGATGAACGGACAACGAAGTCATCATTTATAAGGTTCCCGTTTTTTCCCTTTCAGGTACCTTCTTTCTTCCATTTCGCAAAGGAAGAAAAAAATTTACATAGGAAATGTCAAAAGGGCTGCCGCTCAGTCTCAGGTCAGGTGGCAACTCAGCTTATCCTGGATATATCCTCAGTTCACTGCTGGACATAGGCCTTTGATATCCCAGAACACGTTTGCTCCACCGGCCATTGGTCCTTTGACAAACATGGGCAGCCTAAAACCACGTTCAGTACAAATACCTAAAAGAACCGTTACCTATATAATTCCTACCGAACTGACATTAGTATTATGTTCCTGCCCTATAATTTAACTATAGGCTCGGCTCTGTTAAGTATATGTTATTAAATAAGATGTAGAAGTTGATATATCTCAATTATGGACCACTAGACGATTGGTCCGACGATTTTGCTGTCAACATTTTAAGGCTAGATGATTTAATTGAATACATCGTTAGTATAGTATGGGCTACGCTTGACCATTGACCTGGCTTCGCTCAATATAATTGATCGTTTGGTCCTGTGAGTCGCAAGAAACTTATTAATAAACTAGGTTTAGCTAGCGGCTTCACCCGCGTTCACAATTATTGCACGGGATCATCCTACTGGGATGTCCTGTCCTAATCTGTTTTTGTAAGGGAGAATTTATATTCCGTGTTATAATTAATCAGATTGATTTCTCGATTGATCGAGAGGAGCTCGTGGCTAAATAATAACAGCCGCATGGGTCGATCTTTAAGGTTAAGCAACGCTTGCCGAGGTTGGTCTGTGGATGGGTGACCATCTTAACATACCGAGACTCCTCCGTGCCTCGGAAAGCACGTTAAGCCGTTGGTCCCGGCTGTCATTTGTAGATCTTTGGCAGTCGTTACGGATAGTCAGAAGCCAGATAATCTGACACCAGTCTTGCCAAGGAGTACCGTGTTACCCAGTTAATGGGTTGGAGGTCTGGTAGGCAGCCGCTCAACGTAAAATACTGGTATTCAGCTGAATCCGGTTTGACTGGAAGCCGACCCCAATATAATTGGGAAAAGGCTAGGCAGATGATGAATTAATCAGATTGATTTAAGTATAACATTAACCTTATTAAAATAATAAAATCATAACAAAAAATAACTGATTCAACCAACTTGCTTGGTAATTATTTCACTCACAATGAAAACAATTTTCTCGCAGCAGTAACCTTGTCCCGACGTCATTATTTATTAAATACCAATTTAATTTGTACCTACGCTCCGCAAATGTCACAAGTCTGCGGTGAATTGTTTCTCGTAAAGGCCTGTGTTTTACTGTCAAAGTTGGGTTGTATAACACAGCTGATGTCTGATGTTCTATTTAATGTTATAATTAGACCCAACTGATAATTTACATGAAATAATTGATGAATTATTTTAGAACTAAATGGTGGTAAACGCCACGCGACAATATGACAACGATTTTAATTATTAATTGAAATTGTTTTAATTCTAGTAAAATGCCCTTTTATTTTTGCACCTGCTGACTACTGGACCCTTAAAAGCTAACAGTTAAATCTTTAATAAAAAATCCAATCGAGTTTTACCAGATATAGGACTAAAAGATCAATACTGTGACGTTTTGATCACAATTTGGCCTTCGTTTTAATTGTGATTGTGCACTAAAGGTTTTATTAACTCAGTAATTAAATCAATTTCAAAAGCTCTACATTGAAACAAGCATTCTGCTTAAAAAAAAATTAAAAATCAGACGGAAAGGAAGAAAATCAAAACACGCATTTTCGTTTCGCAGCGAACGAAAGAGTTACAAAAATAAATCCGAGACTTTTGCAACCGATGTTCATTAACTTTAAAAATTGTTAACACACTTTTATTAATAAGGCAATTAATAACTTTTGTACAAGCGTCAATTATAAAACCAGTAGGGTTTGTAACATTTTGTACTGAACATTCATCATTGATTAAATAAATACCAATTAACGGAAAGGTAGAACAAGTACCTAGCTGTTTTGTCAAATTAATTTGAAACTTGACTACCAAGCTGGGTAGTGTAGAGCAGTATTTTTAACAGTCAGGTAAATAATACTAACTACAAATTAACCTGTATTTAATTATTTAAAATACTAGATATCGCCAGCGGCTTCGCCCGCGTGGATGTCGGAAATTATGCCAAGGGAACGTAGTTCCGGAATAAAAAGTATCCCATGTGTTATTCCAGACTATAATCTACGTCTGTACCTCTTCAAGATCCGTTCAGCTGTTCTGACGTGATGGAGTAACATCCATCCATCCAAACTTTCAAACTTATAATAATAGTAAATAATAAGTATATATTAAATGTATCGTATTCGATTTTCATTTGGTTTGATTGACTAAAAGCTTGTTTAGGTTTCTAAATAAGCTTTTCTCTTAACTTATCAAATAAGGCTGAAAACCAGCACTTTTTGAACGTCATGTCTTTTTCTATTTTACCACTCCTATGAAAGTTGTGCATGCCTGTAAGTGACTTATTTAAACAGGACCCTCGATGTTGCAATTTATAATATTATTTTTCTAAATAAGTTGTTGGTGTGCCTTATAAATAAATAAACGTCAGTTTTACGGTTTTACCCCCGCCGTCATCCTAGTGTTTTTGCTGGAAAGAAGAAATTGCACAGCAAAGTCCCCAGGGAACACGTTTCTTTGTAAAGTTTGAAGAACTTGAATTTATACTTAAAAGTGTCCTCTCATCCAAGGTATAATTATCACGTTTTCCTTTGGAAGAAATCAGCAAATTGTGGACAGCACAGGACATAAGCTTCTCCAATGACCGGTTCATTGGAGAAGCTTACGTCCAGCAGAGGACGCCTTTCTGATGTACTGATGATGCCTGATACTCCCTTTCTGAGTCAAATTACTAGTAAAAGTGTCGACTGTAACACTTTTATTATCGTAACAAACCAGTTTTTTATAAAACAAACTTTATTTTGTTATAAAAATACGTTAGATTTTTATCAAAGACGGAAACTGCAAGGTAAACGAAAGTAAACTGTACTTAGTCAACATTTATTTTTCATGAAATGTATTCTTTCTTAATTTGCTATTTCATTGCGTTTATGTTTTCATTTCGCTGAATCAACGAAATATAATGTTTTTTATTATACCTCTACATGTATTTTTCTCGTGGTTTTGTTCCCAAGGTCATAATCATAATATTATATAATAAAATACTCTAATAAATTCAAAAGGTGTGTTATTATATAAAAATATCCTCTATTAATCCCACAAGGTGTGCGTTATGCGTTTATCCGGGTAAAAAAAAGTACTCGGCGATACCTAGTGCATTTTAATCTGTGAAAGAATTTTCTTACTCGAATCTGATCTTACCTTTGACGAACACAAATACCCATACAAACAATTTTGCCTCTCCTTGATGAAACCTTTTATTTGAATGAATGTGCAATTTCATTCCGTTTATCTTTTCTTTGAGCTGAGTAAACGCAATATTATAGTTTATTTAAATATTTCGTTATGTAGCATTTCTACAGAACTTGCTTTTTCATGGAAAGTTTCGCTTTCATCCGTGGGTGTGTTGCCTGAGGCTGCAGACGGATTTTTGTAATGTGTGACGGATTGCTAAGTTCTTGTTGGTGACAGTTTCTTTATGATTTGTAGATGTAGGGAAAAAGGGTTGGAAAGTTTCCCTTAAAAAGCGTTTTTTTGCATTTTCCTTCAGGTTATGTTGCTCTCCTACTTATGGTATTCTGCTGTTGTTTTCTGGTTGGTTTCGAATCGGGTTCCAAGACTGTGTGGGAACTCGTCAAGCTTAATTTGCTCGTCGATGTAGAACACTCGGGCTTACAAGTGTCGCAGTGGTTGGTAATAGTGTTGTAAGGTTTCATCACGCTAAAATTCCTTTCTTCCTCGCTTTTCTAATTATAAAGCGCACTGTCCTGGGTTGTCGGGTCCGGGAAGTTTTTCCTCTGAAAGGAGAAACTAAAAAAAAATGTGTGCGTCTCGGGACGCCCGACAGAAGTGATAACTTTAATTAATCTAAGTTGAACTATTTAATATGGGAAGCGTCTGTCCGAAAAACGACTAGCGCTGTGGGTTTGAGTGAGAGAGGAAGAGCCTGCCTACGGCTGCCGTATGCGTGAGAGAAAGGGAAGCCAGACAGACTGGCGCCGTAACGCGCTACGTTACGAAGCGGTTTACGCTCCCTGAAGAAGTTATAACTTCAAAAAAAAAATACCTTCCTTCTGGGGCAATCGAGTAAAGATTTGTTCATTCTTCAAGTGACGAACAGATTTTATATGGAACACAGTACTTCCCTATTTCTATCGCGGTCAATCACGCCTCCAAATAAAAACCTAAAACAATAATACAGTCAACAAATAAATCAATTCATACATAAACTAACACTAGACAATTGTAGTTATTCGCCGCGATTTAGTTCAATAGAGCATTCATAAATCGGATAAAATGAGAACACCCACTGTTTTGTTAATAGAATCGCCTTGTTTCTGATTAGACAATTGCTGTGACATTACCCTAGGATTTACTCGTTAAATTAGCTTTAGTAGTTTATACAGGAGTTCCTCTCGTAGGTGGTCAACTGTTTTGTTGGTCCTCTGAGCCGTATTTGACGGCTGAGGTGACTTATCTTCGGGTTCTAGAGGTTTAGAGCAAGATTTTTGATCCATTACGTAGATTGTTTCACACATTTTTTGAACCTAGGTATCTTGCGTTTGCGTATTAAGTTTAATTAAAATTGGTTGATTAATTTCCATGAATAACGACTTTCCAGTTTCTATGATATACCGTGACGTGTAATGCTCTTAACATCAAATTTAGTCGACTCAAAGGGTGCGTTTCCACCAGAAATGCGTAGCGTGGGATCTGTTTTCAAGAACCAATAGAATCGCTGCATTTACCTAGCCTGTTAGCGAGGCTAGGTAAATGAAGTGAATATTCTATTGGTTCACACAAACACATTCCTCGCTACGCATCTTCGCACATCTCTGGTGGAAACGCAGCCTAAAGGACCCCATAGAAAGTTACGAATGCATTCTCGACACATGAATCATTATAATATTGAACTAGTCTAGAATGCTAACAAAATTAACTAACAATCTAAATACCAGCTCTTAACAAAAACAAATCAAGTACACGCAATAAAAATGTTAATGAATTACATAGAAAATTGTTTAACCATTTACAAAATACACACTTTCATTGCCATTTCGCTACGTACATAGAATTAAATCGATGTGCCTTCAGCTGTTGAATATTTAGAGTAAGTGCAGGAGACGTGTTCAGACGGTGTAAACGTGATAGTCGGTACATAGGGTGCATGTATAAAATTGTACTAGGACGTCGACCTAGCGGGAAAGGGGATAATAATTGTTGATTTGGTTGGAAATGGATGTTACATTATGTGCTCACAAGCTCTTGATATAAAGAGGTAACTAGGCTGAAAATTGGCAGGAGGGTTGTGGGATTTGTTCGCCCTGGCTGGGGGCCTTAAATTCATTTGAGGCCATCGCAGGATAGTCCGGTTATGCAGCCTTAGTGTGCTGAACTGCGAGTGGTCCCCGTCCAAAAAAAAAATGCCTTCCGCTCCTCTCAGAGCGGAAGGTGTCGTTTGATGACTTCCCATCCTTAAAAAAAAGGCTGTAAACTAAAATCTTTAAAGACAGCCTAATGTTGCTGCCTGGATAAGATGTTTTCATCTTCTTGATTCACAAACCTGTAACCAACTGTCAAAATTATCACAGTAGCTGAAACGTCATGTTTGCCTTTCAAACATGACGTTTCAGCTACTGTTGGTAACTAATTTGACAGTTGGTCAAAGGTAGATACGTTATTGAGACCGGCCGTAAGTTAATACAAAATACGCATCTAAATCTTTATATTTTTTGTTTGTGTGATGTAATCTCGGGAAGTATACTGCTCCGATTGCAAAAACCGTAACTGATAGAAAACTGAACTATTTCGAGCGTCGAAGAAACTATATATGTACCTATCGTAATATAGGAAGCGAAGCGGCGTTTATAATTAAATTTCATAATAATCCTGATCCATTCACTCATCGTTTAACGTCATCACAAGAACATTATATAGTTCCACGAAGTTGCCACAGTGTCTTTAGGAAAACAGCACAAAACAAACTTACAACATCAGAAAGTTTCGATAACCATCAAAAGAACACCAAAATAAACGTTACATCGACATCCACACAATCTGTAGTTTACGTGTCTTTGTAAATTATTTATCGTGACGCCTCTTCGAAGTTAGTGCGGTTGGCAGCGGGCCAACTGTCGGAGAAAGAGTGAAAATAACGCCAGTGACCTCTGCTGGCCTCCGTTTCACCTCCGCACCTTGAGAATGGCGTAAGAAATAGATGTATGGGAGTAGGATAGGTATGTTATGGTTACCTTCTAAGGGCAGACAGACGGGTTGTCATGGCAATGTCACCGGAAAATTGCAAACGCCGTAAGATTGTAAAATATCGCGTGAAATTGTAAACTATTTTTTCTTAATATCACACGGAAATATTGGAAACTATTGAAATTGGATAGGACTTATTGTCATAATATATCGAGAAATTATAATCATAACAAAGATTTATTACAATCTTACGGAGTCGTGCAATTTTCCGGTGACATTGCCATGACAACCCGTCTGTCTGCCCGCTTCAATGGGACCGCGAATTTCTGCGTCGCAAATTGGCTCTTCATTATCCCACCTAGACCAAAGCGAACTCGCCACGTTGTCGGCAATCTTCGGAAAGTTGCGTGCACGAGACATTAAAAATCCCGTGTTCTTTAAAGAGCAAAAAACGTACGCTGAAAATGAATATCATCTGGACTTAAATAATAATTAAATTGGTGAAAAAAAATCTAAATACTTAAATTTGATCAGCTTCATTCACTCATATCTAACAGTTCTTAACATTTCAATATTGCACAGTTAGTGGCCATATTTGATTAACTGAATATCTCAAGTTTTCAAAAAGCTACCAGATTTCATGAATGACATTCACATCAGTTTTTAATAAGTCTGAAATTAAAAGAAAACTGAAAGGAAAGATCATGTCTTTTCTACACGGTAATTCGGATTCCGCTTCCATAACATGAGTATATTGAGTATGCACATAAAAAAAAAACGAACTCGTCCTTGTATGTATGTGATTACGAAACGTATCTCGAATTTTCATAGACATTCCTGTTCTGCAGGCAACCCGGCTTTCTTTTTATTGCACTGTCTTTCTTGATAAAAAATGCGAATTTTCCATGAAACATGAAGGGGATGAAATACTCAGCTGAATCCGGTTTGACTGAAAGCCGACCCCAATATAGTTGGGAAAAGGCTAGGCAGATGATGATGAAGGGGATAAATTCGTTTTCAGAAAAACTTGATTTAGGATGGTAGCTTTCGGTTCCTCGTCTGGCATAATGTAAAGAATATGGTCGACGCTGGAGCACGCTTGCCCAGAAGTAACCTATTCACTCTTGAATTAAGGTGCATGCAAGGTTGCATGTTAATTAAAAGACGATTGGCGACCGTAACAAATATGGCTTTACTGAGTTATAATAATTAAAATCATCAATATAGGTTGTACCATTCATGTAACTCGATTGAATGACTTTTTATGAAATAACCATTCATTCGAGCTAATTGAACTTAGAGGGTTGTATAAATAATTATAATTATGTAAATAAATACGTGTTACGGTCGCAAATTATATTTTGTTCAACATACAGCCTGACACTGACTTGCAAATTGCAAAAAACATAAGAAAATTTGAATTTCGCAGGCTACCCTGGCGTTTCCACCTAAAAGGCCTCCAGGTAGTAGCTATCAGGATACAGACACACAGGCAGGGAGTTCCACTCCTTAGCTGTAGAAAGAAATAGAAAGATAGAAAGTATTCCCACAACCCTTTGTGCACATGGGTGGGATGTCGACCATGAACCACCATACTAAAGAGGACCAGTTGGACCCATGTAACCTTCCTCAATAAGAATTATTCATGGGCACGATAATCATAAAGGTGTGCTCATTACTTAGCGCAAACTTAATTAAGGCGTGCGCAAACAGCGGACGTTTGCGCGTAACATGCGCTAACTGCGCAAATATGCGGAAAAACGAGAACCCTCAAACAACGCTAATCGTGTCTCAAATAAGAATGACGCATCCAATTATCTTGTTATCAGGAAGTGAAGCTTATCTTATGGCTACTATGCTAAGATGATCAAAATTGAAAAACATAATTTTTGAAGTGAAATCTTCTTTAGCGGCGCGGCGTTGTGCACTTTTTGGGGTGGGTAAAAAATGTTAAACTCGCGTCAGGACACGTGACCCTGATCGAAAATTCGTAAGACGGAGGGAAAGTTCTGAAGTGTTAAATTATAAATGTAATATAAATTGTCATATTTGTATACGATAGCGCAATAAATGAATATTGTATTTTACCACATAAATGATAGTACTTTTATACTGATAATTAAAGCAATTCGTGCGAAATTATTCCCTAACCATTCCAAAATATCAAAAATGCACAACGTTCAAGTTTTCACTTCTGCCGGCACTCCCGGAGTGCAACCCGTTGTTTTTGTTTATTATTATTGCTAGACCTGCGTTTGATCACGACCGCATCATCGCTTTCGATTAGATGAGATTATCCTGAAGGGAAACGATGATGTGATCGGATAATGGCCTGTCTAGAAGTAACCTATTCACTCTTTGAATTAAAGACCCCCGTGTTGCAGCTATCAGGTTGTAACATAACAAAGTTCCATATTTTAGAGGGCCTAAAACTATCACACGGGCACTTATCCAGACTCCAGGCTACTGCTAAGACATACAGAAAAAAAAAAAGATAACACTACCCGGCCCGGGTTTCGACCCCAGGATCTTGTGCTCAGCAGTAGCGCTGAAGACTACTACACAAACGAGGCACTCAAAATGGATTCAGTCATGAGTATTCGAGCATTCTTATTCGACTTCCACGGAGGGATTATTTTCGGTTTGCGGCCTCCAAACGAAGTAGCTCCAGGATTTCCTTTTGTCAAGTAATCTTGAAAGATGGTAATTTCAGTCTAAAAACGCTTGTAAATGTTGCCTATTGTTAATATTTTGTACAGGTAAACTGCCTCCAAGCATTTTATAGTCATAAGGATTTAGTACTTTTGGTCCTTTTGAACTTAAAAATGTCTGTGTTTACTGTTGTTTTGGAGCTTTGTTCAGTCTCGTGCTTGATAAGGAGAGAAATGGAAATTATATTTTTCTAACTCCTTTGTTTTTTTTCTGATTCATTTCTTTGCGAGATCCAATACAGTTGTATCGTTTCTCCTGGACTCAACGTTATACTGTGTTCACCACTGTTTTTTCTGGCTCTCATGAGGTGCAGTGCCGAGAATATTATGGCGGGCTTGTCTTACTTTGAAAGCTGGTAAGTTATGGCGGCACGGAACACAGAGACTGGCAGAGCAATCCTCCGTTTGGCCGTACGTAATAAATGCGGAGGAGAAATGCTTAGTATGACTCGTCGTGATATCAACCATGCTGATGGTACTCTGCTGTACCAGTAGTACCTACTGTAAACTGTTTAGCAGCTCCGTTGGTCTCGCGGTCGCAAGCGCGACTGCCGAGCGTGGATTCCTGGGTTGCATTCACAGGTCGGGCAATACGTGTAATTGGGTTTTTCCAATAGGAATTTCCCAGTAACAGCCCGGAGTTTGAAAGTTGGTGGTGTGATAACCCCGTGCCTCGACAAGCACGTTAAGCCGTTGGCCTGCGCCAGATCTCCCTTCGGTCGTGTCGAGAGTGACGGAGGAGGGAGTGCACCTGTGTTTGCGCATACACTTGTGCACTACAATATGTCCCGCGCCGATGGCCAGTCTTAGTTAAGATTGGCCATCATGGCCGAAATCGGTCAGGAGGCCTTTTGTTTAGTACCTTCTCCTCCTGATGTCTAATATCTCCTGAAATCGTTCTAAAAACGCAGTCTCCCATATAACGTAGAAAGCCGTAATTGTAGGTCTGTGTAATACATAAGTTGGAATGACATTATCGCTGATAACGAGTGATTGATATCGCAATGCGCCGATACGACCCTGATAAGAGACGATAGACAGTTCAAATTGTGTATTCAAATCTAAGTATACTGAGGAGTATTGCACTGTGGCTTACGGTATTTGACATTCTTTCCAAACTCGGATGTGTCATATTATTTACTTTTTTTAATATCCTTTAGGGTCGCGTTTGACTACAATCTCACCTGATGGAAAGCGATGATGTGGTCGACGATGGAGCACGCTTGTCTAAAAGTAACCTGTTCAATCTTGACTTAAATACCTCCAAGTTGGCTTCTGTGTTTCCTGATAAGTTTTTCAGGAAACACAGACTCTGGCAGGGAATACCCTAAACGTTTTGTGCGTATGACTGGGATCTCCACCATGTACATCCACAAATCCGTCGTATTCACATGGAAGTCATTTCTCCTTATAAAAAGCGCGTCATACTAATAGTAACCATTAATAGTTTTATACTATCGTAATCGTATCCGGATACAATCGCGAATTCCGTTCGTATGTTGTAACTTGATAGATATTTAATAATACTGCAATCCCGGTTATTATTCATTATTGATAGTGCAACGCAGTGCGTAATCGTCTAGTCTAGACTAACTAGTCGTTGCGGCTGTTGTTACCGAATATCTAACGAATTTACCTAATATCTACTTGTTTTTCATATTATGAGTAAGATAAATTGTTCGACACAGAGGGGACTCAGTAGGATAGAGTTAATTTTAAAAGTAAGTCATCAAACAAATATAACTACCTAGTAGCTGCTTTGAAACTTACAAATCGTCTTCCATAATAGGTTAGTTTCTATAGCAATGCACGTTTATATTATTTTAGTAAGATAAATTGTTCGTCACAGAGGGTACTCAGTTCAGTAGGGTTACTATTCAAAGTATATCAACAAACAGATATAACTAACTATAGTAGGCGCCAGATAAATGTGGAATAAAGTATATTTACCTTTCCCTAATAACTGTTCATAGGTACCTGAACAATTAAATATGAATCGTTTTTCATTATTAGACAATGTTAAGGATCACGAGAGATGATGATTCGGGACAGCTTTGTGTCATTAATTCCGTTTTTCAAATTAAAAATGTCAATAATTGTAGGTGGGTCAATGACCGTTATTCCACGATTATCTGGCG
>NDFZ01004945.1:7901-72743 GCA_002192655.3 Mamestra configurata | reverse complement strand
GCGCCAGATAAATGTGGAATAAAGTATATTGACCTTTCCCTAATAACTGTTCATAGGTACCTGAACAATTAAATATGAATCGTTTTTCATTATTAGACAATGTTAAGGATCACGAGAGATGATGATTCGGGACAGCTTGTGTCATTAATTCCGTTTTTCAAATTAAAAATGTCAATAATTGTAGGTGGGTCAACAAACAGATATAACTAACTAGGAGCTGCTTTGATACTTACAAATCGTCTTCCATAGTGATACTTACAAATCGTCTTCCATAGTGGGTTAGTTTCTATAGCATTGCACGTTTGTATAATTAGTAAGATAAATTGTTCGTCACAGAGGGGACTCAGTAGGATAGGGTTACTTTTAAAAGTAAGTCATCAAACAGATATAACTACCTAGTAGCTGCTTTGAAACTTACAAATCGTCTTCCATAGTGGGTTAGTTTCTATAGCAATTTCAGTAGCCAGCAAGAGTTGGATGTAGAAGTTTCCAGGAAGCGAAGTCGAAAACTTCCTAATTCCCTTGTTGAGGCGATGACTACGGACGGATTACGTAATAGTTACAACAACTTCGCTACGAGCCTCCTTAATTATTTATTTAGTTACTTTGAAACAACTATCCGTAACTTATTTATTAGTTGGTTCATCAACATAATCTAAATATTAGTACAGTTTACTATACTATACTAATATTATAAATGCGAAAGTTTGGATGTTTACCTATTACTCAATCACGTCAGAACGGCTGAACGGATCTTGATGAAATTTGGCACAGAAGTAGATTATAGTCTGGAATAACACATAGGATACTTTTTGTCCTGGGAGAATGTTCCCATGATATAATTTTCGACATTCACGCGGGTGGAGCCGAGGGCGGAGTCGCGGACGGTAGCTAGTAAAAATAAAATTCATTAATTCACTGGGAGACAACGTTCAGCATAAAGACCTGCCAATCATCATCTCGCCGTGTAATGGTGGATTTGGTGGATGAGCACTGAGCAGGATGCGAACTGTCATTCTATCTTATTCGTATGGATCGACAGCTCGCTTCTCGTTCACTTCACCGAGTTTACACGGTGAGATGTTGTTCAGACCCACGCGCGGTAGCGATCGGTTTCGCGCGGTTCCCAACAGGTATTTTTTACGGAGTTTTAGGCTATAGAGCGAAACGGGTGGAACATGTTTCACCAAAGGTACCCCTTATAATCGTACGTTTGACTGACAATCATGAAAACCATAAACACGCGGGCCTTACCGATGACGACCATCATTGGACACAAGGCTGTCATACAATGGCGATGATTCGTGTCCAATGTATGCCATTCATAAAGACCTATTATCCTAGACTAGGCTATTGTGCAGTAAGGTTACGTTTACATTGGTAGTGAGTTCTTCTTGTAGCCTGAACTGCTGATGACTTCCCCTTGCAGCTATATAAATCATTAGATTTTCTGCAGATTTCTGCAGCTTGGCTTCCCTAGCCCATGTCACAGTAACCGTGTATCGTACTTAAAAAAAAGTTCATTAAAAATGAAAAATAATTGCAGTGCCTACCCTAGTGGTGAAAAATTAAGACTTCATGCGTGTGTATTCTGCCCCACTGACATCAGTTAGTTTTTTTTTTTTCGAGAAATCCTCTCTTGCGGCCGGTCTCAATAACGTATCTACCTTTAACCAACTCAAATTAGCTACCAACAGTACCTGAGACGTCTTGTTACAAAGGCAAAAATGACGTTTCAGCTACTGTTGGTAGCTAATTTGACAGTTGGTTAAAGGTAGATACGTTATTGAAACGGGCCGTTAGTGCTCCCCTACACTCCCCAAGGAACCTACATGCTAAATTTCAGCTTTCTACGACCAGTAGTTTCAGCTATACGTTATCTGTCAGTCACTCAGTCCGTAACGAATTTTATATATTAGGATTGAAGTGTTCTTTGTGACAGATATGAAGGTTCTCCGACGCGAAAACGTAACGATATAAAAGAAAATGGCGAATCCGATGATTTCTGAAAAAGGAAAATCGTTGTGACATCGTTTTACAGGTATTAAAGATATTATGGAACATAGTTGTAGCGGCATCAATGCCACCACATGAAAAACTAAGAAGCGAAATTTGTACGGCAACAAAAAGAACCGCAACGTCATCTATGACGAACTAACAACGACATCCTGCATCGCACAAGCAAAGTTCTCCATGCGATTTGAACATATACAACAGTCCGAATATCAACTCTAGGGCAACTCCCCACCGCCCACCAGACACAATAACCGTCTGGTCGGAGGATCCTCTCCTTTTCAATGGAGGTATGCGGGACTTTACTCTCTGTACCGCATACCTCTATATAGTCATACCTATAAGCTCTCAGGAAAGAACTGTTAGAAAACTAATAATAAAACTGATGTTTTCAGGACTATTTATAAACAGGTCGATAGCCATGTTTGTCTTGAAAAAAGAATTAGTGTTTCAACTGCGTTTGGATCGAGATATTTTTGGTGACGCTTTCAAGAACTTCCTTGAATGGGAAGCATTTAAGCTTATTTTTTTTACCGAGGTCTTTCGTGACAAGAGTAGTTATCAATAAATAGAGTGAAATAGTATTGGCAGTCAAAAAAATCATCATATTTTTTGCTTAGAAAGGTTCAACGATTGACACAGCCCCATCTATCCTTGTCCAAAAATCATCAAAATCGATTCAGCGAACAAGCAAACTTTTACACTATATGATATTAATCAGAATGTTAGGATAATCTATTCATATATTATACATCTACGTGCCTCAAACTCATCATCTCCCATCCTTAGAGTAATAGCACTCAACATAAAACTACACAAAGTAGTAATTATGCACCGACAGATGCGCAGGCGCGTGACGAAGCAATCATGACTGTTATCAGAGATAACTTCATGCGATCATCATCTATCAGCTATGTTATAATCGTTGTGCTTGGTGGGTAATCATGTAAAATGGTTTGTTATGTGTGTCTGTCTGTCTGTTATCTCTTCACGCTTAAACCGCTGAACCAAATTTGATGAAATTTGGTACAGAGATAGATTAGACCTTGAAGAAGGACATAAGCCATAGATACCTTTTAACGCTAGAAAAGGGCTTGAAGGATTTGAAATAGCGGATGAAAGTTTTTATGGGATTCCGTCATTAATTATTGAAGCTAAAAACATGAACCTTTGTATTTAGGAAAATGCCATCCCAAAGTAATCATTCCACGCGGACGAAGTAGCGGGAAAAAGCTAGCAGTTAAATAAACCTTCAGTACATATTATAAAACAAAGTCCCTCGCCGCGTCTGTCTGTCTGTTTGCGATAAGGGGCCGTTCAAGTATTACGTAAGCAGATTTATTGCAATTATTTACCCCCCCATCCCCCTTGTCAGCAAAAGTAAGCAAAGCTCTTACCCCCTCCCCCCATGCTTACGTAAACATTTGTCAATTAATGTATTGTTTTTTTAATTTTATAATGTTATAATTATAATTTGAAAAATAAGAAAATAGATTTAGGATAGAGATTATATTTTACTGAAACGGTATTCAACATAGAGTAAAGGACAAAAATATTATATCTTACTAACATAACAAACTTATTTTAAATTTTTGGTACATATATTAAATTCAAATTAACAGTCTTCAGTCCATGAAACCCGAATCCATGATTCTAAGTTTTCGATGACATTGGATTGCTTCGATTGCTGCTCAGTGTTGTGAGTCTGCTCGCTTTCATCCGATTTTGGAATGTCTACGTCATTCTCATCGAGCCATTCAACATCATGGTGCTCTAAATTTTGAATAATGCACATCAGTTCATTAGCACGACGAGCAGCGACTCTTACAGGTCTAACTTTCCTATCAGTGTGCGTGTTTACTTTCTTATGGATCTTTTCGATGTGACGATTTAGTGACTTGACGGAAGCATGATAAAGACCACACGNGCGAGGCTTGCGCCGCGAATGGTTCGTCTCGCATACATCAACCTGAGGCATGCTACGGCACATGTATACGTGCGAACCATTCGCGGCGCACGCCTCACGATGTTTGTACGCACCTTTATGTATTTACAGAAAAGCAATTTTTTAATATTGGTTGAGTTTTTAAATGAATCACAACAGATTTTACACAGTTTACAATTTTAAACCACATATTTCAATAAAAAGACATATAAAGATTGTTTACATTCTGTTAAATACCTATTTGAATAGAGTATAGTTTTCTGTAGGTATATAATATATATGTATAAAACTGACATCCTGTATTTTGTGACCAATTGACGGAATCAATTATAAGAAATAAATCTATATAATGAATATTACCTCTATACTTTAAGATAGGCCATAATATTTTCTAATTAGCAAAGAGAAACTTTTTGGCGATTTCTAATATTTCTAGTAGGTACCTAAAATGATTTCGTCACTCACCTTAGAAAAAAAATGTAGTAAATTGGATTTATTCTTAGTCGCTGCTTGCAATTCTTCTTCGATTCTCTTAGATACAATAATATCTAGTTCCTTGTCGGATTTTGCTTGTAATTTATAATTTCGCCACACTTCGTTAACTAACTTTTGTACATTTTGTACTTTCGTACTTGTATGAGATTTTTTAAAACTTTCAAACAATTTTTGGTATAACTTGGATTTGTCTATTTGAAATGACATCTTATTTAAACATTAAACTTTGGATAATGGAATGAATGGTAACACAAATGTTAACTTGCTTTACTATGCTTACAATACGTCTACTCGCTATAGCAGCCAAACGAAACAATACACTGATAGAGGAAATTTAGACAAGTGAACAGCGCGCGGTAATTCCCTTACTCGGTTCTAAAGCGAGTAGGGGAATTACCGCGCACTGTTCACTAAATGTATGTATTACTTGCGGGAATCCCCGAAAATGCTTTTCGTTTTCAAGCAAAGACAATGTGTGGGTTGCCATTCGTGTAAAAAAGAAAATAACTACCGATGACGTAATCATCATCTAGACTCCCCTACCCCCCATGTCATCCAAAATAAGCAAAGCAAAGACCCCCCCGCCCCCCCATAGTGCTTACGTAATAATTGAACGGCCCCTAAACTCTAAGACTACTGATCGGATTTTCATGCGGTTTTCACCAATGGATGGGGTTATTCATGAGGAAGGTTTAGGTGTATCGTCTCAAAATTCCTACGGGAACCGGGAAAATGGGATATGCGCGTACGAAGTCGCGGGCAAAAGCTATTTATGAAATAAATGTGGATGGATGGAGATGGAGGCCGAAGATTGTGTGAAGAGAGAGATATGCAAGAAAAGGAGTCGCATGTGATCGCATGACGGATGATAAAACAGAGTGGAAGATGAAAACGTGTTGCGCCGACCCCCAGTAACATGGGATAAGCACGAAGATAGGTTAACCTTTTGAACACCAGAGCATAAACGCATCGGCGTGCCCCCGACGCCAAGCCACAAATTCGCCGTACTTTTTGTCAAAAATTTGTAACGTTTGGCGTACAGGGCACGCGCTTGCTTGACACGTACATGTGACAATGGTTCAAAAGGTAAAATAGAAGTTTGTGTTGAATCTTTATATTATTTGAACGTCAGCTTTGGTGCACAATGGTTTACAACAGTTTTGATTGAGTTTTTTTTTAATACTTGAAGTGTTTACCCGTATAGTTAAGTCATTCAACTAATCCAAATATTTTACCACAAATAAACTGAGACAAGGGACAGCTGAATGATATTAGTAATTGTGGTGTTTTGGGAATTTGCTAGCGCAGAGTAATTTCCAATACAAAAAATATACGTTGTACTTAGTGTTTTGGTTGTCCAGAAAACACTCCAAAAGCTCTCCCGAAAAAGCCTTGATCCACTTAAGACCATAAAAACTACACGAACTCCGAGCAAAAAATAAAGAAAACACTTTTCTACCAAAACATATTTCGCCAGCTCATCAACTATGTATGTTACCTGATGTTCAAAAGCACTCTACACGTCTCGAAAACCGTTTAAAACTTTACCTACCCGCCAAAGTTTCTCATTTTGGTAAACGTTTATTTCACACCCTTTTATTTTTGCATGAAAACATGTTTTTAGCTGTTTTAAACCGACGAAAACACGAGAAAAAAAAATAAACAAAAAGGAACGTTTATGCATCAGGTGGTCATTTCTGTTTGCACACTGCTCCAGGTTCCTGAAATCCACTAATGTATTATACGTTTGTCGTTTTGTGGAAATTAAATACTTGTACTTTCTATTTTTTTTTTCTCGGAAATGAATTTTGTTTCCCAAGATCTGTCGTTGCAAAGACAATATGGCTCATTGATTTTTGCTTTCAAAACGATAGGTGCCAGTTGACCGATAAGAAAACCTGTTTTTTAGTGATATCTATGTAAATCAAGGTGTTCTAATTATATGTCAATGGCACAAATTGATTAGATATGTTTTTGGTATCAGCCCTTTGGTGCCAGATTAGTAGGATAAAAAACAAAGAAAATACAATGGAAACTCTTGGAATCTTTTAAAGATTGCCGGATGGAATCTTATCAATGCATCCTTGCTGTAAAGAAGTTTGTTTTCATACACATGCCATATTAATCTTAGAAAAGCTCTCATTCTTTCATCTCATCATCGTCAGTCGTCATAATCTGCACTGGGAGTGTTCTAGCTGATTCAGATCCGTATAGCCTTTGCTTAGATTTTTAGTACTAATACCTGTATCTAATAATCGATTTCCGATCCAGGTTCTATCTCCGTCCGTCATGCCACTCATGTCGCTTCCCATTGTCAACACATAGCGACCTAAGCTCTCTAAAAAATTTCAACGCATTCTTCCCCAATAACCTGCAGACTTTATCCTCCAGAACCTAGTCTTCCAATTATGTCAACAGCACCTAAACGTGCCTGCGCAAAACCTCTTCAAGCTTTAGTGTATTATAGAAAATGTAGAAAGTTATCGACTCGATTCACGTACCGTGTCACTGGTAGCATCACAAGTGTCGTCTACAGCGAGACATGTGTCGACTGCTTCCTGGCTTGTGGCTTGTGCAAGCATGCAGTTCGGTGCATGTTTTAGGTCTTGGGTTGTTTGGTATTCGTGTGGTATTTCGTTTTGCAGATCTTTAATGGTATTGCAATTTGTAGTGGTGGGAAAGTGAGCATACTTACTTCATGAATTATCTTGAGGTCAGCAATGATATGAGACCAATCATGATCTATTCTATTGTATTGTTGTCATCGCGGATAAAATCTGGATGAGGATGTAACGGGAGCGTGGGGATTGGGACAAGATGGAGATCTATAGCCAGTTGTGGGCGAAGTCGGGCTGTGGATGATGATGAATGATGCTCCTGTGTTTCCTTTCTCTCTTCATTCTTTTACTGTGAAAACTCAAGTTAACAGCGGCAGGTTTCAGCAATTAATTAATTTGGGACAGCACAAAAAGGTCGTTAGGCTTGAAAATTTCTAAAACAAAACTGCCCGTTACTCTTCTGTTACTTTAAGAATTTAATCCTTTTGTAAAATAAAACAGTCGGGTGCGACTGTTTTATTATTACTCTGCGTAATTCAAATAATATTTGAGTAAATCCAACCTTGATGAACGGTCTGGCTTTTACAGTAATCCACATACGGAAACTCTAGAACCATACTCGCCTTTACAATTTAATTTAAAATATTCTTTGTGGCTCTTGTCCTATTTGTTGGTTTGAAAACAGAAAAATAAATAACCCCCATACTAAGAGTATCTAAACTTGAAACCAGAAATTGCATCACGCTACTACGTTCCTCTGTTATGTTATATTTATTCAAGAAAATTCTTCAAAGCGTCTGTATGTACTGGTGGGGTCTTTGTTACCTGATATGTTTGTAGTCGAGATGAAGTGATAGCTTTAAGAAGAAAACTGGGTCATACCTACCCACTTTCCAACGAATTAATCACTCTACACTAATTGGTTTGAAATTGACGCGCCCGCCATCAAAGGTGGTTGTTATCGAGGCCTGAAATATTGCGGCAGATAATTTTGGTTATCTGGAAGGTAGGGCAATGTTTTGGTGCCTAGGTTTAAAGTTCAGTAAATTGCATGTGCTTTTTTTTTTTAAGGAGCGAAGTCATCAAATGACTTCTTCCGCTCGAGGAAAAGCATGTCAGACTCTTACTGACTAAACTTGAACTTTATATCCTCCTGGTATAGATCCAATGTTGGTTGAAAATCTCATTTAAAGGAAAACATTTAATCGAAGACTTTCGCGTCAAGCGGTGAGAGTTTCACCTATGGCAGTCCTCTGTTGGACGTAAGCCTCTCCCAAAATCCTCCAAAGCTAATCGTTCCAGTCAGTACCTCAACCTGTACCACCGTTCTTTGACACTGTTCTAACGTTAATTTTCCCTTGTCTACAGTCAATGATCCAGCTAAAAGAACGCAAAGAAATGGACGAGGCTTTCAAGAAGGCTCAGAAACCCTGGGCCAAGCTACTGCAGAAGGTGGAACGCACCCGGTTGGAGTACCACACGGCCTGCAAGCAGGAGAGAACAGCACAGAACCAAGAGAGGAATGCCAGCGGCGACAGCTCACTTAGTCCAGATCAGGTCAGTGGAAACTTGGGTTATGGTGATAGAGACGTAGGAGACGAAAGTGTAAAACTTAAACTAAAAGCCGTTAAATACACGTGCCTGTAACTTGCGTAAATATTTGCAAGTAGCTTGCATGCCATAGTGACACACACCAATCAGAACTTATGTTATGGCACAATGACAAGCACGCTATTTGCATGTTTTTGTGCAAGTTGCAGGAATGTGTATGTGTACCTTAACAGTAGGTTTTTTTTGTATTTTTTTTTTTCCAAAGGAGCCTTTGGTTTGAATTCCAATTTTCCAGGACTAAGCCAACATTTATTTTGCACGTTAGATTGCTGATGTCACAGTTAGCTCTTCATTAACATTCGGTGCCCTGAATGTTAGATTTAATATCGAACTATTAGAGAACAGTTTCGTTCGATAGTTCAATAAGGGAGCAAACTAAAGTTTCATATGCAGTTTCAGTTAGCTGCATTAAACTCCTATAGAACTGTAAAATAAAATAATTTATTTTTTTAAACGTACTTCTTATATTATAAGGATAATAAAAAGCTCAATTTATTTCATAACGCTTCAAAAGAATGGATTTAATCGAAAGAAAGAAGATACAAAAACATCACAAAGAAAAACCTCCATTCAGGATAGATTTTCTAAGAAATTCCCTCATGTATCTTAAACACAAACACGATTCTATATTAAAGATATTTATCAATAAACTCGCAAGAATACCTCTACACGTGTAAGTAATGCCGGGTTCACACTGTGTATGAACACGCGCGAACGTGGATCTTGGTCACCACGTGATCAAAATCAAAAGTTTATTGAAATAAGGCTGAGTGGCCAGCAAGTATATTTTGAACATCGACGTTAACAAAAACACAGTCCCCCAAAACTCTCGCCTGGCACCACTTCGTAGTCTTTAAACTGGGAAGAAGAAGTGGCGCAACAAACTCCCCAGCAACACATCTGTCTGTTAAGTTGGAATAACTAGAATTAATACGATCATCAGCATATTTGGTCTTATCCAGAGCACGCCATTGACTTCAATACCTGGACGCTTTCATATATCAATTTCCAGCCGATGCTAATCTAGCGTTAGCTTAGCGTGCAGTGTGACCGGACGCGAACGTTTTAAAACGATTGTTTTACTTCTAGGCGCTACGCAAGCTGCCTATCTGTAAGGTTTCAGCCTTAAACTTCCCATTAGTGATCTCCAATCAAGACAAGTCTACCTAAGCAGTTTAAGGCTGCGTTTCCACCAGAGATGTGCGTGGATGTGAGTGACACTAGGATGCATAACGAAGCTGTAAAACGATGTGAGCGTTTCCACCAAAGATGTGTGAGGTAGCTGAGTGGCGCGAGTAGCAACGCTGTGAAACGGTGTGCAAATGACCGGTGCGAGGATGTGTAGTGGACTCTTTTTAGATGCGATGCTAGAAGTTGGCCCAGATCCTTCTCACCCAAGCTTCGCTTGTTTTGTATGTACAAAAACTTCGCGCCGCTTCCACAGTCGTTTCCACCGGAGCTGCGAAGAGCGAGGCTACTTAAAAGAAGCAATTATATTGGTTCTTAACAAACACATCCCTCGCTACGCATCTTCGCACATCTCTGGTCGAAACGCAGTCTAACGGTTGCTTGATCCCAAGCGCGAATTCTCTGCATTATCTTAATCTACATAGTCTTATCCCAAAAATGTGTGGGTAGGCTTCTAATCTAAATGGATGCAGCTGAATACCAGTATTTGACGTGGAGTGACTGCCTATCAGACCACAACCCAGTAACAGGTCAAAACGGTATCAGATTTCTTGGCTTGTCTACAAACGACAAAATACAACCGGGAAAAACAGATTAACGTGCTTTCAGAGGCACGGAGAAATCTCGGAATAATAAGATGGTTACCCATCCACAGACCGACTGCGGCAAACGTTGCTGAATCTTGAATATCTTCCCGTGCGGCTGTCATTATTTAGCCAGTCTCTGCGCTATATTCGTCGTGAATTTGTCGTGATAGTGTGAAGCCGGTATTAGATCAATACACTTGAGATTCTTTCGTTATGAGGTTCGCTGATATTTCTATAGCATAGTAGAAACAGCGGTGTTATAGTAATGCAATTTACATAAACAAAACACTCAAAATGAACTCGGTTTCTGAAAAGCTTATCCATTTCAGTAAAACGATGACTACCAATGATTATTGAAACAATACGTCAGTTGTTGGTTTTTAAAGAAATCATATAATTCTAAATACAATAAATAGTAGTCTGCCTGAACTGTATTGGTTAGCTGTTACAACTCCGGATTCTGAAGCAAATCAAATCCAATAAAACTATCTTTGGATACACATTTTCGAATCTATTTAAAGATTCATGAGTAAGCGACCCTGAAAGGAATTATTCGTATATCAAAAGAGGCGGCGCTTTCAAAACACGCTTTCAATACTTTTGAATATACGTCGAGATAATATAAAAATATTTGCTCATACAAATTATCTGTTATCAGTTGATTGACTTATCAGAACATATCCGTGGTGCAGCCCGATGGGAATGATAACGATACGAAACACATTATTAGGCCTTAACTACAGCAATGTATGAATAACACAGAGATATCTGTATTCTGTACTGCCACTTCTCTACTCCTTCGTACTCCGCGTCACACTTCCAGCCGCTATGGTGGATCCTTCTCTGTTACTGCAGTACGTCTCTGGAACTCTCTCCCACACTCCTTACGCGACAGCCCTTCTCTTGACGTCTTCAAGAGGAAAGTTAAAGAGCATTTCCTTTCGCGATGACATAATATTTTTAGAAATGTATGTATATATTTATATGTTTACGTATGTAGGTATATTTATGTATGATTAAAAATGTAGCATTGTAAAATTTGTGCACTGGATCCTACCCTCTATTGTGATCTCTCTCTATCACTCTAAAGGTTTGCTGGTAGAAAACTCATTTTTGAGTTAAGCTCGCCTTTGTACATGAACTATTTTTAAATATGAATTAATATAAGCTGTTATGGTGTACAATAAAGAATTAAAGAGTGGTCCGAGCGTTTGAAAAACGGTGTTTTTTAATGTATAGCGCATTCGACCACTCTCGAAAATGACTTATGTGATGTAGCGGCATCAATGCCGCCACATGAAAAACTGAGAAGCGAAACTTGTACGGCAACAAAAAAAAACGTAACGCCATCTATATCCTGTCAGCGACGAACTACCATCGAAATCCTGCATCGCGCAAGTAAAGTTCTCCGTGCGATTTGAATATATCCAACAGTCGGAATATCAGCTGTCGGGCAGTGGCCCACCAGACACAATAACCGGAGGATCCTCCCATTTCAGTGGAGGTATGTG
Organism: Mamestra configurata; assembly: GCA_002192655.3. Taxonomy (NCBI): domain Eukaryota; kingdom Metazoa; phylum Arthropoda; class Insecta; order Lepidoptera; family Noctuidae; genus Mamestra; species Mamestra configurata. The sequence goes on along the minus strand of NDFZ01004945.1, from coordinate 60,835 downwards.
GGACTTTAATCTCTGTACCGCATACCTCTATAGTGTACCTATCGTCAGAAAATTGCGTTCCGCCCTGTCCAACAATGTGTAACAAAATAAACGCTCAGCTGTTCAACACAGTTTATTGGACTGGATAATCAGCAATGGTTAATAAATATCAACTCCATCTTCCATTCGAAACAGCATTTCCTTTACGAAAGCATGACGTGCTAGCTCCTCATTTGTTTCGAACGGTTCCGCATACGAGTCGGCGGATATTCGTGAATCATCGGCTTTCTTCGGAATGTAAGTCCAATCACCTGTTTTGTACGATTTCTAACAATAAACACTGGAATTAGGTTGAATTGTTTTAGGATGGAGTTTAAACAAGGAAGTTTAGATAGTTTGATTTGAGTGATGTTGTTGGGGCTTCAAACACATTGTATTTCTGTTTGGATTCTTAACACCATTGTAGTAAGCGGCATAACTAATATTTTTCTTAAAACTAGATTGAATACCTTTGACATATAGCACGAAGGTACATGACTCAGGAATGCAAAAGGCTAAGTAATAGTTCGATCAACTTATCTTAATTTTCCAGAAACGAGTTGGCATGTCCATGAAGATTTTTCACAAACATGTCTTAATTATTTACAAGTAAACTTCAAGCTAGCTTTAATAAAGCATTTCCCTTGTCAAATTTACAACTAGAGCACAATATTCAGTAGTTTCCAGAAAAGCATACAACGAAATGCTAGCAGAACTCGTAAAACGAACGACTTCTACTATACTATATAACTTTAATAGAGTAATAACTTTGCGAGTACATTAACACGGTACAATGCTTTACATATATAGCTATTCAAATTGTGTGCGAGAAACTATTAAGTTTGGTTATTTCAGAAACTCGGAAATAAATTAGGTGACTGGAAGGGATAAAGTGTAGACAGACTGTGTGTTCAACTTTTATATTTGGCTTAATTTGTAGGTTACGAAATATTTGTCACATCACATCGCAAACTTTTCGAATCACCGCAACAAAATAACTGAGCGGAAACATTCTTTTTTTTTTTTTGATCTAGAGGTCAATAGAGGTCAATATTAATTTGCGCATGGCGCGCATCACATGACTGGGGACCGGCGCCATTAGACGATCAGCTGAACGTTTTGCGAAACATGAATGAAAAAATTATAAAAATAATCGTAAAGAAACGGTGCATTGTTTTGCATGCTTTCCTAACTACGTATCAAAGGGAATTATGGAATCTACAAGCTGATATTGTTTTTTGTTCGCGATAAACTCAAAAACTACTGAACGGATTTTCATGATTTCCAATGGATGGGGTTATTCATGAGGAAGGTTTAGGTGTATAATTCGTCCCAAAATTCTTAAGGGAACCGTGGGATATGCACGTACGAAGTCCGGGCAAAAGCTTGTTAATTATAATGTTTCAACAGCTTTAACATTTTGATATGATACATTAGTATATTTTTCATCCCAGCCGGTCTAACTTGATATAACATATAAATAAAATCTAGATTGACTGGACTATTAACAATAAATTCAATCAAATCAATCAATTCAATTAATTCAATTTAACTGTCTAAATTTTTCAAGAATGTTGGTAATTAGTGGTTTATTTGTCAGATTGAGGTTAGATGCGAAAGTTTTTTAAAACACGGGAATTTCGCCGTTGGTCTAAATTAGTAAGCTTTCACCCTTTTTTAACCCCTACATCTGTCTTACGCCTACTAACAACACCCCAGCCAATTAAAAAAGCGTTAACTCAGAAGCAATTAAAGCGACGTCAACTCTAAAACGTATTAAAAAGTCCAAAAAGAAAGTTTCGAGTTGATTAAGTTCGAAGGCGGTGGTACAAATTGGGGAAGCGTTGGCTTTACAACTCTTCCTTGACAGTTTTCAAATGGGTTTGACTTGGAGATTGTGGAGCTTCATGTAAATCGTCGAGTTAATCCTAGTTGGTTCTTCTTAGTGCTATTGTATTACTAAAAAGTCCTCATAAAGGTGTGACGCGTTCGGCGGAACGGTTACTAATTATTTTTATTCAGCCTGTACAGTCCCACTGCAAGCCTTCTCTAAGGGTGCGTTTCCACCAGAGATGTGCGAGGATGCGTAGCGAGGGATGTGTTTGTTAAGAACCAATAAAATCATTCAATCTTTTTTACCTAGCCTCGCTTTTCGCAGCTCAGGTGGAAATAACGGTGGAAGCGGCGCGAGAGATTTGTGCGCGGGATGTGTGCTAGGAATATATGCACCTCCTCGCACCGGTTCAAAGCGTCGCGTCGCTACGCATCCTCGTGACACTCAGCTACCTCACACATCTCTGGAGAAAACGCTCACATCGTTTCACAGCTTCGTTACGCATCCTCGCGCCACTCATTTTCCTCGCACATCTCTGGTGGAAACGCACCTAAAATCTTTCCATGTATTCGCCCCGCCAGCCACCTCGAACCAGCCCCTGCAGTAGGCGTCTAGGTCGTGTCGCCACCTCTGGCAATATCAGATACTTAACCTTAATTTTTGTTTCAAAGACAATAATAAGATGCCTATCCGGCATTTTATTATTGTCTGTCTATGGTTTTAAGAAAATCATAGGTATCAAACTATACAATGCTAGAATATAGGTATCATACCTGCAAAGCCCTTGCTTACCTGGCGATGCGTCCAAACAGCATTAATTCTCAGTTAGATTTTAGAAGAACAACCCAGACATTTAAAGTTATGCTTACATTACCGCATTGCTTTTTTATATTGTTTGTAAAATTCTATGTGAGAGAAGAACAATAAACTTTATTATTATTATTATACATAAACTCAGCCAAAAACTACGGGACGCTACCTGCAACAATCCTTACATACTTTTAGTTCATAGTTTCACTGATATCTAAATCTAAACCATGTTATAAAATGAAAGCACGAGGAGAGTGAGGAGCTGGTGGCTAAATAATAACAGCCGTACGGGTCGATCTTCAAGGTTAAGCAATGCTTGCCGAGGTCGGTCTGTGGATGGGTGACCATATAACATATCGAGATGTTTCCGTGCCTCGGAAGCACGTAAAGCTGTTGGTTCCGGCTGTCATTTATAGATCTTTGGCTCTCGTTACGGATTGTCGGAAGCCAGAAAATCTGACACCAGTCTTGCCAAGACGTACCGTGTTACCCAGTCAATCGGTTGTGGAGGTCTGGCAGGCAGTCGCTCTACGTAAAATACTGGTGTTCAGCTGAATCCGGTTTGACTGGGTGCCGACCCCAATACCTATATGTGGTTGGGAAAAGGCTAGGCAGATAAGTTATAAAATAAAAGGTTAATATGTATAATCTTCTATTTCTTAAGTCTCGCGTTTGACCACAACCTTACTTAATGGAAAGCGATGATGAGGTCGACGATAGAGCACGCTTGCGTAGAACCTATTCAGTCTTAACTCAAAGACCCCGTGGTTGTAGCTATCAGGAAACAAACTCCTGCAGGGAATATCTGGAAGTATTGTTCCGATTCCGAAACATCTAACACTGATACAGCTACACTATCGCTTAGTGAATGCGCTAATTTTTATCTCGTATTATGCACGACTCCTGAAGGATACGGGCGTGAAACTACAGGAAAAACCAGGGTGCCTATAACCGTAAATAAGTCCTCTACATCACCATAAACTTAGATTGGCCGTTACTGTCGCCCTTCGCAGTACATTACAGTGATTACACCACCGTGCACCGTAAACAGCCTGCTTCCTTTAATTGAATGAACTACTAGTGCCATGCGATAAACACGATATTGTTGCCGGCTCTAGTCTGCATTCATGTCCGTATCTTTAACGAGAATTGCTTGAAATTCTCTAAATAGTTCAGAATTGTTTTTGCCAGAATAATTGTCCCATCGGTTTTGTGGTTTATTTGTTACTACATTCAAATTGCCTGGCTTGTAAAAAGTGCAATGGCCTTAAAACTAAATAAATTTTTCTTGACTTGGTTTCTAAATGACTAATAAATAAATCAACTCAACATTTTGCTGACATATTGTCAAACTTGACTAGTGATTGGATTGGCTGTCAGTGAGCTAATCACAGCAATTATTATGAACGGGTCCTATCTGTCGCTGTGCCACAATTCATCTAAATCGAACCGATTTAGGTGAATTTTGGTTAGATTTAGGCTTGAAAGCGAACAAACTAAAAAAAAAACTCACTTTCGTATTTATAATATTACCAGCTTTTGTCCGCGACTTCGTTCGCATATCCCGTTTTTCCGTTTCGGTATAGCCTATGGCCTTCCTCATGAATGTGGCTATCATATACAAAAAGAATTTTCCAAATCCGACTGGTAGTTCCAGAGATTAGCGCGTTTATACAAACAAGCTCTTCAGCATTATTATATTAGCATAGATTATATTTAGGATTTTTATCAAAGAAAGAAAGAAAAAAAAACATATTTGGTACTCGCACAAGACAAACAAAACAGTAAAATAAATTTAAAACCAAATAGTATTAATTAACTAAAATATAGGCTAACAAATAGGGATATTATCTGTGCGAGGCCAAAATGTCCCTATCTTAGCATCTGCAAAAAAATGCATATGCATATAATAAAAAATGCATATCTAAAAAATAATAATGCATTTTTTTGACCTCCTGTTTTAAACTGATGGGCATACATACTTACCTCTCCTTTAAATTTCACTGTAACCTGTTGATCCACCGCATAATAATTCCGGACCTCACACAGTGTACTTTCGGGTCCCGCAAAGTGTGTGGAACCTGACCACAGCCGCAACATAGCGTACCTTCCAACCACGAAGTTGTCGGTACAACATAAATAAGCTTGGGTTAACATTGACTTAGCAATGCTATGTTAAGGAATGAATAAAATAATATCTCATTTGACCCATACATAACACACTGATATTTTATTGTAAACCTTGTTAGGCTAGTAACTATAGTTCCAACAATAATACCAACTATAGTACTACCATTCTTTAGTTTTCGACGCCAAGGAAACTTAAATAATTAAATTTTTGACGACCACGTAAAATAAGGAATAAAGGTATTGAAGTGATAAAGACGATAAGAGCTGTCGAAGATCTTCCTTTTAGGTGAATACAACACTGATGACACACCTCAGAATAAACCATATTTTCATGTTTAATTTCTATATGTTAACATTGTTGACATCTTTGCTTTTTTCTATGCAAAGTAGTAATTCTGTTTCAGTTCAACCGAGGAAGACGTAAAACAATATTGTTTGTCTAAAAAATACAATAAGGTTAATTTATTAAAGGTCCATCATATTTTTTTTTCGTCCATCGCTATATTTGTCTACAAGATAGACTACTTAATACCACGAAGTTTGCATGTAAATAGACCGAACTTAGTTCAGTCTGTCTGTGTGGTCGTCTCGATCGATTGCAAGCCAGCAAAGTTCTTTGACCAATGGCCCCGTTCACACAAAACTTTGTACACGAACTATCCCTAGAAGGCGTGTTTCTGAGTAGTGTCAATATTGGATGTCTGTAGCCTTTCAGGGCTTGAATTATGAAAGCGAGGATTTACTAATGTGTGCAGACGTAAACCTTTTACGTAAATTCATGTTTTCCTTTGAAATACTCGAGTTTTTATCAATAAGTTAACATAGGGCAGATGTCAAGAGATACCTTAGAATTAGGATTTACTCGATTCAAAAGAATTCTACCGAATCTGAATGGTTATTTCGGAAATCCAAAACTGTTTGTTTCTGTCCGAAATTAGACTTAGAATCATTTAATTATGAACATTTTAGTAAAGCTAAGGATAAAACCTAAATAGTCACTTAGTCGACTCAGACTAGCCTTAGTTCACTATTAATTTGTGGACTGTAATGGGTATTCTCAATTGTAGTAGATTGAGTGAACACATCGGGAACCTCAAAGCATCGTACGACCATCATAATATCTCATCATCTGCAATTACTAACTTTAACATCAGCGTACTTGTTTGTTTTTTATACTTAATGTTGTTTACGAAAGTTAAACTAGATAGCTGTACTAATAGGACGAAGGTATCTCCGTATCGACCGGCTAGGGTCTTTGACCAGCGTCCTCATCGGCCCGAACATCAAACGGTGTAATTTCAATTATTTATTTACATCGAACAAACAGTTTCGATTCCTTCAGCTTTGTTCTTCGATGAATTTTTAATCTGTGACATGGTTTCAATTATTGTTTTAAACTTTTGGGTGGTGTTAGAGTTATACGGGTCAGTGTTTTTAAAAGTACTTTAGTTTGTTTGGTGTTTTAAATCGTGGTCATGAAGCATGCCTTACAAATAAAATGACGACAATATACTCCCTATACATACATACGCGTATCTCATTTATATCTCATACATTCCAAAATCAGCAACCCAAACTGAAAGTGTGCAAAACGTTGAGAAAATGAATAACCAGCCAAGACTGCAAACTGGTAATGACCGACACGCATAATTTATTTCTTTCTATTACATACTTGGGCCAAAGCGACTCATCCACTGTTACTCATTCCAAAATTACCAAAGAAATTAAACGATGATGTAATTCTTCAAAGAATAATAAACCAAACAATTTTATCACACAGATAACGACACTTCACTCACTCTTATCACTGCAAATGTCTTATATTTGAGCGAAAAATTATATAAAGTAGCGTTACGTAACAATTTCCTGACAATCTTGGAACGGAAGAAAAATCTTGATGTAAACGGAGTAGACGCTTTACGTGCGCTGGCTACGTCAAATCGGGAAATTGGTGCCGACGAACGTTAAAATTTTATGGAAGAGGAAGACTGAAAGCTTGTTATTATTATTATTGTTACTTATTTTAGATGGATAAAGCTAACAGCATTAAACATAGTCCTGATAAATATCTAAGTAACTGCTTATGATGACCTAATTTGGTCGACAAGCGTTTTAGTTTTATTTCAGTCGACATATATTTTATCTTAGCTTCCTATTTTCATCATACTAACTCTTACTAACTCTATATCTAGAATCTTCTCATCGTTTATCTCTTCCAATTTTTTCCTATTAGTTTTCATTCTCCAAATTCTTACCCACTTCGAAAAATCCGCCTTCACGTATGTTCATATAGTTTTCATCGACGTTCGTTGTAAATAAATAATGCGGGGCGTCTGGTTAGTGGTTATCTCCCGAAATAAAACACTTGCAGACTCTTGGATGAGTGCTAACGTCATTCGCCCACCAGCTGCTTAGTACTCTAGTTAGAGATGGGAGATTCGTCTGTGACGTCATAGAATTATGGGCTGAGATTTTTCGATTTCAGGTGTGCCTATGTCATCTTTAGTTTCGATGTGTGTTATGTTTGCTTCTAGAGTAGAAATACTTTTGGACTCAGTCCTGTGCAGTGCATTTCGGGATCGAATGGCCTTTCCATCTTCTTTAAATTGATAATCCTTATCCATGATAGTTTTTGCAGTTAGAATTGGACCTATAGTTTCGCTGTAACCATTTCTTGTCTTTTATTTTATTTTGATCACTCCAGCTTTCATCTTATTTGAGTTAATGAAAAGGCATTTCTAAAGAATTCAAATGTTTAGTGTTTCCAGCAATTTGTAATTTACACCAAACAGTTCAAACTCGTAATTCAGAGCGCCAACTGTTTCCTTTACTAATTAAAATTAATATTTCTGCGCGATTTCATAATTTGTTCCCAAATTGAAATAGTGTTTACATCATAAATCTTTTACAAATATACCAGTTTTGCCAGTATTAACAAATTGATAAATGAAATACTATATTTAAATTAATACATTGGGTCATTCGGTACGGTCGCACTACTAAATCATTTTAGTAAAACAGACCCGACAACGATATCTCAAATAATGATTTATGACACTCAAATCTTTCCGATCATCCAGCGTTATAAATCAATCAACTCAGTCCTACCTGAGACATAAATTATCTCCAAAAATCTTTGCATGAAACTCGCTTTTCCAGCAGTCTACACCTTAAATATTTCAAGAGTATATGCTATTCCTTCGAAACGGGTTCCTTCCAAGCGAATGAACCGATATATCCAAGATACCATTCCACAAAACATTCCATGCACTAGGTCTCTTGAATTCCAATATCTTCGTTCTCGATATTGAATAAGCATTACAAGCCTTCGATTACGCTACACGGTACACGCCATTCGGTTTTATTCCTCTTTGCTATTGAATATATCTGTATCGTTACAGATATAGAGCATTGCACTTACAGGCACCCATTCGCACGATAAATGGCCCTATATCTAACCCTTTTGTTTCGCTTATTTTTCAGACAAAAAGCATTATGTTTTATGTCTGCAGGGTTTCTTACTGTTGGTGCGTCTATTTATAGGATAACTGATGCTTCAACGTAATGAACACTGTACCGCATTACGGCATTATCCTGTATTCATGGAAGTAATTTTAAACGAGAATGGTTACATGCATTAAATTTAATTAATTTTTATTTTCCGTTTGGACTTCCTACCTAGTTTTTAAACCAGATTTACCTTACATTGTCGATTGTTCATTTACCGTATCAAAATATGTAATGGATAACGTGTTTTTGTTCAACTTTTCCTATTCCTGTAAAAAAAACTATTCAGGATAAAATTATTAATTGGCACTTCATCATTCTGTCGCCTAATATTGAAAACGTCGAAAACAGATTTGTTTACTGAAGTTGAAAACCTAATTAATTATAAGGGTGCTGGGTGACCTATTTTAACTTTCAGTTTCAGTTTGTTTTCCTAATGCTTTTCTACTCGTGTTGGTTTGTGATCAAATATTGTTTTTTTAGCAGCAACGACAATACACATTGCTTAAGTTTGATTGAACCCTTTGTCTGAACTAGCTTTTATTTTATAGATGCGTTGACTTAAAATCTTCCTTCCTCATACATCAATTAAATGCATATCAAAATCCCAATAAATATTTATACTTTTTCCATGTCTTGCTACAGTCGCACTTCAACTACGAAATATTTTTATCACAAAATTGCACGGTTTCTGCATGAGCCAAGCCATTGGGAAAAGTCTTACAAAAATACTGCTAATACGTCATCATCATCTTTCGTCAGATCATTATTGCATTTGTAAGTGTATACCACTTAAACTACTACATACATAATATTCGTCCAAATTCAACCTTCTAATACCTAGAGCTTCTATCGAAACTAGTTCAGCTCTAACGAAAGTTGTATCTAATATTATGCCAAATTCCGGGAATACTCTAATGCTTGTTGCGACGAGGTTCAAGTATCGCTTTGAAACGCAGAACCAGATTCTGTCGCTCGAGTGTACGTGAGAATTTAAGACCGAGTTTACTATGCGAGCTTACATGTAGACTTACTAGAGTATTATAAGGCTGTTTAGAATCTGTTTTATACTAGCATTCGTCCCTGGCTTCGCTCGCGTTAAAATATGTTTCGCAAAAAAAAAGTAGCCTATGGCCGTCTTCAGGATCTCTGTATCAAAATTTAAGTTTGCGTAAAGCGTAACAAACTCACGTTCTTATTTAAAACATAAGTTTGGATTTAAAGATCTCCAATAAAGGAACACACATTGTTAAATTATTATAAACCGTTTAAAGATAAAATCGCTATTTCAATTCTATCATTTGACTTCATTAAGTCATAAATAACCCCTATTGTCATCATCTTGTTTTGTGTCAGTTGTCTCCTCTTGAAAATGCTCCTTCAATACCGTCCCAAAATTCATCTTGGAATTAAATCTGCCCGTTGCATGGGTGATGGATGACTACGCATTGACACCTTATTTTAACGTACAACATTTATATTAATTGTCACAGACATCATCTAGAAACTAGCTGAGCTGACATCCTTCTTTCTTAATTTATTTATTGTATACCATACAAATACATGGCATAGTATACTGTTATTAAATAATTCATGTACAAATCTTTTATACTCAGTTGTGACACCAGTGAAATCACAGCCTTACAATCTAGCAATGATTAAATTATACACTACAAAATGCCTCTGATTCACCTGAGCACGATATCATCACAGCCCTGACATAGTAATGAATCAAACGCCGTGTCATCTGATAATTATGTCTAGGGCTGCCAAGCTTACTTTAAGTGTTTGAATATTTCATGAGCAATAGATAATTTATTCGTTTTATGTTTAACTTGTGTTCTTGTGTTGAATGTGGGTGGGATAGCATCGGTTTTGGATGTTCGAAAAGTTTTGATACTTGCTAAAAATTTACAACCTGGACTTGTATCATTATAATACATATTATGTATTAGATTGATACTTCAAAGCCAGAACACAAAATCTTTTAGTATTTCGTTTTTTTTCTTCAATGGTGATGAATTGAATTAGTATCTACAGGAAGTGTAATAGCCTTTAGAGGAGGGTAAGAACAAAGAAACAATGGATGGACTATGAAAGATGATATGTCTAGAAAGGGACTATCAAGATAACGAATAATAGAAAATAAAGGGAAAACATAATATTGTGCCAAACTCAAATAAAATGGGATGAAGGCATGAGAATGAAATCGTCTATCAAAATATTCTTACATGCTGCAATTTTGTATATTAATGAAAATAATGGTATGCAAGCAAGAATAACATAGCTTTGCGCTACGCAGGTAATATTCTTATAATTGCGTGCGTAATAACTTTTATAAATAAAAATACCTTGGTCTTTTTGATATGAAGGGACGTAATGATTGTTATTATGATCTCAGATTCTTAGTAAACGCTTAATTATGAGGTTTTTATTGACATTTCCAAGGTATTTTGTACCTACTATAAATGTTACTACTAACTGGTACAAAAATACGAGTTTGTAACACAAGATGGACAGATTCAGATGTTCCATTGATCTCTGAAAGAGTATACGAAAGAAATAGAGATTTAGATATGAGATAAACGAAGACCAAATCAGTTTATTATGGATTTGCATTGGAAATACCTCTTCTACTACTGCTCCTGGCCAAAATATCAAACCGTCCACAAAAACATCAGTGCTTGGCACTTGTAGACTTATCAATTTCTATTCCACTCTTGTCTTTTGCTAATTCTTCTAGCTTCTTTTAATCAGAGTTTGTTTTTCTTTCACTTTATCTAAAGAAGTAGCTATATCGAGTAAGTTTTCTGCAGTGTCCACATCGAATGGTCTTCGTGGCGTGTCTTCCATGAAGCCATGACACACAATACAAGTTATTGCGACGCCATTTTATTATTGAGATGCTGTTGTTTCTAATTTACTCTGCTAATTGAACTGAGGTCAACGTTATTATTATTAGGTAGGTACCTGTATCGTTCGTGTGGCCAGTGTTGATTCATCTTTTCTACCGTATTGGACCTACACAGAATCTTCTCCAAACTACTAGGATGTGCCAGTGCTTGTTATGTGCCAGTCAATGATGTTTTTGTTATTATTTATTTTTATAAAAAAGAAGGTAGAATACTGGTTTATTTGTCACACATAGATATGCCTCCGGAAAATTGCAAACGCCGTTAGATTGTAAAATATCGCGTGAAATTGTAAACAATTTTTTCTTAATAATGCACGGAGATATTGGAATCTAGTGAATTTGGATGGGATTTATCGTATACAAAACGATTTTTTCATAATATATCGAGAAATTATAGTCTAATAAGGATTTATTACAATTTTCCGGTGACAGATACACCACAATGTAGGTACAATGATAAGGAAACTGAATTTGAAAACAAAATAATATTACTGCTGCGGGTGACAGGCTCGCGTTTGACCACAGTGTCACCTGAAGGAAAGCTATGATGTTGTCGACGATGGAGCACGCTTGTCGAGAAGTAACCTCTTGACGAAAAGACCCCAGGTTGTAGCTATCAGGGCGCATAGACTCTGTCAGGGAATTCCACTCCTTAGCTGTAGGCATAATGGAATTATTCCCAAAGCGTTTTATGCTTACGGGTGGCTATTAGTTTAATTTACCTGCCGAAAGGCCTATCGTAGGTCGGCTTGAGGAAATGCACGAGAGAGTATAGTTTGTCGATCAAGTTGGGGAGCCGATTGGCAGCGCTGGGACCGGTCGGTTGTAGCGATAGATGGTCTTATGTTTTGGATTAGGTGTATTTCGACAAAAAAATGACATACCTAAAATAATGACTCATCATCATATCAGCCGAAAGACGTCCACTGCTGGACATAGGCCTTCCCCAAATGGGGGGTTGCCATAATCGCCACGCTTGGCAGGCGGATTGGCGATCACAGTGTAGCTGTTGCAATGTACAGAGAATGTTGCTGCCCATTCTACACAATACAGAACTAAAAAAAAATAATGACTCCCACGGTATAATTATTAATATCTTCATGGAAGTAAATGGAAAACCGAAATTGTGTTCATAGCTGTATCCTAGTATTTTCAGACTTTTCCCGGAATCTATTACAGAAAACCAGCAAAGCTGTCAGGTCATCGCGCAATTACCGGTTATTATACGAACTTGTCACGAACATGAAACCATTAATTATCCCAGTACAGTCAACTGCAAGACCTGTCCCACGGGAACTACAAAAACCGGCATTACAGCTATGACGTAATGTCGCTGACTATGGGATGTTTTTACCGATACGTGCAGTTAACTTTACTGTACTAAACTGAAGTTGGCTACAAAGCGTTTGTTTTGAAGGAAAATGTATAGAAGTTTAACTGACTCGGTAATAACTAACGGCTTTACGGTTTTGAGAAATTGAATGGCTTTGATGTGTTTTTGGAAGTTGTAAATTATTTAATACTAGCGGACGTCACGCGGTTTCACTCGCATAGTTCCCGTTCCCGTGGGAATACGGGGATAAAATATAGCCTATGTTACTCGCTGATAATGTAGCTTTCCAATGGTGAAAGAATTTTTGAAATCGGCACAGTGGTTTTTGAGTTTATACATTACAAACAAAAACACACACACACAAAAAAAAAAAAACCTCTTTATAATATTAATGTAGTGTTGTAGAAATAATGGTTATCATTCGGTTTATCTATTCTTAGCCACGTGCTTGTCGATATCTTAGTGCTTTTCCTTTGCCTGCATTTCATCAGAGGTCATCAAGTTATTAAACTTTGAAGCGTTAATTTCATATCTAATAGATAACAAAAAAAAAAACAATCTTAAGTCTTCATGGATAATTAAAATCCTTTTTAGCTAAAAAAAGTACACTTTTTTTTTTTTTTTTAATGAGCATACACAGTAGTGTTATGCACATTTTGAACTACGTACGGTACCAGGATTCCCCTACATTTAAATGCAAACGCAATGTGTTAATAGTTGAGCAGTTCAATGTATGCTTTGCAACGCGACGAACCGTGAACCTGTTTGACCACCCTCTATAAACAATTAAAAATACACACTTGGAAAAACAGGCAACAGTAAATGTTTTATTGTGTTTAAAAATAAGCTAAATAAAGCTGCACTCGCTGAAATAAAAACTGCGTCTACTCTATTAGCATTTTTACTTGCACTGAATAATTAAAATTCTGTTAGCATTTCAATAGGTGGTCCCATTCTAGCACACGCAGCAAAAACACGTCGTTTTAATTCACACACAGTTTATATGCTGAAAGGCACTTAATTATATGAAAATACGTCACTTCTTGCCAAGTAGCAGACAAAGACCAATACTAGAAACATGAGTCCCCTTTAAAACCGTTGCATCTAGTCCCAATCCTAAAAGCCATGGGCGTGCAGTAGGCTACAGTAAAGGTAGGCCAGTCCATACATAATGCCAAAAAAAAAAACACCGCGTTATTCAGGGTTGAAATCACGACACTAACGATGCGATATTTTTTTTTTGGCATTATTTATGGGCTGGCCTACCCTTACTGCACGCGCATGCCAAATGCGAATACAGATTTTGATACTGTGTTACTTATGGGTTACCCTATACCAGAGACCTTAAAAAGCAGGGATCACAACCCAATATCTAGCTTTCCAAACCCGAATACCATCTTTCATCAACAATAATCAGAAATGTAAGTACTTTTGAATATGTTTGTATGGGCAAGCCGTTGCCAGTACATACGATAGATTCCACTGCATAACAGACGCCTAGCTAAAAAACTAATCATTGGCTCGCGTGCTCCAATTACAAACACGTATCTTATCGCAGGGGTAGTCAACACTTTTAGCATCTGTTGTCTGTCAAAAAAAAAATAAAGAAGACGATGATTTTGCCATGATTTCAGTTTTTTTTTCCAATGAGTCTCCATATAGTCTCCGTGCTTGCTTCATCCGTATAAAAAAATCAAACATCAGTATATTTTGATAGCTTGCCCTAAGGCTGTGTTTCTACCAGAGATGTGCAAGGATGCGTAGCGAGGGATGTGTTTGTTAAGAACCAATAGAATCGCTGCATTTAGCCTAGCCTCGCTCAGCGCAAGCAATTCTATTGGTTCTTAACAAACACATCCCTCGCTACGCATCCTCGCACATCTCTGGTAGAAACGCACCCTAATAAACAGACAAGACAGTAAGAGACAGTATTCAGTAGGCTATATAATTACCTCGTAGGTATTAGAGAAAAATGTTCTCTGGGGTCAGAAAGCATTTCCTTTTCTTCCTTTATATTTATTATGACGAAGTAAGTGGCATCAAATCTATGATTGAACTAAAACAAATGGCACCTACTGCATCACATACTTCAAAAGTTACATGTTTATAACTTTTGATTCCTTTTATGCGGTCCAGATATTCGAAAAAATAAAAATAAAAAATCTTTTGCTATTGTGTCTGTGTGTTGCTGACGACCACGCACTTCTGAAACACCTTGTATATTGATGTGCAATATTCAACACACATTTATGTCCCAAATGTTTGCCACACCTGTTCTTGACATGCGTACGCGCAAATCGAGACGCGACTGTATTGACATGTTGATTCTCGCGTTTAATCGCGCGGAGAGATGTGTGCTACGCCTGATGTTAAATTTACGATCTATTGTCATGTCATTGCTAACAGGCAATTTATTTAACTAAGTGTTTATTGTTTCGTTATTTCTGATGTCGTGTGTGGTCTCTCAGTCAAGATTTCCACATCAGTTTTTCTGAAAGAGCGAGAGATTAGATGATAATAAGCTACGTAATAATTTATTGAGTGGTTTGTTTAGTTATGCAAACATTTTAATACACCAACGATGCGACGACCGCTTTTCATTTCTTACGTTTACCAAAGTACTAAACAGCATAACCGTAAACGAATGGGAACCTTTATCACAGTTTCTTCTTAGCATAAAACTCGATTAAAACTGTTCATTGATAAATGGTTTACGAAAATTTACACTGTTCATTCATATATGTATAATTCGGCTACCAAAATGGCCTGTGTATTTGATTACTTGCTGATTCCCCTTATATTAGTCGTAGCGTGATGGTGTTAATCTATGCCCGGCCGTCCTTCTTCCATAAATGGGCTATCCAACACTAAAACAATTATCAATTCGAAGTAGCAGTTCCTAAGATTAGCGCGTTCCACCAAACAAACAAACTCTTCAGCTTTATAATCTATACTATAATATTATAATCTATCTATACTCCCGACCCGATGAGTTTGTTTGAACACGCTTATCTCTGAAATTACCAGTACCTCTGAGATTTGGAAAATTCTTTTTCTTTAATTCTTTAATTCTTTATTGTACACCATAACAGCTTATATTAATTCACAGTGATTTAAATAGTTCATGTACAAAGGCGAGCTTAACTCAAAAATGAGTTTTCTACCAGCAAACCTTTGAGTGATAGAGAGAGATCACAGTAGAGGGTAGGATCCAGTGCACACATTTTACAATACTACATTGTATCATAAATAAATATACTTACATACATAAACATATAAACATATACATACATATCTATAAATATTATGTCATTTGCGAAAGGAAATGCTCTTTAACTTTCCTCTTGAAGATGTCAAGAGAAGGGCTGTCACGTAAGGAGTGTGGGAGAGAGTTCCAGAGACGCACTGCAGTAACAGAGAAGGATCCACCATAGCGGCTGGAAGTGTGACGCGGAGTACGAAGGAGAAGAGAAGTGGCAGTACGACATGGTTTACCTCTCGGGACGAGGTACTCAAAACGTTCACGAAGGTATTGAGGAGAATTAGGAGTGTGCAGGATAGTAAAGAGAAGGGATAGGATGTGAGTATCTCGCCGACGCCGAATTGGCAGCCACTCCAGTTTGGTCCGGAACTCCGACACGTGGTCATATTTCCGGAGGCCAAAAATAAAGCGAATGCACAAGTTCTGCAGTCGTTCAAGTTTATCTAGGAGCATAATAGCCTCATTCATGATGGAAAGAAGGCTATAGGCTATACGGGAATGGGAAATGCGCTTGGGACGCGGCCAAAAGTTACTATTAGTATAGATAAAATAGCTTTTGCCAGCGGCTTCACCCTGGGGAAAATCGAAAATTATCCCAAGAGAACATACGCTCGGGATAAAAAGTGACGTTTATCCGGGAATATATTCCCTCGTACTCGTACGTCTTATTTCAGAACATGGGCAACCCTGTGAACTCTGATACCGCGATGCAGGATTTCGTTAGTAGTTCGTCGCTGGCGGGATAGATGGCGTTGCGGTTCTTTTTGTTTCCAAGTAGTTTTTGCTACGTTGTTTTTTTGTGACGGCATTGATGCCGCTACAGTATCATCCAAATCAGTTCAGCCATTTAGACATGAAGAGATAACGAACCGACTGACAGACAGTTACTTTAACATAATTTTAAAGTATGGATATGGATTTAACTTGAAGAAAAACAAAACCCACAAGTTGTCCCCCCCTGAACATAACGGCGCAAATACCATTCCACCAGTATGTAACACACACTACTCGAACCTAATTTTCCTATTTACGTAACACACTCCAGTTGTAAGAGCTCTCGTGTCTTACTATGTACCGTAGGTAAATAATCGTGAGTTTGATAAGGGTTATCACACGTAGTGAACGTGGAAACTACCTTGTGTGAAGAGGCTTGGAGACTGTTGCATTACTTATATCTGTAACTGTGTATCTGCGTTGTACGCGGAGTGATAAGATGTTGGAAGGTTCTGTCGAATTCTCTAGTTCAAGTATATTAGTCATTTTGGACGGTACGGTACGGACTTGGCGGATGGGGGCTAGGCAAAAGAAAGTGTATGATTTTACCGTCACGACCTTTTCTTTAGTGTAGACGGTTGCTCCGTAGGGTGACACGATTCTTCATCCCCGGACAAAATCACTAAGTCATCATCTGCCTAGCCTTTTTCCCAACTATATTGGGGTCGGCTGGTACTTGGCTGAGTTGGTAATCCATTCCCCATGTGCAAGCATTTTTGTCACATGTTTCTGACATGGCGTTGAAAAGGTTAAAATGTGACGGTTTCTTCATCTCTCCCCAAATTACGCATAGTAAACTAGTCAACAGCGATACAAGGACAGAACTTTATCTCCTTGTTATTAGGCTATCTCCTAAACAAACACACTTTCAATATCACCAGCTAATATTAGAACAACCTTCTTCAAAGGCAAGTCATTTAGACCACGTCGACCCAATGTTTACGAAAATTCAGCTGAAAATTGTACTGCTTTGATAAAAATGTCGTTTCGGAAGATTTTTATTACCAGTTCCGTCTGTACCCTAGAGGCACAAGTGCCACGTTCCCAAAATTGAAATAATTCAAATAATTGCTAGAAGTTTTGCGCAAAATGGGTCAGTCTTCAGAAAATATAGGCCATATGACTGACTTTAGAACCTTACTACCTGTAATCCGATGTTCTCTTGCCTGAACTTCTGCTATCTAATAGGGCCCCTATCTTAAGTGTGCCCAGGGGCTACCGCGTGGTTTAAGACGGCCCTGCCATACGTATGATTTTCATATTGGTTTGTGGCATGTATGGTTTTATCGTTTATTCGTGTCTCACTTTCGTATGTGCATAGTAAACAAAGCTATAACACAGACGACTTGAATTCTATCTGAATAAAATTGAATTGAGTTTTCATAGAAGCGAAAATATTACCTACTGTAATATTTACTTATGTTTTCATTCTATTGTGTTCAGTTAATGTTATTCCATTAGCAAGTTATTTTATTTTAAACTATAATATTATTATAGATATTCCATCCATTTAGTCCAGATCCTGGGGATTTCCGAACTCCGGAGAGCCCGTTCCATGTTAACAAGTTTATTAAAAATGTATGTGTCACCGGAAAATGGCAAACTCCGTAAGAAAATATCGTTCATTTGATAATTTATCCAGTGTTTACAATCTCTCAAGATAGTTTGTAGTCTTACGTAGTTTGCAATTTTCCGGTGACATATGCAAGCAATGCTTTTACCGTCCCTGTCGAAACGCTGACCGACCCTTCGCCCTGATATGTGTCTCATAGTAAATGAAGGTCAAAACTCACTCCGTCAAGAGATTTTAGGGAATCTCGACGCAACGGTAATCTTCCAACCATCTACACCAATGAAACAGCTAACCAACCTCTCCATGATCATGAAACACCATATTATGAAACTTATACTTTTATTTTTAACCTTTTTTTGGATGGAAAATTATTAAAAGACTTCTCCCGCTCTGGGAAGAGCCGAGGGAGTTTCAGACTCTTATTTACTGTTATTAACTACAACCCACCCACCCGTCATTATCTGCCTAGCCTTTTCCCAACTATATTGGGGCGGCTTCCAGTCAAACCGGATTCCGCTGATTACCAGTATTTTAAGTGTAGCGGCTGCCAACCCGACCTCCACAACCCATAAACCGGGTAACACGGTAGTTCTTGGCAAGACTGGATTCAGATTTACTGGCTTCTGACAATCCGTAACGACTGCCAAAAATCGACAAATTACAGCTGGGACCAACGGCTTAACATGGTTTCCGATGCACGGAGGAAACTGGGAAAGATGGGCACCTATCCACAGACCAACCTTGGCAAGCATTGTTTAACCTTGATCGGCCCGTGCGGCTGTCTTTATCCACGAGCTCCTCTTCAACTACAAATCACCCGTGTTCCTTCAAAATGCTCTTTTCGTTGCAGGTCCGCGTTAAACCTGTATTACCAACTATCATGCTTCTATGTTGACCTAATTCGCAAGTTCAGCTTGTCATAATTAAAAAGCTTAGTAAAACACCGGTACATACGTCTAAGCCACCTGTGCAGGGTCACTGTGTCGCGTTACGTCTCTTTATGTAATGCCGTGGGGTGACCTACATGGGTCTGATGATTGTAATGAGAGACCGTTTGATAGGGGCCACCACCGATGACTGTTCACTTATACCACTTTCTGGGGCCCTACTATGAAGTCTTAAAACGATCGAGATTCCGCTCTAAGAGAGAGACGGAGCTATACATAGCGTATAGCACTATCCCTTTTACATCGTCGGAATTGTATGGCATTAGCACGTCATAGTAGGGCACCTGGGGTAACTTCTTGTACATGTACTAGGGTTTATCGGTGTCGTGTCTGAGAAGTCAGGAGTACGATCATATAAAAAACAGTTTGTTTATTAAAAATTATATAACAAAAAACAACTTGTTTATTATATCTATGAGTACGATGACTTTGGATGGACACAGTATAAGTCGCATGACGGATATTGACGTAAAGGGAATCAATCAATATCGTGATATGAAACTATCTTCCTTAAGATCTCTGGTTTTTGGAAGCGTCTTGAATATATTGCCGTAATTCTTTCAGAGTTAGTAATTGCTAATCAACTGATCCAAACAGCTTAGATTTGACAATAATTCACATAAGGGCTTCCAGAAATCATAGATTTTGAATGAGTGCATGCTCTTATTAATTCTTGGATATGAAATCCATATCAACTTCACTTTTGGTATTATGAAGAACATCTCTAAATGCTCTTATTAATTCTTGGATATGAAATCCATATCAACTTCACTTTTGGTATTATGAAGAACATCTCTAAATGCTCTTATTAATTCTTGGATATGAAATCCATATCAACTTCACTTTTGGTATTATGAAGAACATCTCTAAAAGACCAAGTAGTATATTTTACTCAAAGCCAAAGATAAAATATTATTATTTATCTAGTGCCAATAAAATCCTACTAAAATGCGAATAAACCTGAATGTGTATAACTATATTTTGACGATATTTTCCCTTCCAGGGAGAGAACTCCAAACGAGGACACGAGGTACGTTGGTAGTGAGGCCGTGTACAGTGTTGTGGGCTTATCTATACCAATACTGCATGAATTGGTCGCATCTGCCTTCATACGGATAATATACATACAGTTACAAGCTGACTTGAGAAAGAAGGAGACGAAAATGGACATCTCATACGGATCTGTTTACCCAAATCCTGATCAGGGGCTTCCTGGACTCCGGGCAGTTAGTCAGTGTCAATAAGTGCATGCTTCTGAACACGTCAGGGCCCAGACACCTCGGATCCCGGCCAATCGAAAGCTAGGATATCTTTTTCTGGTCCTGATGGAACATCGAGTCTGGATGATCCTTGTGGAACCTGACCTGGAAATGTGTGGATGTAGTTGTCCACCCATTTGTTCGTCTCTTTCTTTTCTCAGGTTGCTTTTATTTTGCAATTACAAAGCTTGCTTACTATATGTGTGTTAACTATATGTTGCAATTCCTCTCTTCACCCGCGTGGCATGTCAAGCCTATTTCACTGTATTTTTGCATCCTTAGATCATTTAGGGCTCCAGTCGCAATGAGAGCGGGGATAGAAATGAAGCTCTTGAAGCACTGATGCACCAAGTTAGTCAAAGTATGTCTTTATTTAGTTAGGATATAAAATGTGTTGAGACTCAAAAGACAACCAGTATTTCCAAAGAGGTATAGTACTCAGGAACTGGGATGTGGAGGCAATCGCTTCATGTTAAAAACTCGTATTCAGCAGCAGCCGGTTGGACTGGAAGCCGTCCCCAACATAGATGAGAAAAGGCTAGGTAGATGCTGATGATTTATATGTGTTTATATAGAGGTATAGAACCTAGAAAACCAAGATATTCTTTGAGTCGTTCCTACACCAAAGTTTCCGATGACCATTGTAAATGGTGCACAAATAAAGCACAAACTTATAGGCACAACCAATCACAAATAAGGTTTTATCAGCCACTGGCATACGGATCTCCAATATACACCCCATCTCTGTTAATAGCACTGCATGATTTTATAAGCAGGTTTTTTAAAAAAAGATTTCAAATCAATCCACTTTCGTAAGAGTTGTGGTGGCAGGGCGAAGGCAGACAGACTCCACATAAGAACTGCCTATGCTGTTTCTTTGCAGCCAGTTAATTACACAAAGAAAGCAATAGAACTGCTGCAAGCGATTCAGGCGCAATCTGAAGAACGAGAATTTGTGAGTACGAACCTTACCTTAACAGTTGCACTAATAAAGTGACCCACAACTAGCACAGATACAAGGTAATCTTTATTTACTAGAAACTACAAACCGAACAAGACATTTCAAAAGGGTTGCCCCAAAAGGGACAGTGAAAAGTGAAGGTGAAAGTATTCCCCATTCCCCATTATCACATATTAAACATTTATTAACATTCCGCGTCCGATTTTGAGTCACAGAAGTTCGTATGTGTACCAAATATCAACTGATTTGATCCAGTAGATTCGGAGCAAATTGGCTGTGATAGACAGACAGACAATACTACTACTACTAACGGAACCCTAAAAAACTGGTTTTGACAGTTCCATTCAAACTCAAACTCAAATTATTTATTTCAATTAAACCATATACAAGCACTTTTGAATTGTCATGTTAGTCAGTCAAAAGACATGAAGCTATTTGCACGTTCCAAAGCGTAGATATCTATGGAGAAGAACGTGCAAGAAACTCCACGGACACTCTTAAATCATTTTTGTTTTACAATGTTTTGGTTACATTGCAATCGGATGACAGGCAGTTTATCTAGATCCCTAATATCAAAGTCCTTAAACAATTTTCATTTAGCTCGAGCCCCTCCCTCCATAAAACAATGTGCCTCAAACATTTGATAGCGCAGCCACGGCAGTTTCACCCAGTGCTTCCCATGGCATGATGGCATAGTTTCGTGCCAATAACATAGTTTCATCGCAGCTTTCTTTCCTCCAAGCGGCCATACTGCGGTTTGACGAAATATTATGATAATATTTGAGCAGCATGGTTGGCAGTGACATAGCGATGCCGTTTGTGTTTAATGTTATGGCATGTTTGAAATAGGTAGAGACTAAATCAGATTCTAGCTTTCTAGAGCTCATAATTTTCAACGGTATAGCTGATTTCGAAGAAGGCCAGAAATCGCTGACAAAATGACTTACACACCTTACCTTACTTACCTTGAAAAGAGCACCTTGAGAGAGCTTTTGTCTAGCAGTGTGATAATATCTTCTTCTTCTTCCTTGGGCAGACCACAAGTAAAGGGTGGACTTTAAAGGGAGTCCCCTTTAGAGTCCACCAACGCTCTGTGCGTTGGTCTTGTGAGTTCAGCAGTGGAACAGCAAAAGTTGATTTTAAAGAAGCAGTTTTTCTCTGAGTTCAGTTTTTTTTTTGACATAATTATCCAAAAGGCAATTTTATCCGAAATCTCAGGAAGTTTCATAAAGTTAAGAAATACCCTTCTTCGGGCTTCCTTGGATGTTTATAATTTATATAAAGTTTAGCTTAACTCAACTTCGATTATACGAAACCTCAGAATCAAGAAACCTATTAAAAGTTCATGGATTTCATAAAAAACTAGGTACGTCTAAATCCCACAAAAATAATTATGTTTTCATTGTTCTCCAAATAATTGTCGAATACTAAATATTTTTACCAAACAAAGCAAAAAAAAATACATTTTCATCCCGTTTTAATTGTCTGCGTCCATTTTACGCGGAAATTTATATGCGGAACTAAAACTGGTTTTTCCTTTGAATGGTCATATCCAGGTCAGTTTTACCGGTTAATTTTCAATATTGAACCGTTCAAAAGCGGGAAATAATTAAAATGATGTAGAAATGTTCTGTTAAATATGCTTCAGCGGTAGTTCGAGGTAAAAACTTTTAATTTAATTGTATAGTCTTTCACCGAAACATAATAATTTGATGAAACATTAAATAAATATTAATTTTGTCGAGTAGTAGGCCTTAGCCCTTTTTAAAGACTCTGTCTTTCAAACCTTTTTGTGAAGAGTCCTCGCAAATGAAGGACTCTTCAGAAGGGTTTGGTCTTGAGATAATTGCAATACCAAAACCCGTAGTGTTGGGATTACCCACATGACAATCTATCGAGTATCGAAGAAATAGCAGACATAAAATATCTTAGTTTTGATATCTTACACTTTGGTTTTACTAACAATATTTATGTTTGACTAGGTTTTTCCATTATTACTATGGTAATTAAATTGTGTAAGTAAAGACAAATAATCATTTGACTGGTAAACAAAAGAAGGCACAGAAACTAGACAGATGCTTGACTAAAATCATAAAAACTCATAATCATATAAACTCTACCAATATTATATGAAACTGCTTACACCACAGTCGATACAAAATAATTTAGACATCCACTACCATAAGACTTCCAGATTACTTTAACTGTACATAACACGACAGCAAACGTGCGAACAGGGGCGGAAATTGAATCATTACCAACCATCTATATGTACCCACCGTCGTATGTAACTGTGTACACAGCGATAATGCGTTATCTACCGCGAGGTAGGACGGTAAATGCCTCAGGATTTGTGCGAAGGACTGTTTATTTTGATAATCTTTATTCAAGGTATGAGCCTTGACTTTGTAACTGAAATGTCGCTCATTTACGGCGGGTTTCAATAACGTATTTACCTTTAAACAACTGTTAAATTAGCTACCAACAATAGCCGAAACATCATGTTTGAAAGGCAAACATGACGTTTCACCAACAGGTAGCTATTTTGACAGTTAGTCAAAGTTGGTTGCTCTATGGTTTAGGCATTATGACTTTGGTAAATGTTCTATCCTATTCCCAACTAGAAAGTCCAAGGTGCCGTGAACAGGTCCATGTTGTGGTTCAAATATGGTTGAATTGTCTTCGCTTTCTAGCTGGCCAGTTATTCATCTTCTGTGTTTTGTCAAACAAACTTTTTCTGTATTTTGTGATCCTATCTGTTCATAAGCGAACCTAGAAAGTCGCCTTGGCATCGCCTTAGTATTAGTATGTCTTCTGGTACAGCAACGATTATTTTTCCATCTTTAGCCGAATGTTCAGCTCGAATCTTCATATTCCTGTTTTTTTTTTTCCTAAAATTAATTCATTATTTTGCAATCTCCTATCACTCGTTGGCCTACATAGCAGTCATCAGTTTTCTGAACTACCTTAGATTCATCAATTCTATATCAATCTTCAGAAAACCCTTCAGTCAGTTTTCTTCTTCCCAAAACGAAAACATCACACTTCCTAAATAACCACTCCTCGACTTAAATTCCTTTCGATTAAATCAATATATTTTCTTTCCACACCTTAAGCAATCACTAAGGTGGTGGAGGTACCGGAAAATAAATAGTCAACACATTTGCGGAGCCACAATCTGTTTGCCAAGGACCGCATGTCAATATACCGGGCGCACTGTTTGTGCTGACGCCTTCGTAAATACAGAGACGTATCGAAATCAATATTTGGATAGATCATTGCAGGAAGTTGGAGATGGCTTTGTGATATTGATTGGAAGATAGATGTCATCGTTGAGTTTATTATACACACACAAATGGTGGCGATATCGAGGCAAGAAGACTCATCAAGGCTCATTCAAAGCGTTTTAAAGTAGTTTAGGTAGATGTGAACTAGGATATGTCCTCGTCACTCATAATCTTTGATTTATTATTATTGAAATAATTGTATTTTTTCAAATTACTTTTCTCTTCATCCTTATTTAATTTATAGAATGAGAGATGGACAAAAGATGTATTTGTTAAACTCAAAATTCGGCTTAAAACCAGATAAATTGCCTATCTACATAGATGGGCAAAAAAGACATAACATCTCTTAACAAGACAAACGCTAGTTCTACTCTTCCAGTATCCTCAATGACTTCAAAAATCAAATAAAACAATGGTTCACTAGTTCAAATGTCTATTTCAGTGCCTATAAATTCCACTTTGACTAAACTGCCGTAGATACCTGACCCGCAGGTCGCAAACCACTCAATTTAACCGCGTCGGTCTCCCCTCGTCCATCGTAATTCTTTCCACAGTCTTGATGGCCATTTAAACGTCAATTACTGTTAATCCTATTAAAAGGAGCATCCACAAACCCCGGTTTTTTATTCGTTTTAAATCTTGCTTTGATTGTGTTTTAATTGATAGTATGTGATTGTGTGGATAGTCTATTGATATAGTCTGTGGTAGCATGTTTCCTTTGCATCGGTTTTTGGTATTTTTTTAAGTGGACTGCATAAAAGAGTTCGTTTGTCTTGATTTTCTAAGAATTGACGAAGATTTTAGATTGATGGGGAAAATACAACCGAAGTGTATGTAGTTAACCTAACTACGTCACAGTTTGCACTCCTATTGCATTTAGTTTATACAAAATTTTCAATGGATGGTGTAAGCCCAAGTGAAATCACAATTTGACTTCTATTTCAAACGTCTGCATTCAATTCAATCGAATATGCTTTGAATATACTCGACCTCGGCTCGGCTCGGGAGAACCTCTAGAGAGCAGAGATATTAAGTTTTCTTCCATATTTTTATTTACTGGTGCTCGCAGTCATAAAATGCACCGTTATTTTTATGTAAAATGTCTGCTGACTTTAACGAACTAAACAACCCTATATCGATAAAACTGTCACCATCGAAACGATTTCGCGGTGATTAACCTTACATTTTCCGGAAAAAGTAACCCACTAAATTGGATTTCGACGGTCCAGTTTCCCGGAAAAGTCCATCCGTTCACAAAAGTGACATTTGGGACCCAATTCCTTCTTAAATTGAAGAGTTGAATGGATTTGAAGACCTTTAATGCAGCAATTCTCAAGCCTAGTAGTCGCCCAATGGTTGAAATTCGATCTTAATTCATTAAAAAAAAAACATCCTACACTCCTCCATACAAAACTTACATGTCAAATCTAAAACTACCTAACGTTACCTAAAATAGCCAAACATACCAAACGAACCGCAAATTCATCGACATATAGACACACGGCATCCCTCAACGAATTCCTAACGTCACACAGTGGTATTGTCACATACAATAACATCTATTGACAGCCGCTGACCTAGAAAACGAAGCCAGGAAATTAAGTGTCATGGCGACTGTCCACAAATGTATGGAACTATGAGGAGCTTTTAAAATGTAATGCACACGTGGAGGAACTCGCGGCTAAATAATGCCAGCCGCACGGATCGATCATCAAGATGGTAATCTTTAAGATCGATCCTATTCTTAAACGCTCGCCGAGGTCTTGCAGATAGGTTACAATCTTAACATATCTAGACTCCTCCGTGCCTCGAAAAGCACGGCCGTTGGTTTCGTCTGTCATTTGTAGATTTTTGACGGTCCAGCTACAAATCTGACACCAGTGTTGCTAAGAAGTACTGTGTTACCTAATTACCGGTTGGACTGCAAGCCGACCCCAATACAGTTAGGAAAAGTCTAGGCAGATGATGCACACGTGGATTCCTTGAGGGAGCTATTCGTTAGGCCTATAGCTGTTGGAATATTTAGTGTGGCAATTTAAGACGGAGGGTTGAAAGATAGGGTACTTGGGGATGGTGGAAAATTGAGGCTGTGTTACGTGTTTTGGGATTTTGTGTTTTTGTGACGTCTGGGGTAAGGAGGTTGGTTTGGTAGCCAATTATTGTGGGTGTGTGGTTTTTAAAGACTGGGTATGGTGTCAGATAAGTAGTAGTTTATAATATTTTTCTTGTATACCTCTGAAAATCAGTACAGTTATTAATGAATTTTGCTGGCATGGTTGAGTTTGTTAAAGCTCTTATCATCATCATCTCAGCCAAAAGACGTCAACTGCTGGATATAGTCCTCCCCCAAGGGCCTTCGCCATCCCCGTACCGACTCGGGCCCTGACCAACTTGTCATATTACAACAGTATGAGTTTTATCGAATAACTCTTGACTGCTCAAAGAAGATTGCAGCTGTGATGATGTGGCCAAGCTCAATCGCTAGCTTACAAATGCATCTCAGTCTCAGTCTACATTGTATTCAATTGATCCATTTTACTGTGCATTGGCAACAAGTGAATAATGATGAAACAGCACACCGCAATGAAATTAAGTTGTTTAGAAAATTGATCCTGATAAACTAGCCAAGCCAATCAAATCACTTGTTGCACAGATTCACAATATAACACATCGACTTCAATTCTTGCACGTTCTTCTCCATAGAGAACACGTAAAACGCGTAACCTTCATGTTTTTGACTGACCGACCTCGACAATCATTCAAAAGCGCCTGAATGGTTTATTTGAAATAAATACTTTGAGTTTACTCTTTATTTTATCGATGTTAGAAAAAAACGGTGCTGTTTCAAGAAGGTCCTTCTTTCAGGTAGTTGAGAATAACATGGTAGAAGAATCTGGAGAATGTACTATGATGTGCTTTTCACCAAAATTCAGAGAATTCCTAGGGTAAGGAAGGTTCAAAATGGCATTCATGAAAAGCCAGGGCAAGGTCGCTAGTTAAACCTTCATTGGAACATGTTAACCTCCCTTTACATAATTTTGCCTGTTAAAACAAACACTACCCCCTAACGTTATGCATACCAAACTAAAACAAATTTTCACAAAATTTTCAATTTCAAAAATCAATTTTCTCGCCACATAACCGTATTCCGAGGTCCAATTATTGAGCCTCACGGGTCGGCTTAGCCTCCGGGCGCTCGTGTAATCCAATGAGGACGCAGGCACAGTCGGGCGACAGTTTAGTCGCACCATTGAGTCGCACCCTCACACTTTGACTACCTACTGTGTACCGTGTACGTAAGGGCTGTGCTGATTAGGAAAGCGATTTTTAAAAGCCACATCGTTGGTTATTTTACTTATTTTACAAAGAACGTGCATAGTATACACTGAAACCTAGCGTCTCAAATTCGAACTTTTTACCTTAAAAACACTCGACTTTGTCACCTATAGATATAATAGTTCCACGTCCGCAATAATTTTGTTGGACAAAAATTTTGGTCTCCTCTATTTTAGTTCGGTGTATGCATTGCTGTGTTGGCGGATTTTAAGGTTTATTTCGTTTTAGCTGTATATTTCAACGATTTTCACACTTGTGGGAGCAATTATTCTGCACCCTATTCTCACTTCAGCAAAACTTCAAGTAGCAATACATAAAAAAAAACTTTTGTTATTTTTTTGCAGCAAAATTGACGTTTTCAATTATTTCTCTCCCCTCAACACCCCTGCATCTCGCTGAGCTAGCGTTAGATGGATAGCCCTTGAGCGCCAATGCCGACGTCTAGTCAACTTCCGATGGTGGCCACTTGTGCGGATTTGCGGTGTCTACCCGAGACACTTCGTCATGCTTAGATTTACGCTTCTTATCTGACTTACAATCTTGAGGATATCTTCTTCGGGGCTATTTTTTGGTCCTCTTACACCAAATCAAGTGAATAATGTTAGTGTAATAGGTATAGGTATTTTACTGAAAAAAATTAAGTAGTCCGTCAGATAGATCTCCAAAAAATATTGGACACGTATAATATATATATATATATTTCAAGTAAACAAAAAAATTAAGACGACAGAGCGTTGAAAACTCGCGTGACGTCACTTCGTTGGTAAAAATTGTACCAGCATAGTGACGTCACGCGTATTTTAACGCACTGTATTGTCTTCATTTTTCCTATATTTTTTGGAAATCTATTTAACGCACTAATTAGATTTGTTCAGCAAAATACCCATTTAAAGACGGGAATCATAAACAATTGTTTCTTCTTCTTCTCTTCGAGTCAATGGCTCTGGTAGGCTACGTTAATTGCAGCACCGGGGTCATTCATTATATTCTCCAAAGTACAAGTGAATGGACACTTGGGGCACTACAACGTAAGGCTCATGTTCTAAACGTGCACCGCACTTACATTGTGTATCCGAAAATTGGAATGTTTTGCGTATAGCGATGCAGGGCCCCGGATTAGTTTTGCAATATTAGGTAATGAATTGCTTGAAATCGTTAAATTATCAAATTTTTCGTTTTTTTTGTGGGATTTTTCCGAAAACATACAGAATATAGGTATTCGATTTTCTTGTTTAACTTGTTCCCAGAATATTTGATTATTATCTTTTAAGATGTCTGCGTATCAATTGACTTAGTTTGTTTTTTCCTATGTTATTTTAATTTCATTATTTTTTTAATTATATTTATTTATTTCCAACGCCAACAGCGGGTGTTACAGGTAAGGTTAAGTTACCTAATTAGTAAAGATCGCTAGTATGTACTTGATAACATTTAATTGAGTATTATGCCGTGTGTGCGATGCGTGAAGACAATCGTTGTATTCGTACATTGGTGCTAGTCAGGGACATTTGTTAATTTGTAAAAGTGTTTATGTTGTGAATGCTATTTGTTTTTAGCTCGCAATGAAAAAGCTAATGTTTTTGTTGTATTTTTGTTGAGCCTATATTGTTTGTAGTAATCAAAACTGTTGGTTTTGATTGTTCAAATGGCCACCGTTAATCATAGAGTATTGGGTATATATATAACCTAGCCTGTCAGTAACTTATCATTTCAATATTTTTAGAAAAAACCCCATTAAAAGCTAGACAAATGAAACTTACAGTGTTTGGTTAGTCCCCCAACTACACCGTATCCTGAGAATTTGGGCACTCTCGCTGATCTTATCCAGACTGAAACTATGAGAGCACGAACATACGATGAAACGCTTCGGGAAATAGTAGTTAGTACTCTGCTTCTTTTGGCTCGTCTTGACGGATGCACTGCCGTGCTCCCAGATTTATTAGAGGTACAATACAAATAATCAAGTTTAGGTAACATTACAATTCTAAGCAAAAGATAAGATTTATAATACTGAGTAGAACAACGCTATTCCCTTATCCTGATAATCGCATTCCCTGATTAAGCGTGAGTACAGTTAAAGTGAAGTGCAGCTCGAGTAATTATTATTATGAGTAAATTAGCTCGTTCCTACGATATCTCGGCGCCTCGGCTTTATCCAATTAGTCGCAACTATTCTGCTAGGGTTTGCAAACGTAAAAAATATTTTTGCCTCTTTGGTCCTGCGTTTGCGGGGCTTCTTATTTTGTCAATTCAATAACATTCATTCATCATCTGCCTAGCCTTTTTCCCAACTATTTTGGGGTCGGCTTCCAGTCAAACCGGATTCAACTGAATACCAGTATTGTGCGTGGAGCGGCTGCCTACCAGACCTCCACAACCCATTAACTGGGTAACACGGTACTTCTTGGCAAGACTGGTGTCAGATTTACTGGCATCTAACAATCCATAACGACTGCCAAAGAACTACAAATGACAACCGGGACCAACGGCTTAACGTGCTTATTGCTGTTAAATATACCGTAAAAGATTTTTTCAAACATTGAAAAGCAATGGATTAAGAATTTCGGTTAAAATCTTTTGAAATTGGGGTGCTAGTCTCTATGCCTTAAAGTTGGGCTAACGGAAATTATAGTCGTATTGGACTTATCTGTCTTTGAAATTGTCAGTAGTACATGTCGATTCAAACCTTATGCTGGCTCTGAAGTTACCCCCCCCCCCACCTTTCTGTCACATGAATTTACAACTGCGCAACGACTCGTGGATTGTCCTGAGCCGCCATAAACTTTGAATCTACCTGTAGCTCGCAGTTTTCAATGACGTTGGGTAAATGATAATAGGCAGGACAGTAAGTCAAGAAGTACGCAATAATCTGCTCTCTTAATTTAAGTTCACGTTTTATATTTTAAAATTCTTACATTAAATAATATTTTATGGAAAGGTACATCACCTACGTAAACTTCTTTATGATTATGAGTTAAATTAGTGGGTTGCACAGCGCTGTCGCTCCGTAACGAAGTTATCCAATTAGTGGTAACCCTCTCGCTCGAGGGTTGTTACCAACGCGTGTTTTTGGTAGAATATAATTATGATTTTTTTATCTGTAAGTACATTAATTATTGTTTAAATAAAAAAGCTTAGTGGAATAAACCTTCAAATCTATAAGGGTGTTACCAAACGCAGCGTTGGTTGACAACTCCTGCTTCACTAAATGAAAGCCGAAGTTATGTACTACTAGCTGCCGCCCGCAGCTCCGCCCGGGTGAATGTCGAAAATTATCCCAAGGGAGCATGCTTCCGGAATAAAAAGTTTCCTATTTGTTATTCCAGACTATAATCTACCACTGTGCCATATTTCATCAAGATCCATTCAGCCGTTCTGGCGTGAATGAGTAACAAACATACAAACTTTCGCATTTATTATATTAGTATAGAAGTAAAGATGACACCAATCAACCGACATCGATCAGGACCGACAGGACCAATCGATCGATTATTGCTTTATAAATCGATTGTTCCTCCTAATGTGCTATCCCTACCTTTATGTGGCAGTTGGTGAAAATATCCAGCTTTATTCATAAAAAAATAACAACGACACGATTAGGTTAAATAGAATCTCCGTATCAGTTTTTAAAGTGTTTATATGATTCGATTTTTTATTATTAACAATAAGACTGATCATGTTTAGTATTAGCTAATCTCAATTACGGCACGAACTCACTACTGTCATGGCTACTGTCTCTGAAAATGATAACAAAAAAAAAAACAAAATTGCCCAACACAATAAGTTGCTAACAACTTGCCACATGAGGCACCAACCTATAGTTTTAAAAGCTTGCTACCACACCTACAGGGTGTTATAGTTATGCGTGCCTAGATTCTCGGCGCGTCGCCGGCGGACGTGGCAATTTGCGACACCTCTACCCCCTACCCCCATGGGTGATGGGGGATCACCGTCATCCCCGTAGCTCCCTTGTGTTCAATGTTGAAGCTACTGCACGCATGTTTGTGTTTGTTGTATTATATAGTTAATTAAGAATATAAATGAGACTTTTGAGGTGTCTGTGTACACATACGTGTTCGGATTATGTATCCCATAATTCCTCCACATATTTAAGTATAGGTAATAGTCTAGTCGTAACCAATTTTTGCTAATTATTCATCAATTAAAGTTAGATTTTTTGTTTTAGACGCTAGCTATATTATACAAATGTATCATTGAAAAATATAAAAAATCGAGGATAATTATTTTATCCTTTCCATTCATGTATTCTAATAAACTATGTAGTTCGTCAGTCAGATATCAATAAAAATCCGGCACGTATTTTTTCTTTTGCCACGTTAAAAACAACTAAGACGAATCAGTGCGTTAAAATTTCACGTGACGTCACGTCTACTTAAAAAGTTAACAATTTTATACCTAGAAGTGACGCAACAAGCCCCCACTTATGAACTTTGATACGTTTTGTTTCTGTACTGCCTTTTTCCCGCGACTTTGTACGCGCATATCACGTTTTTCCCCGTACCTGTTGGAATTTTCAATAGTTACTTTGTAGCCTATATTTTAGCCTTCCTCATGTATGTGACTATCATATACAAAAAGAATTTTACAAAACCGACTGGCAGTTCCAGAGATTAGCGCGTTCAAACAAACAACAATAGATTAATTTGAAAAAGCAAAAATAACGTGCTCATTATTTTATTTATTAATGTAACAGACGAACTCAATAGTATCGTATTTTTTTAATCCAAGAAATATCTCTAATCCCTAGTAGTTTATATATATTCCAAATTCTTTTACGCTAGCACTAGCAATCACAATAAATTCAACCATCTTTACAGGTAAAGAAAATGGCAGAACGGGTAGCCAAATGCCGCGAAGAAGTGACAAAGAGCAGAGAAAAGTATCAGTCAGCCTTAGCAGAGATTACGGCCTACAACCCCCGTTACATTGAGGACATGACGGGCGTCTTCGAGCGGTGCCAGCAGATGGAGGCACAGAGGCTCAAGTTCTTCAAAGATGTGCTATTCAGCTTCCACAAGTGCCTCAATATCAGTCAAGAACCCTCGTGAGTACATTTGGATTATTATTGTTGACTAGTGGCCCGTCCCGGCTTCGCCCGGATGTATATTTTTTTTTCAACATTTTCTTTCACAACAAAAAAGGAATCAGCGAAATTGGTCCTACCGTACACGCGTGATGCCGTGACCAAGGGAAATAGGGATTCATTTTTATAGATAAGATATAAGTTAAGTTTGGCTCTTTTATGACCACAATATCACCTGATGGAAGCGATGATGTGGTCGACGATGGAGCACGCTTGCCTAGTAACCGATTCACTCTTGACTTAAAAATCCCCAGTTGTATTTATCAGGAAACAAGGAATTACTTACGTTTTGATCATCAGAATCAAATCTGTGATTGAACTAAACAAAATACCACTTACTGCATCAGAGGAACCACGAAATACTTATTTGTCATAAACCTGCCAGTAAATTTCGAAGATTTGTCCAATGTTCATAAAGCCTGTATTTTCGCATTCATGATTTTACTAAATGTAGAAAAAGCCTATCGTCTTGTGAAATCCATTTGCTGCCCCAAGCTGTCCTAACCCGAATAACATAATTACCTAAAATGTTTCAGATTACCCCAAATATATGAAGAATTCCACCATACGATAAACAACGCAGACAGTCAGAAGGACCTCAAATGGTGGGCCAACAACCATGGCGTCAACATGGCCATGGCCTGGCCACAGTTCGAGGTAACATACCATACATTGCTGCTCCGACAATCGCCTGCATACAAACCCGTCCCACTGACAACGCAATGCATTTCTACCTATGATCCTATGCGATTAGTGACGAGTACTCTATGCATCTGATTAACGAATGCTTTTAGGTATTGCATTCAGTCTTTAGGTACGGATTTTGTTAAACCATGTGTTTTTGACATAGAAATATAACATCAAGCCTGTATGTATATCCCGATGGGTTAAGCAGAAGTTTATTTATTTAAATTTCATGCACAAAGGTACAAGAGGTAACCTGTACATTTCGTCAGCGGCGTCCTCATTATTATTATTTATTGCAACAGACAAAGGTCTTTCTAATTTGTATTCAAATGCAAATACTGATTTTAAATACCCCATTAAAAACTATATTCTCATAATAAAAACACAAGTCTTAGAAAATTTACAATCCGTGCGTGAAATTCGCTCATAAAATAAACATAAAAGTTAAAGTCAATAAACCATGGTTTTATAAAAATCCGTGTTAGTCTTAGACAAGTCTTACTAGGCATTGGTCGTATGAAAAACTAAGCATGTCTAAATTCTAAATGTCTATTCTAAAATTTCCTTATTATTTATACAACTTACAGTATTTAGATGTTTCTAATAATATTTAGATATCTTCTTTAGAACCTGTAATTATTCTTTAGTGGTTGCACACTGCGATGTTCTTGAATTATAACATTAATAAGGCTTTTACATTTGACCTATTAGTTTCTTTTTTCTATAGGTATACCCAAAGAACTAAAATCATTTTTACATTTTTGACCACCATGCAAAAGAAAAATCCACCACTGTCAATTTATAGAGCCCCAAGTTAAAAAAAACAAAAATTTGTCCTTTATCCCCACAAAATTTGGTCCTAGCGGTGTGCTGCCACTACGCTTGTAGTTAGACCTTCAAAAAATCCCCTTGTAACAAGGCTCCTTAATGCCAGACAAACAGCAATATTTGATTAAGATAGCAACGTTTCAACATCGACTTACCTCGCATACCAACCTTACAAAAATAAATACTTCTACACAAATAATTCGAACGGATTTCCTTTGCAACATTTTAAAAATTATCATCGACCTAGAATGAGCGAATGAAAAGTATTTTTATCGTTTCGGGTCAAGTGCATCGTAATTGCTTTTGTAATATTTTATTTTGATTAATTTATGACATTCGTAATAGTAATTATTGCTGGTCACACCATTTAAACGGAAAGAATTCGTTCACAGTATTTAGTTACGGTGTATTGCAATACAATTTAGTAAGACCATTTTAAAAAGTAAATACATGTATTGATACATAAGTGATAGATAACTGATAAGAAACAAATAAATGCGAATTTTGTTCAGAGGAATCTCAGGAAAAATGTTATGGGTCCCAAAATAGACACAACCTGTATCTTATTAGCCCAATATTTACATACAATTATTGTAAACGACTGTACAAAACTACTCAAACTCAACACTAAAATTGTGATTAAAATAATCAAACTTAACAATTAAACACAAGGTCGATACCCCGGAAACGGACCCAATACAAAACAAATACTTGGCGGAGGCCTC
Organism: Mamestra configurata; assembly: GCA_002192655.3. Taxonomy (NCBI): domain Eukaryota; kingdom Metazoa; phylum Arthropoda; class Insecta; order Lepidoptera; family Noctuidae; genus Mamestra; species Mamestra configurata. The sequence goes on along the minus strand of NDFZ01004945.1, from coordinate 25,546 downwards.
AGCCATCGTCGCCCGCATGATCGCGACCGCGCGGCGACCGCTACCTCGACCGCAGACCGCGCCCTGGTCGCAGGCCGTCCGGCGCCTGCGCATGGCCCTGCCTACTTTCTGCTTCGGTTTGGATGAGAAAGCTTCGAGTCGGGTGGCGCCGTCGATGACCAGTAGTCAGTGCTACGGGAGCAGCCGGTTTTATAGCAACCCGTTGATGGTACGACCACGGTGTGGGGTCGGTGGTGCGGGCGGTGGTGTGCGATTTATACTTTGACGAAGAAAATATTAAAAAAGAAGCCGTGTGACCTTTTGAAGGTATCTTATTCTCCACTGAAATGACTCACCCCCGGTTTCTGGATAAAAAAAATATCGACCCGTCACAAATTACTCGCAAATCATGTGATACGATTGGCTGTTGAAAAAGTTTGTTGATGATGTTGAGTTGAGTGGAGAAAATGACTTAAATATCGATACAAGAAGTATAAATAACTTAAGGGACATTTTTGCAGTTTTGCGTAAATGTCTCCTACGTTAATTGATACTTCTGGTATAAAAAGATACTCTTTGTTACTGAAATAAAGTCTAAAGTCAAAGTATTGATCTCATGTCTACTTGTTCGCGTTTACGAAGTTTTCAGCACGGCTTTATGGTCTGATGATGGACAGTACATTCTGTGGGTTCATGTATTAATTTACTCGTATTGTCAAGTTGCATAAATGAATAGGTTGCTTTGGACCTATTTAATTTTGAAAATCCACTTAACTTCTTAAAAGTTTTAAACAGGTTGTCTATTCTTTTCGGAGTTACCTATTTATAGTCTTAGTAATTTTTATTTTATCTAGAAAAAAAAACGAATGATGTAAAATTAATCTTTTTCATGCCAATTTTATTATAAAAGGTAAGTTAATTGCATCTCACTGCCAAAAATTGAATGCAAGAAAATTCAATTATTACATATCCGACAAAATGCACTGTAAATCGCCTATCATAAAGCCAGCACTCGATACAAAGAATCGATTAATCGTAATCGAATTTCATCATGAAATGATTTTGGAAAGCACCGAAAGGTTTGATGGTGACACATAAATATACACCGTGATGTTTTGGTGTTAAAGAACAATTTCGCTCATAGTATATCACTGCACCTTTTCATAGGGCATTTACACTTGGTCGGACAACGGCTGACTAAGCACTGATATCAAGTTGAGTGATACTTTAAAAAACCAGACATGCTATGAATGTATCACTCACAAATATTTGCGAAACTGAAGCTCGTCATTGAAATTCTAATTCGGCGAAATTGAATCTGGTATCTGACAGCTTTAATCGAATATCCCGATTCGGATTCATACAGTTCCTACCGGCAATGCCGGAATTCCGGAACCCAATTATAGTTTCTGAATTAGACTGGCTAAATTCCGAATTTGTCTCCAAATTAGGTTATCGACTTCTGGATTCGGTTTGTAAATGCGAGCACTCCCATAAGCACTCATCCACACTGAAGTATGGGTAGCAAAATCAAATGCAAACTGTTCTTAGAAAAGCACGCAATTTCACAGAAAAATATAGACGCTGAAAGCGGTACGGGAGGTATCCGCCATTTTGTGAATCTGCAAAAATCAGGTTATAGTTTTAAATCGGCAGAAATAAAAAATGTTTATTCTAGAACGAAAATATGCACTTGTCAAAATAAAATTGTAATTTGACAGCCAGGTATTAAAATTATAACAGAGCGTTAATTGATCAAAGCTGAAAGATAAGACCAACATCTTAAAATTGTACAGTATATGCCAAAATACAAAAATGTCGGAAACCTTGCGCCACAAAGGACCGACAATATTTCTAGTTTGTTATTCTATTGTCTAATAGCATGTACTTTATTTTCCCCTTTCCTTACACCCACTAGTGCAAGCTTGTATTACCTTCTAACGAACACCGGCTTGTATGGACGTGTCAATGTTTACCTAATTTTGTTATTTACTTTTTTTTCACTTTGAGTTTGCATTTGCGCAACGAGACGTTGGGAAAACTGCTGAGAATTGAGATACGGTTTTGATAGGTTGAATATTTTCAAATTAATTTTAGTTTTGTGTATTGTACGAATATCAATTGCTTTTTGTCTGTAAACGAAGAAGAAAAACAATTGACTTTCTGCATTTGTTTAAATCCAGGTTTTTTTGTACTTTAGCAAAGAAAACACAAATGGTATTTATCAAGTCATTTTTGCTTTTTGAGATGTGTTCTAAAACATATATTCCACATTGAGAGTTAAACTGTAGAAAAACAGTTTAATTTGTAACTTAAAGTATCATAATTTTAATTTACAAACTAAAAAGTTTATGTAAAAACATCAAAACCATCGCCTCAACAAGAAAACTGTCACATTATACGCAAAAATCAAAAGCATCAAAACTTTATCCAAGTAAACATAAAAATATCAGAGAAAATCTCGATACCTCGTTCCCAACGTCCCGTTGCCCCGCCGTGACCGCTTGTGACGTGTGTGTCGGTGGACAGGAGTACACCGAAGAGTTCCGAGACATCGCCAAGGGCAAGTCCAAGGAGAGCCTGCCCACGGGACCCATCACGTTGCTGAACCAGCGGCCCGTCAGCGAGGATGTACGTAGTTTAGACTAAGCTTTACGAACGACTGCGATGGTGATGTCGTACTAAAGGAAGCGTGCAGGAACTGTAGGTGGGAGCACAGAAGTATCAATGCCATATAGGAAAAGTTGCGAATATTCAACGGTAGATGTCATGCCCAGCCTGCGGGACGTGCAGGCGAGGCAAAGGTAAAGGAAGTTTCAGTCAAGTACTTTTTTTAATACTATAGTTCAGAGCATGTAATCTGCTCCATGATCGCAACAAGTGGCCGCGATGATCGCGTAATCTACTCGATGATCGCGTAATCTACTCGATGATCGCGTAATCTACTTGATGATCGCGTAATCTACTTGATGATCGCGTAATCTACTTGATGATCGCGTAATCTACTTGATGATCGCGTAATCTACTTGATGATCGCGTAATCTACTTGATGATCGCGTAATCTACTTGATGATCGCGTAATCTACTTGATGATCGCGTAATCTACTTGATGATCGCGTAATCTACTTGATGATCGCGTAATCTACTTGATGATCGCGTAATCTACTTGATGATCGCGTAATCTACTTGATGATCGCGTAATCTACTTGATGATCGCGTAATCTACTTGATGATCGCGTAATCTACTTGATGATCGCGTAATCTACTTGATGATCGCGTAATCTACTTGATGATCGCGTAATCTACTTGATGATCGCGTAATCTACTTGATGATCGCGTAATCTACTTGATGATCGCGTAATCTACTTGATGATCGCGTAATCTACTTGATGATCGCGTAATCTACTTGATGATCGCGTAATCTACTTGATGATCGCGTAATCTACTTGATGATCGCGTAATCTACTTGATGATCGCGTAATCTACTTGATGATCGCGTAATCTACTTGATGATCGCGTAATCTACTTGATGATCGCGTAATCTACTTGATGATCGCGTAATCTACTTGATGATCGCGTAATCTACTTGATGATCGCGTAATCTACTTGATGATCGCGTAATCTACTCGATGATCGCGTAATCTACTCGATGATCGCGTAATCTACTTGATGATCTCGTAATCTACTTGATGATCGCGTAATTTACTCGATGATCGCGTAATCTACTCGATGATCGCGTAATCTACTTGATGATCTCATAATCTACTTGATGATCGCTTTGTATTAGGACTACTGCCTCAGACTTAGAAAACGCTCTTTCTTGCTCATTGGCCAGGCGACAACAGTGGAGGTTAATATGAGACAAGAAACAGTAAGAGAAATGGAGATGGCTGAAAAATTACAATAGAAAATGGTTTGTATGGCGTGGACTATTCACCGAGTTCAATATTTTTGCTACATGTTGCCAATCCGTAAAATCCTAAACAACTCCTTGTTTTGCCGTCACGTACGTTGACCACCATCGCTGTCGTACGTAAAATGACGTCACACGCACGCGCCAGCCGCGTCACATTTCAGTGTTGCCAGACCGAACATATTTTGTACCATTTTAGTACAATCTATGGTCCATACGATTTAAATGAGAATGAATGAAAGCCGGATTGGTAATTTGGTCTCTCGTAAATGCTTTTTATTAGTTTCTAGCATGACGGGTCTAAAAGTAGTTTGATCCTGGGATGAGGTCATTCTCATTTTGATCTTTTTTTAGTTTTAGCTTTATTTTTATGTATTTTTTTAATTAATTTTTTTATCGATGTTGCATGATGGATGTTCGCTTCACTCTACAGTTTATGCATATTGGCATGAATTAACAATTTAACCTACGTATATGAAATTTTAATAGTTAAATTTTATATATATTTAAACGATAATATCTAAGTAAATGTTTTAAAAATATTGATCAACAATAATCCCCAAAATAAAATATGTATTATTTATATGATGGAGTGAAAGGACAAATTATTTTATCTTAATCCTACAACAAAGAAGTGTTACCTATGTTTCAAGTAAATTCATCAAGAAAAAAGTTCTTATTTGAAATCTGGTCCTTCCATTCCACAAAAAAAAAACATTTAAAAACCGTTCCAATGTTGAATACCAACGTAACGAACTACAGGAGCTGCCGCCGATCAACAACACAAACAACAAGACGAGCAAGGCTGCCAACCACACGGAGGCCGCTCCGCAGCCGCCCACAACTGTCGTCAACAACACCGCGACCGCAAACAACACTATTGATAAGAAGAGCATCAGTGCGCCCATTGCTGTTACGTGAGTATTTTTTTATTAGCTGAAATTCTTTACAATCTGTTAGTGGTCCACTAGTTCGTGGTCCACTAGTTCCTGGTCCACTAGTTAGTGGTCTACTAGTTAGTGGTCCACTAGTTAGTGGTCCTAAGTCGTCATCTCTTCCTTATCCCTCTCCCAGTATCGAACGCATAGAGATATTCTCGTGCACCGCCGCCTGCCGGCCTGATCTTCATGAGGACTCCTTCACTCAGCTGGTGCGTCTGGCCATGAGGCCCGAAGTATCCAGCAGTTCTAGGTTCACCATAACGGATTTTGGCGGCCCCATAGCTGATCCGTTAGTGTTTTTATACGGAGTTTTAGATGCTTTAGACGTAAATTATTGCATTGATTTAGAAGTAAATCATAATATTTCATGTTTATGGTAACTTTTGAATGAAATATTGATGTTGATATTATAATTTGATAGTATCACCAACTAGACTACGTAACGAAAATATTGTTTTCTTAAGCTTTCATATCCTGTAGTTTAAATTTTAAATATACATATTAAGTAAAAACTGCTATTAGCCATGCAGTCATTGCAAGTAAAATATTGATCTTAAGCGGCGTCCGATTAGTATGGGAGCCAACCTGAACATAGCAGTCATTGAGTATTTTCGATAAAACTATTTAAGTAGAATAAAATAGTGTAACTTCGGCAGTTACTTAGATAGGCACTAAGTTCCTGTCATCTGCCAGCAGAAACAATAAAAAGTCTTCACACAAAATATAACTTGTCTCTTCATACATTTTCAGCAACGGTACAGCCTCCGCACCCAAATCGAACAAGACATCTCCAGCGAAGGACAGCATCAAGGGAGGCCAGGAGAACCCCTTCGACGAGGACGAGTGGGACGAGGAGTCGGCCGGAGCCCTGACGGACACGGGGGAGCCCGGCGTGCCGGTGCGAGCGCTGTACGACTACACTGGCGCGGAGAGTGATGAGCTTAGCTTCAGACAAGGTGAGGAAACACTACCTTTGACGAGGACGAGTGGGACGAAGAGTCGGCCGGAGCCCTGACGGACACGGGGGAGCCCGGCGTGCCGGTGCGAGCGCTGTACGACTACACTGGCGCGGAGAGTGATGAGCTTAGCTTCAGACAAGGTGAGGAAACACTACCTTTGACGAGGACGAGTGGGACGAAGAGTCGGCCGGAGCCCTGAGGGACACGGGAGAGCCCGGCGTGCCGGTGCGAGCGCTGTTCCGCTGCACACTGGCGCGGAGAGTGATGAGGTCAGCTTCAGACAAGGTGAGGTTACCTACGTAGGGACAGCATCAAGGGGGGACAAGAGAACCCCTTCGACGAGGACGAGTGGGACGAGGAGTCGGCCGGAGCCCTGACGGACACGGGGGAGCCCGGCGTGCCGGTGCGAGCGCTGTACGACTACACTGGCGCGGAGAGTGATGAGCTTAGCTTCAGACAAGGTGAGGAAACACTACCTTTGACGAGGACGAGTGGGACGAAGAGTCGGCCGGAGCCCTGAGGGACACGGGAGAGCCCGGCGTGCCGGTGCGAGCGCTGTTCCGCTGCACACTGGCGCGGAGAGTGATGAGGTCAGCTTCAGACAAGGTGAGGTTACCTACGTAGGGACAGCATCAAGGGGGGACAAGAGAACCCCTTCGACGAGGATGAGTGGGACGAGGAGTCGGCCGGAGCCCTGACGGACACGGCGGAGTGCCGGTGCGAGCGCTGTACGACTACACTGGCGCGGAGAGTGATGAGCTCAGCTTCAGACAAGGTGAGGATACCTTTGTTAAGGACAGCATCAAGGGGGGAAAAGAGAACCCCTTCGATGAGAACGAGTGGGACGTGAAAATTACCCATCAGCTCTAATACTTTTTCCAACAGGATATTTTTATCAAAATATTAGTGTAGAAGCAATTGAGCCAACAAACTGTAAGTCTTCACTATTGCGTCGAGAAATCTGGTTCTAGCTTCTTTTTCTTATTCTACCAAATCAGGATTTAGGTTACCTTGTCGAAACTGTCTTAATCCAGCTTAGTGCTTGCACACGTTTTCAAACCAAATCCTATATCACATGTTTTGTGTTCATTTGTAACAGCGATCATATATCTTGAGTATCTACCTCGTTTAACCTTTCATTTAACCTAGGGCAGCACCGCGCGCCTTAACGCACAAAGAGTAGGTATGGAATGGAGTGCTAATACGCATATTTGTTCTTAGAATCAAACGCTCAGTTTGAGAGGAGCGCAGAGGAAGCTATCGTTTCGCCGGCGTCGCCCCGCCCGGCCACTCTAACTACTGTAGCGGTAACGATACTTGTACTACTTGAACACCGCTGCACCTTAGCACTCCATTTTATTATTACTCTGTGTACATTTCAAAAAGCTATTTGGTATCTAGACATGAAATCCGCCATTTGTGTGGTTTTGACGTGACAACGTCTAATAAATCGATGAACGCCGATTGACGACCGACGCCGCACGCACGAAAAAAAATGACTCATTGTAACGTTACGCTCATTGTAACGTTACGATCATTTCATCAATGTTTTGTTATGACGTTGTCACGTTAAACTATCGTCTGTAAACCGACTTTACAGACAACCTATTTTTATTAGTTCATAAAGTTTCAAATAAATAAATAGAAACTACTACACTGCCAATTGCTATTCATTGTTATTGTGTACCCATAAACTTGTAAGCTTACAGTGTAAAAATTGTCTACTCAGTGCACTCACAACTTAAAAGTAGTTGCCAGTTCGCCAAATAGCTTGTGCTACTGTACAGTAAAACCACGTCTCCACGGTAACAATTTTACGCTTTAATGTCGTAGCAGCTAGAGCGGTTTTTGTACTTCAATAGTTACCACTGACGTTGGTTTGACAGTGCGTTTCCTATACATATAAAAGGAAACTATATAATAATATCTTGGGACAACTCACACACGGTCATCCTATCCCAAACTAGGCAGAGCCTGTGCTATGGCAACCAGACAACTGATAAACGTTCATACATATTATAGACAAATTACACCCAGACACAGAACAAACGATCGTGCTCATCACACAAAGGTTTGTCCTGGGTGGGAATCGAACCCACGACCTCCGGTTTAGCAGTCAGGGTCACTAACCACTCGACCAACAGGCCAGTCAAAAACTGACTGACTGACCTATCAACACAGCTGGAATAACAGGGACTAGGTACATGACATTTAGCACAAGGCATCATTTTATGATGTAGGTAGGTGAGCACTAAGAATGAATTTTTAGATATTCAACCTTTAAGGGGGTCGAAAAGGAGGAAAATTATCTGCGCAGTCGAAGTTGCGGTCGAAGTTCTAGTATGTATATTTATTTATTTAAACTTAATGTACAATAGTGGTACTTGGGCGGACTTAATGCATCAAGGCATTCTCTACCAGTCAACCTTTGGGTTACAAAGACTACACTGTGGTAGGTTTTGTTGTAAACCTAAAAATAATATTTAAAATATACTTTTGTTTCGGAAAGAATACACAAATAATATATATTATACTAATAAAATACATAAATATGCTAAAATAATAAACTAATAAATATGATATTTAATAATCTTACTGATTAAGAGAATTCATAATAATCATGACGAAGAACAACTAAGAATGACAAATATAATAAAGTTGTATAATTATTTTTATTTTGTGTTTCAGGGGACCTATTCGAAAAATTAGAAGACGAAGACGAACAAGGGTGGTGCAAGGGCCGGAAGGACGGGCGCGTGGGCCTGTACCCGGCCAACTATGTGGAGCCCGTGGGCCACTAGCCCACACCGCGCGCCCCAACCTGCCCACTGTCGCCCACCACCGTGCTGCGTGACGAACTGTAGCGTGTGACTAGAAATGGGCAGGCAACCTGATTACTGGGTTTAAACTCATCTGTACAACCTGTATTTTTTCACCATCCTTATTTCTTCCGGGCTTTAGGTGTCAATGAAAAACGCGGTTTATGCAAAAAACAACTCTAAAAAAATAGCAGTTTAGCACATTTTTGTTCGCTTTACTGGACAAAATGTAGGAAGACGATGATTTTTTTTTTGTTTTTAAATAATGTCTTTGGTGGATACCCTAAAGCCTTGAAGAATATGGAAGGTTATAAAAAAATGAGGCTGCATAGATGGGCAATCAACCGAGTTTAAACCCGATTATTGAGTTTCTGCAGCCCATCTTTAAGTGTGACTGTGGGCACCAGGCCTAGAGGTGACTGAATGAGCTAACTTGTTCAAATAGGTATTTTCAACATTTTAGGAACAAATTGCACTTTAATGCTTAACCAGCAAACTTTTGGCCTTAGCAGAATTTAATATTGTTAAATAGTCGACTGATATATTTAGCTGTCCTTACCGCTGTATGTACGCTCGCGCTTACTAACCTGTTGGTACTACTTAAATTGCTAAGTCGTTCCTATACGGTGTTTTAAAGTATTAAAATTATGTATTATACTACCACTTCAATATTGAAAAAACATACATAAAATGGATGTATATAAATTGTATAGGCCTGAAATTAAATCTACCCTCAGCTCACCAGTATTAAGTACAGTTTATATTTGAAGATTGTAAAAATAAGTTAGTGTGATTCATTCATTTCTACGGCCGAGAGAATCAAATGAAAGTAAATGTTACGAACACATTATGTGAACGCGTGACAGATTATAAAATTAGTTTGTTTTATATTCGAGAGTCACGATGTTAGTCATTATAATAGTAACAGGTTCTAAGTACATTCAGATGTAACATATGTGTTTACTTATACAGGGGCTACTTAAATTAGCTAGATATATCGTAGAAGTGATTGATGGCTATCGACATTTAAAGTGACAAAAAAAATATTAATCTAATGCCTAAATTTTGGAACAACAAACTTTATGTCGTACAGAATAAAGTTCATATACCAACAACCCATACTTATTACAACATATACTTCTTTATCGGGCCTTTATAAAACAAATTTACACTTTAAAATCAACTTAAAGTACACGGCGTGAAAGATGATACTTGAGTTGGCATCGAAGGATTGAAATTATCTCGAAATATGAATTCAAGAATATGGATATAGGTTCAAAGACAGCTAGTATTTAAGCTACCTGAAATTTTGAGTTCAGAAAATATTTGTTTTGTTTTATCATTATAGATGCAGAGTTTGGCTATATAATTGAAGTAGCCCCTGTACAACGAGTAGCTATAGATTATATTAGTTTCACACCGTCACTCAGGCAGCAGCTTTAAAACGTCTTATGGTTATCATTTCACTCGAAATCGAAACCATTCTCATGGATCGAGCAGTTTTTGATGTATTTAAAGACGATTTTCTAACTGAACACTTTTCGACCTAAATTTTTGTACATTTCTATCAAAAGAAATTTCAAATTTAAAGAACTTTTAAAGGTTTTGTTTAAATTTATGTGAGACGGTGTTCGAATATTTTTGGATGGAATTCTTTGTAGGTACAATACGGAAACCAAAAATTCTTTCTAACTTGTAGTGACACTGTGCATCCATTGTCGGAGACACATCCTACTGATGTGTGAGAACTACTCGTCAAGAGTAGGTCATATATGCTGCGGACCCAATGTCCGCATGGAAGTAAGTCAGAGGTGTATCGACTAATTAGTGGTAAAATTGTCTGGCTAGTCGACATGTACACACAGTTGACTCAGACCATCGGGTGTATATAAAAATGTATAAAAGCAATCGATCTTTGTTTGAAAAAAGGTCCCAAATCGATAAGTTGAACGAACATAGCCGGTACATCCCTAAATATCGATGAGGAATTTAGCTAAGCCAAAAAGTGAACGCCAATATAAATAATTAGGTAACAAACGATACCTGTAGGCGGCAATGGGATTTATATTTTTGTGATATAATGGTACTCGACAGTGTCGCCCACACCTAGTTGTGTTTATGTACATACACGATAATTATATATCTGGTCGTGCTTTTAGAGTATTTATTTCCCATTGTATATAATGTAAAATGCATTAATAAATGTATGTAAGTTATAACGGGGCGGGCGCTCAGCCAGGACTGACCGAAGGCCTAATGTCGTAGCCCCAACGGGTTTTCTAACTTCCATTTACACAAGATGGTTCCGACCATACCCCGCTGGCGCCCCCTCGTTGTTTAGGTTAAATAAACAATAACGATTATTAATATATCACGAGAAATGTTTAATCTTTTCTTTTTCCCTTTTATACCTCGTTTTAAATATTGTTGTATTGTGTAATTATAGCGGGAGTCATTACGTTAGCCTGAGTTTGGTCAGTTGACTCGAGAGCGGTCGTGTCAGCGGTCGAGTGCGCGGTCGTGTTAGTCCATAGCTGTTTTGTTTTCATTGTTATAGGTTCAGCGACCATTTGTGAGAAATTCTTTGTATTATATAATTATCAAAGAGCGTGGTTATGGACCACATATGTTAATATATTATGAATATTGGTAAAATAAAATTGTTACATATGGTATTGAGGTGTTTTATTCGTATCTTGTCTCTTTATAATCATAAATACATACAGGGTGTTCCAGAAGTGCGTGCTCATATTTAAGGGTGGTGTTGGGTAGCTGATATTTATATAAACAAAAAAAAATGTTTTTTTTTTGCAAACATTCGGTCACAAAGACCGAGTAAAAAGTTCCGAACAAATTTTCAAGCAGTTTGTTTGTTACAGTTGGTGGCATTTACTTAAGTTCAGTAACAGATTTGATGTCACCAACTGCATCAGACTGCTTGAAAAGTAGGAAATATGACCACCCACGTCTGGAACATCCTTTATAATAGTCCAAACCGATTTCGGCCATTGCAGACTAGCCATCAGCGCGGGAGATAGCACAAGTGTGTGAGCAAACAAACACGCTCTCCCTCTTCCATCACTCGGATAATCTGATGGGACGGCTAACCGAAACGACCGGTTAGTTCTGGTGCAGGATCAACGACTTCATGTGCATATTTCTAATGGAAAACCCAATTTGTCCGACGTGTAAATCGAGCACTCGACGCCACGCTCAGCAGTCGCGCTTGGGACCGCGAGACCAACAGCGCAGTTAAAAATGAAAATACGGACGGAATTATCGTTTTATCTCTATATACCTACCTGTTCGACAGCCGTGTGTACAGAGAGTGTCACATTTACAATATAATTTTCATTTCTCATTCTCAGAAAGTAGTGTTTGTTCGATTAGAGTAGAGGGTGGAAAACATTGCTTCCCACCGTATGGTGGGAAAGACACATAATAATAACTTCCCTCTCCCTAGGGCGGGAATGAATTTAAAAATAGATGTTCCTTCATCGTAAAAACTAAACGTAATTATTCAACAAATCCTAGGTATCGATTAATATCGATGTTCAATCCTCCATCAGTACGCAATAACAAAACGCAGACCTTCTATAGTTTGAGGTGCACTCGTACAAAAGTTAGAGTCTTTTTAGTTACTATACTCTATGGTTGGAGTGAAAGCACTGACGCAACGGCCGTGTGTGTGAACAAACTTCTTTCGCGCCTATCGTTCTCAAGTCCCAATACTGGACAAACTATCGTATTTCTGCTTCTACGCGCATCCCGGAATTGCTGTGGTCCTGCCCTTGGAACAAACGGAGGTGGAAGGCTCAGCGTGTGCCGTAGCAGTCCTAGGTACGTGTGTGCACTGTATTTGATATTGGCATTCTGTGGAGTTTTTGAATATCGTCTTTTATACGTTCTCATTTTGTTCCCTAGTAGCAGAAAGCCACCCCTGCTATTTCGGCTTTGGTGCGCATGCTACATGTTTTGGTGCCGAAACCCGGGAGTTTCCATCTAATCTTATTACGTATATGGTATTTTCTAGTTAGAAACGTCATATAACTTGGTATACAGAACTAATTTATACAACAAAACGTTTACCGGTTGCATTCCGAGCTATATTCCATCATTTCTTATCGAAATAACCGTACTACCTACGTAAAATCACAATCGTTCCAAAAGGTATCACCATTGAACAGGAATTATCTCATTGTTTCACACACTTGCATCGTAAATTATTGCAGGATCTTTAAGCAATTACTTTTCTATCGATGCTTAATTCCATCGGCTTACAATAATTACCCATCATCATACTTACACATCGTGATCATCTATTTTCATCTTATAATAACCCGTATCAAATCGCGGGTAATATACATATTCAACTATCCTGTTTCGTTAGAAAAAAGTACGTTTTCACTTTTTCATAATGTGGGTAATTTCACATCACAAGTAGGTACGTAGCGGTCGAGCATTCGTATAGTCTTTGATTTCTTGTAACCGTGTACACCGCTCCACACAAGTTTCTGATCGAACGTGTCATAGGCCGCCCGTACACATTCAATCTCTATCGCGATCCACGATCAAGATCATTGATCGCGACCCAAATTGATAATGTACGAAGTAAATTGACGGATTGATACATCTGATCTCAAAATATCTAGATATTTTGAAATCACGTTTGCGATCCGCTGATCGTAATCAATATTGATCGTGTAAGCGCAGGATCGCATCAGTACACGCTGTGCGCTCTTTGAAAATGGACGCTGATGACAAAATATTAAACAAAATATTTTTCCCCCCATGCTCCGTAGTTTTCTTAAATCGTCAGCTTCAGCAGTTAGTTGGATTTCATTTAGTAGATTTAAATGAGTGTACAATTCTCTTTTGAGTAAACACTGTTTACCCAGCGCCTTTTTCGAACTCAAGTCTGTCTGTGGCATCGTAGCTCTTAAACGGGTTAACCGATTTGGATGCGGACTTTTTTTTATTTGAACGCAGATTTTCTGGCGGTGGTTCTTAGACATGTTTTATCAAAATTGGTTCAGCCGTTTCAAAATCATGAGCTATTTTCTAGTTGAAGGGATGTGACCAACTTCAACTCCACGGGTCTGATGGATGCACCACCATTAAATTGACGCCTCGGCCGTGTCACCAGACTTTTCCCGGGAGCAGACGGCATATCTCGAGCCGATAACCAAAGGCTGCGTGCGTCGATCTCTAGTACGCCTGTGTCTCCTGCCTACTTGTGAATATTCTCAAGGTTGAAGATCTACGTCCTTCAACGGGGAGCTTATGTTCACGCCTGCTCATATTTTGAGGGCAAATCAACATATTATGTGTTTTGCGTCTACAGCAATTTATTTTTTTTATATTCAATTTTGTGACGGTAGGTTATTGTCAATGTCTCAAAAGAATATTTTACACACATCATTTCGGCTTCGCTAAATGAGATTTGTAAATTAATAAAATTATAAGTACCTACCTATTTCAAGTTTTCTATGACTTTTTCTTAAAGAAATTTCAATCTTGTGCGTAAACAAGAAATTTGACCATGACCTGATGCACCAGCATGACCTATGGTCTGCAGAATGCCCAACTCCTCGCTTAGTTACAGCAGAGGTATCTGTCTCCGAGATCGTGAACGGAGCCGTAGTGTATCTACGAGGGGTCCAGGCTAACCAAATAAACGTTTTCCTCATATGTTCCAAAGCTCGTGTGGTTCCGTTGAAGCGCACATCGCTGCTACGACTCAAATTTTGCGCTGCAGTTCTTCTTTCCGACCTATATAAATTCGTACGTGATACTTTTATTTCTCAAATTAAAATAGATAACGTTCTTCTCTCAACCATCGTTCTCTCATGGTTACGTTCACCATCCTCGCACTGGGCTACGTTTGTCGCTAATGGCGTCAGTCACATCCAGGATATAGCACCCATGGAGTACTGGAATCATGTCTCCGGCAGCAGATCTGATATGTGCTCTCGCGGTCGATTTCCGAGCGAAATTCTGACCGACTTGTTATGGTGGGCGGGTCATGTGGCTATCTCACGATCAAACTGAGTGGCCAACCAACTCCACTAGTTTAGCACAAACAACTAGTGACGAAGAGTTATTCGTACAAGCTGAGACTCGAAAACATGTCACCTTAACTATTCGCGGAAACAGTGAACCTCAGAGCGAATCTATCATCGATACTTTAATAAACCGGTTTTTGATCTTTGCAAAAGGTAGTTAACATTCTCACCTTCTTTTATTTCTTGATTCATTAGTAATTTTCGTAATCCTGCTTCAGTTAATCATAACAAAATTCTAAATAACGTTGAGCGACATATTTCGTTAATGCACCTAGTACAACAAAATACATTTTCTGAAATCATTTTAAACTTAACTCTAATAAATCTATACCTAAACCTTTTCGTGAACTTAAACCCGTTTATCGATAGTCGAGGAATACTCAGGGTGGGCGGCAGATTACCGCGAGCAGGCTTAGAATACGTACAAAAGCATCACACACACAGCTTTCTAACCGTCTGACCATCCATTATCGTTTTTAATTATCGACTTTATACATCGCAATTATTTACATCCAGGGAATAAGCACAACACTTTTCTTACTTTTACAACAATTTTGGATAATTTCTGCTAAGCGTCTTATACGTCTATACAACTCCATCCAATGCTACCGCACTAATCCGCACCACTTCAGCCGTTCATGAGCGATCTGCCCGCGTATCGCGTGAATCATGTCAAACCGTTCTCCAACGTAGGCGTCGACTTTGGTGGCCCATTCCACATAAAGCTAGGTCCACACCGTGGCGCTAAGATAGACAAGGCATACTTATGTTTGTTTGTCTAGTTACCAAAGCGGTGCACCTCGAAGTGGTTTCTACTTTTAGTTCAGACGGTTTTATCGTAGCATTACGACGCTTTGTGGCGCGACGTGGTCGCTGTAACGAAATACACGAGAATTGTGTAACTAATTGTGTAGGTTGGAGGAGTGTAGGAAATTCAAATTAAGGCAGCTAAATCTCATTTATTCCGTATCGTTGGTGATGAAGTCCTTACTTTTGAAGAACTTACAACTCTGTTCACGCAAATCGAAGCTGTTATGAATTCTCGACCGTTGTATCCTATCAGCTCCGACCCTAACGATCATTTCCTCACATTAGAACCTTTAACCGCTGTCCTTGATGAAGATCTATCACAAGTAATGGCACACACACACACAAGTGATGAGTAATCGGCTTCATCGGTGGCAATTGTTACAATCGTTTCATCAGAACTTCTGGTCCAGATGGAAAAACAAATATCTAAATTCTCAAACGCAACGTGCCAAAATGGGCCAGAGATTTAAAACCGTCACAAGTAGGTTCGATGGTGATCGTCAAGGACGCAATTGCATTGGTCTCTTGCTCGTGTGGTAGATCCCCCTGCCTGGATCTGATGGGGTAGTTCGGATCGCAGTCGTTAAAACCGCAACTAATCATATGCAAAGACCGTTGGCTATGTCCATTGCCCATAGCTTAAATCATTTAACTCAATTCTCAACGTAACTTTATCGTTTAATCTTAAGTTTAACTTCGTTTAGCGTTATCATTAGTTCTGTCATCAATTTATTGTTCTTTTTTGACCAGATAATGCCATATTTCGGTGAGCGGGATGTTCCGTCAACGTAAAAACTAAACGTAATTTATTCAACAAATCCTACGTATCGATTAATATCGATGTTCAATGCTCCATCAGTTCGCAATAACAAAACCTAGACCTTCTAAAGTCTGTGGTGCACACCGTTACTCGTAAAGTTGGAGTGAAAGCCAGCTAGTTTATAGTGTATCATCTATGGTGAAAGCACTGGCGCAACGGCCGTGTGTGTGAACAAACTTCTTTCGCGCCTATCGTTCTCAAGTCCCAATACTGGACAAATTATCGTATATCTGCTTCTACGCGCGTGTATCTCCTAGTCGCATCCCGAAATTCCTGTGTTCCTGCCCTTGGGACAATCAGAGGTGGAAGGCTCAGCGTGTGCCGTAGCAGTCTAAGGTACCTGTGTGCATTGTATTTGCTATTGGCATTCTGTGGAATTTATTTATTGTTTTGTTTTGAGTTTTGAGTGGTGTCTCGCAGTTCAACCTATGAGGTTGTCGACTGCTTAACCGGACTTGCCTGTGGTGGCCTTAATATAAATTTTAAAGCCTCCAGCCAGGGCCCATCCGTATAAGGATAGCAGTAGAAGGATTATGACGATACGTAATAAAAGCTCAGCTGACAATTTTAAAAATCTCTTTATTTGATGGAACGCAAGTGCACTGTCACAGGTATTATGCCTACCGCCGTACATTGTGATCATAACGTAACAATTCAACGTAACTCTTACAAAACAACACTTCAATACAAAACGTCAAAAAAATGTGTATCTGTGACAAAATCAGCAATAACATTGCAAACATAATAATTTCAGTCGGTTTTGTTAAATAAGGGTTGGTACACATTTATTAACAGGTATCTCGCTTGGAACGTACAGCAATAGGCTAGGTTCACACCGAGGTTACGTCTGTGTAAGCCAGGCTAAACACTACATTAGGTATTCAGGGCGGGCTGAGGAGTGGCTTCTTCTGTACTTATATGAGAATTGTAATCTTTTATTATCGATAACGGTCATGCGAAAAATCTTTAAAAACAATATTCAATACTGCATCAGGTAAAAAATAATCAAATTAAATAGTTCTAAAACCACTGTACAGCCGCCCGTCGTCCGAAGCACGCAGAAGCGACTTCGTATACAAAGTATAAGGCAACCTATATTGCTATCGCAGCTCAGCTCGGCTAACTTGTACAAAGCGACAACATTTTGTCAACCAAGTGGTATTTCGGTTGCGCAAATGAGTCGCGTAATTTACTTTACGAAAATTTTCGAAATTCTAATTGTTACTTTGCGTCGTCATGTGAAAAACTAAAGGCTGAAACTAACTGTGTGAGACCAAACTTATCCAAACAAATTTTGTGAGCGCGTAATTTCCTCTGCACACATTTTTTTTTTTTTTTT
>NDFZ01004944.1:199231-221272 GCA_002192655.3 Mamestra configurata | reverse complement strand
TCGAGTGGTTAGTGACCCTGACTGCTAAACCGGAGGTCGTGGGTTCGATTCCCACCCAGGACAAATCTTTGTGTGATGAGCATGATCATTTGTTCTGTGTCTGGGTGTAATTTGTCTATAATATGTATGTATTTAGAAATATATAAGTATGTTTATCAGTTGTCTGGTTGCCATAGCACAGGCTCTGCCTAGTTCGGGATCGGATGACCGTGTGTAAGTTGTCCCAAGATATAGATATAGATATATATATATAGATATATATAATCTTCAATGTGGTCAAATGTTTGTTATCAATCACAACCAGACCTCACCCATTTCTCAGCACAGGCACTTTTCTTGTGCCAATCCCCACGTTCCTGGGCCATCCCCATCCAGGTTCTACCAGCTACATTACATAAGCTTATTTACCCACAAAGTTACATAGGAAATATTTATCCAACGTGCAAACAATTACAAGTTCAGACAGGCTATCATTATCAGTTCGCTGTTCCGTAAGGTTAAAGACCTCTTGGTTAAATTAATTTCGACAAAATTCTATACTAATACTGATTTCATGTTCCTGGGAAATTAATTTTCTTTCGTTGGTTAAAAGCGTAGGTGTTGAATCAAATACTAGCCACTCTATGTTGTCTGTTACAAACGGACCGCATTGAAAGAAGGGTTTATACCAAACCATCACAGATCAAAGGCATTATTTTTAATGAAAGACTGACCCGGGGCCTTCTGTGAACTCTTAAAACGATCATGATTCCGCTCTAAGAGAGAGACGAATAGTACTATCCCTTTTACATCATCGGAATTGGATGGTAAGGCAACTGAACCTGATTGTACTAAATAAAATGTTTAATCCAATATATAAAATTCTTCCGTTACTGAGTGACTGACAGACAACGCACAGCTGAAACTACTGGTCGTAGCAAGCCGAAATTTGGCATGTAGGTTCCATGGGGAGTGTAGGGGAGCACTAAGAGAGAATTTCCCGATATTCCTAAGGGGAACGGGAAAAAACAGCAAATGCGCGCACGACTTCGCGGGCAAAAGCTAGTTAGAAAATAAACTTAGTCTCGCATAGCTGAGGTCACTTTACGAATTTAGGCAGGTTACACTAAATAGTTTGCAGTCTGCAGTGCGATACTGTGAACATCTTACCCTGAAAACAAAAATGAAGTGAGCTGTCAATGTATCGCAATAGTAGGACTTACAGCTCACTTCACCTAAGTTTGCATAGTGAGGACTTGACAGAATTAATATAATATATCCTAGTATTGTAGTCCTATCCTTGTTGGTTTTATTGGTAAGCATACTTCCTCTCAGGTAGGAAATGGATGTAGCTTTTTAGGTTTATAACGGTTAAAACACACTAGAGTACAAAAAAAATGTTTTTTTTTGTGTGAAAAACTAACTGAAAATAAAATGTTTCTCTTAGAATATAAAGTGCTACTTGTTTCAAAGGAGAGTTAAATAATTTATTCTTAACTATTTGAGTTATCTAAGTTTCGAGGAGATTTTTATAAAAGGTCGGTAAAAATTAAACCAATCAGTTTGCAAAGTATACATTTTAGTCATGATTCATAATTCTTTTGAAGATCCATTTAAAGGTAAACAACATTTTCTAATTTAAAAAATCTTTAAACAGGACCTGATTAATTATCAATAGAAAAAAAATGGGAAATCGATATCACAAAAATAAGTCATTGAAAAATAACCAGCATTGTTCATTTTTCAATGATTCATACATACAGCAAAATTTACATGAAGCGACTGCCTCTCTGACATCCATAACCCAGGAACGGGGAAACAAGATATTCTTTGGCAAGAATAGCGTCAGATTTTGGCTTCTACCCGTAGTGACAAAGATTTTCAAATGATAACCGTGACTTTCGGATGACGTGCATTTCTGAAGCACAACGAAATCTCGGTATGGTACGATGGTCACCCATCCACGTTGCTTAACCTCGATCCGTGCGGCTGTTATTATTTAGCCACGATAGTTATCGATTGAAATTCTCAATAGGAATGAGTGGAAGAAACTGATAGAAACCTCAAATGCAAAAAGTAGGAATCGCAAAAGCAATGTCCACTATTATATTTTATTCACACGTTCAATTTTTTTTTGAAACTCGTATGAAACTCTTCTCAAAATAATCGTTATGTTTGCCGCCAAGTGTGAACGGAGGGTGATTCTCAAACGATTATACCAACGACAATGCGGCCCTTTGTGGCTAGTTCTCATTTAAAATTAATTTCTTGTTGGACCTAATTGGAGTCAAAGTTCCATTTATGTGCTATTTTTAGCCAAGGCACGTATACAATGGCTACCTATTGAAGTATTTTCTGTGTTACCATAACAATTGTTGAGTCATTTTGAATGAGTATTAATGTCACAATAGAATTGTTTTCTATGGTTTTCAACACCATTTGTGTTCGTGACAATTGGTTGAAGTAAAATATTAGTTGGAGTAGCTACAACTAAAATAAATGTTTGTAGTGAATGTGGCTGGTAATTTAGCCAGTCTCTTATCGCAATCTGCCGGGTCTATTCTGCCAATGTCTCACCGTGAACAATTAGATGGAGTGAGCATGAGGTGAACTGTCAACCCATCTTATTTGTATGAATTGACAGCTCACTTCATGTTCACTTCACCTAAGTTTACAAGGTGAGATGTTAACAGAATCGCATTGTTAGGAACGAAATATATTTATCCTAACAAATGTTATAAATGCAAAAGTGAGTTTGTTTATTTGTTTGTAACTCTTTCACGTCTAAATCAACGGTTTTAATAAATTTTGGGACAGGGATAGACGGGAGCTTGGAGAAGATTATAGACTACTTTTTTGTGAAAATATATATTAACACTAGCAAAGCCAAAGTAAAAAAAGCAAAGAATAACCAGTACCTAGATATTAAGTGTTATTTGGAGTTCTAACACAAGAATAGCTCATTACTTATAACTCGCATTAGACCTCATATTGAATAAGAATTGCTCATTTGACTAAGTAGACTTTATGAAATTGTAATAATAAACAGACCGTTGACTAACACTTTCGTGTAACGTAGTTATTATAATACACAAAACTAGCCACAAGGACTATTCCTATCATAAAATAACAATTTCATCTAAATTTCAGAGTAACTGACTGATGTAAAAGGTTATTGTTTCTTTTGTACCAAGAATAAAAAAACAATAAAAACCGGTCTTTGATTTCTTTTAGAATTCAGTTAATGTATTTTCTATGGGTTTTCTTACGTAAAGGCTTCCCATCAAAAGAATTGAGTAATAATAGAAAAAATATATAAAAATGACTAAATTACAACGAAAGGCGTCTTTGATGGTAAAATAACATAAAGAGCTTAAGATTGTTCTTTTTATATACTTCTTATAGACATTATTCTATTCGCCTGCATGAAATCTCAAATTGTTCCAAAAGAACGTACTCTTTGGATAAAAAACTATTCTCTGTCCTATTTATAAATACTAGCCGTTGCCCGCGACTTCATACGCGCATATCCCGTTTTTCCCGTTCCCGTATAGCCTTTAGCATTCCTCATGAATGTGGCTATCATATACAAAAATAATTAAAAAAACCGGTTCAGTAGATCCAGTGATTACCTCCTACAACCTCACAAACTTACAAACTTTACCTCTTTATAATATTACTAGTTGCCGCCCGCGGCTCCGCCCGCGTGATTGTCGAAAAATATCCCAAGGGAACATATTCCCGGGATAAAAAGTACACTATGTGTTATTTCAGACTATAATCTACAACTGAGCCAAATTTTATCCAAATCCTTTCAATAGTTTTTGCGTGAAAGAGTAACAAACATCCATCCATCCATCTATCCATCCATTCAAACTTTCGCGTTTATAATATTAGTAGGATTAGTATGCATAGCATGTACCCCTGTGCTAAATGAATTTTGATGAAAAAGTTTAATCTACATCCATTGAGCTATGAAGAGAATTCATTCAAATGTGAAGCTAAACAAACAGAGTTACTTTCTTATTTATATTCTTAGTTAGAATATAAGTAGGAGTAACGTTACGAAAGTTTATCCAAACATGGATGGCGATAGAATACACCACAATAAATATCTCTTGTAAACAGTTATGATAGTTCTTTATGTGGAGACTCATCGAGTATGTCAAATAAATTGGTGCCTATTAATAAAAAAGTGATGTTCATACCTACTCGTTTTTTTTTTTGGTTACTGACTGGGAACATATAGTTTAGTCTATTTGATAACTAGATAGCATTTGAGAAATAAACCTTAAAATTGCGACAATACTTGAAACTTGATTAAATATTTTCAGTTCAAACATGATGTGACCATGACTTGTTTACTATTGTATGGTCTTTAAAAGAGACTTTAACCTCTGCGTTTTTATCGGCGTTTTACAAATAATTATACAAATAAAATGTTTAATCCAATATATGTATAAAATTCTTCCGTTACTGAGTGACTGACAAACAACGCAAACCTGAAACTACTGGTCGTAGAAAGCTGAAATTTGGCATGTAAGTTTGGGAAGTGTAGGGGAGCATTAATAGAGGATTCCCCGAAATGCCTACGAGAACGGGAAAAAATAGGATAAGCACGTACGAAGTCAAGGGCAAAAAGCTAGTCTTTCATAAAACTAGGGTGTTATGACCGAATAATTGCAGAACCTTGAAGGCTTGACATGTTAACTCAAAGAACTATAACCAACTTAAATAGATCAGTCACTCGTCATAGCTAAGTTACTAACTTTCTGCTTTGATTGCGAATTATGAAATTATTAGTTGACTAAACTTATAACGTCATTAGTTTAGTAAATTGTTCTTAAATTGTTTTGCTATGCAGCTGTTCGATAGTTAACAGTTTTAGATTATAAATACGCATCTGTGCTTAGTGCGTATAATTTTATTAAATAACTGAGAACTTTATTTTGTTAATATTTGTTTTTGTTGCAGAATAACCTAATAAAAACATTATTGAATGGAAGGCTTATTATGAACTTTAATTTCGAACTGAACTCCGGGACAAATTATTTACTAATATTGTTTTTTTTCTTTAATGAATCAAATCAAATTAATTTAATCAAAAAGGATACATTGCATTTTGAAAGATTTTATTATTCTACCTCCCGCCCTCATTTTCTTGTAACTGTAAAAATATTGAAACACATTTTCAAATTGAAATATATTGGATCCGTCCATTGTTTGCTATCTAGCCCGAAATCCCAGTGGACAATATAGCAAAACATACATGTTGATAGGAGCTTGTTGACTTTAGTTTAGGCTTTGAGATAGATCGACCTCAATGTATACCTCAATACACTTATACAAAATATATATTTTGACCGAGGAGGCGACAACGGTGAACCAATATTAGGTAGCGCATACCGAATCTGTTCAAAAGTTTTTTTTTTTCTGGATAATACCTGTGACTGTGAAGATGACTGTTAATATGGTAAAATATTGAAGATTTACCTTTTTCGACTGAAAATAATAATTTCTAGTTTGATTGTTATTTCATGGAAATGTGTTTTCTTTGAATTGAAATGAGACTAACTAACAGCATTATGATTCAAAGTCGTGTCGAAATAATTCTGTCTATTTTTAATTAGATTTTCACATTTGACTAATAAGCAAAGTTTACCCAGTAATAATTTCCTGCTGCCTGGCTGAACCCGGTCCGGCTCTCCCCGGCCCGTGTACGGCCCGTCTCATTAACATGAATTAGTACGGAATTACGTTTTTATCTGTAAAATATTGTCGTAATCTCGTCCAAGTTCAACGGTTCACGGAGACGATAAAACTCGTTTACAGTTGAAGGAAGTTTGTTTTGGATGTCGACGACCCTTTTAGATGCAGATTTGTGAAAATATATAAAATTCTCGTTATGGGTGGTCTAAACCCAAGAGTATCTTAGAACATTGTTATAAACCAGTTCATAGTCCCATGCACCACATATGGTTTTCGCTGAATTTATTGTGTCTGATGTCCGGACAGTGAACATGTTAGGTAGGCTGTACTGGTTTATTTGTTATATTTGTTACCGGAAAATTGCAGACTCCGTAAGATTGTAATAAATCTATATTAGACTATAATTTCTCGATATATTATGAATCATTCGTTTTGTATACAATAAATACCATCCAAATTCAATAGTTTCCAATTTATCCGTATCTTTTTTTAAAAAAAACTTTAAAATTTTACGCGACATTTTACAATCTTACGGCATTTGCAATTTTCCGGTGAGATATACTTACTTAATGAGTGTCCCGCGATGCAGATTACAGTTGATTTTTGAACAATATTAATCTTCAGCTGCATGAGTAAGTTTATTCTTTAAAAATATCACCCCGAAAACTCAGTGTGAACTGAACTGTCCCTCCACCCAGGTATAGATTGGAAATCGATTAAAATGGAGCTGGGAAAGGTTGGGAAGTAACATAGCATCACGGGATTATCTCATCCTATAACAGGTAGGAGGAGACCGATTAAACCCAGAATGTGATGTGCTAATTTCAAAATTCAAAAGTCAAGTTCAACATCACGTCTGTATTTACCAAAAAGATTCGCAAGATCCAGAAAATCTGCCAGGGTTGTGGAATTTGTTCGAAACAGTCACCGCGGCCCTGGAACGCAAAGGGCTTTAGAAGGAACACGGATGGGTTTTAGTTGGTAAGAGTCTGACAACCTGCCAGGGTTGCGAAATTTGTTTGATAGAGTCACCGCAGCCCTGGAACGCAAAGGGCTTAAGAAAGAACACGGATGGGTTTTAGACAGTAAGAGTCTGACACGCCATTCCGCTCCACCCAGAGCGCAAGAAGTCACTTGATAATTTCCCATCCCAAAAGCAAAAAAAAGGTGCTGAAAATAAAACTACTTCTTGCGACCTCCAAAAATCTAGTTACTCTTTTCTAAACTTAGGGTCGGCTTCAAGTGTAATCCAACCTAGCTGAATACCAGTATTCTCCGATTAACAAGACTGGTAGTTAATTTTTGCGACAAAGTCTGTCAAATGAAACGCGTGTCATTAAACCGAGCCGCCGTCAGTGATCTTACGTAGGTAGGTACGTATTAATTAATGTAAGTGTTATACGATTGTCTGCTGATGCCGTAAAGATAATGGGGGTCGTTGACGTGAGCTAATTGCGATTTATGAATTAAATTACTCGGGTTTTCGTGCTTTTCTGGAAAGGATGACTGGATTTTTTGTAAGGTTTGTGAACTTGTTTTAAAGTAATAGGATTTTGTAATTTGTGTTATGGCTGCTGAGTGAGTCTTAGGTTAGATTCCCTGGTCGGTGAAAATGACATCGGGTTTTTTCATCTGGAATTTCTCATTAGTCTGGAATCTAGATTTGTGCATGGTTTATGACAATAAGCTCGCCCCTTTTGTAATAAGACTCAGTAACTGTTGAAATGTGGTATACCTTTAGATAAACTACAGCGTAACCGGTTGGAGCATACAGATTATCACCTCATTCATTTCATATGACCTAGTTTAAACTTCCTTTAAAAAATACCCAAACAAGTACGAAGCATTGCGTGCTACGCCGAAGCTACGATTTTGCTACGGCGTAGCACTATGTGCTACGCCGTAGCACATAGTGCTACGCAAAACATAGTTATTTATAATGATTTTTTTTATGCAACTACTGATTGGTGCGCCTACAATGAATTTATAGGTACGTAAATAACGTGTTATTGTTTACATTGCTCAACCAATACATATTTATTTATTATTTCCTTATGGTACACCTCATAATAAGCACAGGACCAACATTTATAAAAATAAGTGTACAATGGGCGGTTTTATCGCGCAGGGTAGTCTATCCTTATACGCTCAGACTCATACATAACCTAGATAATTCTTATTCAATCAATACATAATTTCCATGACATTCAGACAGTCCTTACCAATTCTATATTAAATAAAGGCTAAAAAAAGAAATTGATTCACAAAGGAATCCAATCTTTCAGCGTTAAATGTGTAGTAATCTGCTGAAGAATTTGAAGGGTGGGATAAATCACACAATGGGCCAACGTTTGTCACCAGTAATTGGGATGTTAACAGGGAGATTCTAATTTTATCTTTTCGTGAATAAACGCGAGCTATTTTTATCTTTTGGGCAATGGGTGCGGTAACCTTAATGTACGTAATTTGACCGATTAAAAAAAATTCAAAGAAAATTACGAAAAATATTATCACTACTCTGTTGGAACTGGCTGTCGAATACTTTTGTAAGGGTTTGTGATTTCAGGTAAATCCGGGATTTACATACTTAAACATAATTTTAAGGCTGATTGAAATTTGAGAATATACCTAAAATGTAAGATTTGAATGTAGGTATGTGATTGTGCTTTCGCATTAGCATTTTAAATTCATAAAAAATGAAACTATTCTTAGATCACTTTTAGGTTAGTATAATAATATGTACCAATCAAAATTACAACACATTTTGTACAACTCGAAAATATTTCAAAACACCGTGCCACCATACACTGCCAACTCCAACCTTAGTTCAATTCATTTTCGACCCATAAATACTTATTTCAAAATACAGTACTTCATTAAAAACCAATTAACTATAAGTTTTCACATTAAAAAGCAACACAACTCGAGTTTCACTTCAGCGCCGCCGTTAGTTAGCCTCGTTCGTATTTGGCTGCCTAACTCTTGACTCTAGGGAGATCCCGAAAACGTGTGTATTTCTGTTATCTATCGGTATAACAATTTTAATAATAAAGACATTGGAATATATATCTAGAATGCACTGTTTTGTGAATCTTTATTAGACTGGCTATTTATATATCAGTACGAGCTAAAAGTAGAAAATTATCCTAAGGGAACATATTCCCGGGAGGATTTTCTATGTGATAGTTCAGATTATAATCTATCTCTGTGCCAAATTTCATCTAAATCCGTTCAGCCGTTCCGGCGTGATTGAGTAACAGACATTCAACCATTCAAACTTTCGCATTTATAATCTATACTTACTTAATAATTATTAAAAATACCATAAAGAAGAAAGATTTGTATTTTTGTATGTAACGAATAAACTTAAAAACTACTGGACCGATTTGAAAAATTCTTTCAGCAATGGATAGCTACATTATCAGCGAGTAACATAGGCTATATTTTATCTCCGTACTCCCACGGGAACGGGAACTACGCGAGTGAAACCGCGTGATGTCCGCTAGTAGTAAATAAAGTAGTCGTTTATTTTCACCAACTTAGAAGACATTTCAAGAGCTCAATTTAATCGATAAAGAATTATTATAGAATGGCAGTTATCAGCATAAAATCCAAAATTGTTCAAAAGTTTCCAAAGCTTGCATTTCGTTTTTTGCGAATGAAGTAATTAAAAAACTACTACGATTTCCAATAAAAGACTCGGGGATTAGTGCGCTGTTATACAGATCCCTAGGTTAAGCTGATTGCGGAAGTCGCTTACGTTCCCGCGATCCCCGGCGTAGGTGGGAGATGGAACACCGGGGTGGTTTTAGTCAGTAAGAGTCTGACAGACCCCTCCACCCGCCCCAGGGTGGAGGATTTCCATGAGGATTTCCCCCCGATATCAAAAAAAAACATAAAAAAAAANAAAAAAAAAAAAAAAAAAAAAAAAAAAAAAAAAAAGATCAAAAGTCAAAGATTGATTATAATTTTTAACCAAACATCAGTAGATCCATCATGGAACTGTTAATGGTGGCAACTAGTTGCAATGCAGCAAATGTTCAGGGCGTTAGTAGCTAAAGCTAATAATGTAAAAGTTTGTACCGATGATTGATAAAATGTCTGATTGCTCAGCATGCTTTGAAACGTACAGTTGGCCAGAGTTTTGATTTTATGAGAGACCTGATTTATACTGTTTTTAGGGTTCCGTACCCAAAGGGTAAAACGGGACCCTATTACTAAGACCTCGTTGTCCGTCTGTCCGTCTGTCACCAGGCTGTATCTTATGAACCGTGATAGTTAGACAGTTGAAATTTTCACAGATGATGTATTTCTGTTGCCGCTATAACAACAGATATTAAAAAACAGAATAAAATATTTTTTAAGGGGGCTCCCATATAACAAACGTGATATTTTTGCTCGATATTGATAACGGTAACAGCTTGAAATATTCACAAAATGTTTAGTTAAAAATAAATAATTATATCTCCCATACAACAAACGTGATTTTTTTGTCATTTTTATAGATTATTATACCGGAACCCTTCGTGCGTGAGTCCGACTCGCACTTACCACGGGCAGCATATTTTACTAAAGCTTTTAAAGCGAAGTGACAACGCTTGTAGCTTCGCTAAGCGAGCTTATTCGCATAGCTTAGGTACGTATGGTTGTGAAGGTCAGAAAGGCAGCCGCTCCGTGTTAAGTACTGGACACAGATGCATCCGGTTAGACTAGAAATCAACATAGTTGCGAAAAGACTAGGCAAATTGAGTTTGAGATCTGTACACAAGTAAATTATCTCAGATGAGCGAGCTAAGCGAAACTAACTTGGCTTAGCTTTTTATATGGCATCGGCTGTAAAGGCTTTTGGCCTCCCCACAATACCCATGTTTACTATGATCAAAGTTCAAGAGAGATGTTCTAGTAATTATAAAAGACAGGTTATCAAACTCTCGATATTTTAATTATTATGTATATTATGACCTTGTGGGTTCACGACTAAATGACATAATGGAGTCACGTTTTGAATCCTTAAGGGTTTTAGAACTCGCATTGGGTTTAGTATTTGCTCAGAAATAGATTAAGTTTTGGCTGTTATGCGAGTGTGCGTGGGCGTCTATCAATGGTATTTATGACATAGTAAATAATATATCCAATTAAAAGCGTTGCTTATAGTTATTTTAACCTGCAAAACGTCTGCATTTAAATGTTAAAACGTGCTTGAAATCTAAAGATATATCAATGAATCAACTGATTAAATTTATTAGTACAAGAGTTAAGTTTTTAGTCACTGGTTTTAGTTAGAAAGCCAGTGACGGAAAAGTTAAAAGGGAACCGCTCATCTTGGTATGGTCATGTGAAGAGGAGGGATGAAATGCACGTAACTAAAAGAGTTATGAATATAAATGTGGATGGATGGACAGGGAGTGGGAGCCCAAAGAAAAGATGGATGGATTGTGTTAGGAGTGATATGAAAGAAAAGGGAGTTAGTGATAGCGCGGCGGCTGACAAGACAGAATGGAAGAAAAATACGTTTTGTGTCGACCCCAAGTAACATGGGATAAGGGCAGGAAGATGATGAGTTTAGCAAAAAATCCACCACCTTTTAATGTTATAAATGTGAAAGTACGTTTGGATGTTTGATCGATCATAATGGATTTTAGGATGCCTTTACACGGGATCTTACTACTACTAGCAGTAAGATCCCGTGGGAAGAAGTAAGCACACACAAGCAAGTTTGAATCAAAAGGATCTATTTCACATAGTTTGAATATTCCACATTTTAGTAAAACCTTTGAGGTTCCTCTGCCAAATCCCTCTATAAATAAGTCGTTAACATATTAGGAACGACTTCATAGAGCTCCTACATAACATTATATAGATATGAAGTTCTCGACTAACGCATAAAGTAATATCGTTGGAAGCAGACGTAACGTTAACGTAAACGTTAAAGTTAATTATGTGGAAATGTTTATGTACGCTGTGACTGGTTAAACTAGGACCTTATTCGTTCGTTTTGTTTTTGCAGCTCTCATAAGTCGAATGAATTTAAAAAATCCAGTAGGCAACCTAGTTAAAATCAGCTGTAAAAACTTGAAAATTTATTACTGAAAAAAAAAAAGATAGAATTCCTGCAAATAATCGCTTTTTTCCTGTCTTAGGTCAAAATAAAGTTGTTTCAGTATTTTTTTAGTTACGTCAGCGCATTATGACTAGCTCTTTTCCGCGTTAATATAGATTTTCCCGAATTTAATAGTCTCTAAAAGTATGTGTCCCACCTATCTCTGTAACAAAATTCATCAAAATTGGTTCAGCGATTTAGGTGTGATAGCGTAACAAACTAGCGCACTAAAACATTTTAGTCCGGAAGTTGGGTTTAGGCTGTTCTAGATTAAGTCCATAGTTTAACCAGTCACATAATATGGGTGATATTTTCTCGTGGAGGATATTTTCTCTCTTATATTATTGGTATATTTTTACTTAGATTTCCTTCTTATACTAGCTTTGAAGTTTTAGTTTTTCTATCTTGTCATTGAAACGCTCGTATTAAGTCAAGATAATTACAAGCTAGCAAGTTACTTATAAAAATGGGATATTAAAAGCGTATCAATAAATCGTATTCTACTTGGGATCGGCTTTTCTTATCATGCGGTGCCATGTGGCTCGTTGATTCGTGGACTTGGGACGTTGTCATCCAGGTGATTTCAGCTACCCCTTTTTGTGGAAGGCAAGTGGCAAAAAGATTTAAGGGTCCCAATTCTCTAACTAATCTAATCGATCATTTGCATAACTATTTTCATGCAATATATCTCAAAATCATAAGCCATTAGGGAATATAAGCTTCATGTTATAATGTATGAGCGCTCAAAGTGCATCTGCCTCCCAAGCGCTTGGCGTGCATTACTTCGAAAAAACGACGTACCTTGAACAGTAAACCTTAATCAATGTAAGTAATACCAGGTACGCAGCACCAGCCAGCCGCATGACCTAGTTCCGTCGGGTGAATGACCTCCCACTGGCCCACGAGGCTCTCCCCTAATTTGCAATTCTTGGTGCATGCCTTGCATTTACTTTTTCGAATTTAAATAACTAATACTGTTAGAATTTGAGAGATAGCATGTGAAGATTACTTATACAGCCATGACCTTAGTCCTTAGCCTCACTTCGCTCACCTCCGAAACCCTCTCTTTTGTCGTGTTTTGTGTAAGCCAAATAACAGTTTTTCTGATGCCTTACCCGACATAGGCCCGGCTAGACGGAAGCGAACTTGACACGCGGTCGGATATCTGCTAAAGCGATCGTGTGCGCATTAATGTATACTTTCGGACAGCCGTATCTCTATTTAAATCTATGCACAAAAGTAAGGGTACATATTAATCATGTTTACACCTATGTAAACATGATTAATATGTTCCCTTACTTTTGTAATCAGTAAAGTACGATAAAAAGGCAACTATTACGAAAAATAGGTACCCGATTGCACAGTAACAAGGTATTTGTCTCTGGCATTTTCCAACTTTATCAATTTCGTGTCTAGTACTATGTCACTTAGCCAACATTGGATAATATTGTAACCAAAAAAACAAAAACAATAACATCTTCCCAAGTTCAGGTCACTGCCACGATCATTGGCCTGTAACTCGATACCGCGGCCACGTGTAGCCAAAATACATCGAAACGTTACTCCCCTCGTCCAGACACAAGTAAACATACATGATAGATCTTGTCAAATAAACTGTCATTATACTCACTCCTTTTCAGGAAATAAGTCCGTGTATTGTGTATTTACAATAATTCGTAGAACAGTAAGCCGTAATTCCCCAAATTGTTATAATGCTTTCAGCAATCAAAGAGTACTGATTGATAAAACGTGATAATATTTCCTAAATAATATCTCTTCATATTCTTGGATCATCTTCCATATGAAACGCTACGAGCGCAGAATAATATATGATATAAAAAATATCCAAAAATATATTTCTAGATGCACCGATGAATGTCGTGCAACCTAAAATTGTTTTCACTATAATGCTTTTCTTACCCTAATGGCTAGTTTACACAGTGCGAGCTAGCGTACGAGTCAGCCTACCGAGAAGCTGTAGTGTGGTAACTCGTATCGTATGGACGTATCGTATGAGTTAGTGGCACGTGCGAGTTGGATTGCAGCTCGCATCCGAGTTACTTCAACATTTTTTGTTTCCACTCGCCTGCTCGCCGACAGTAACTTGCACATTGCAGCAGCTCGGACATCACTCGCATCGTTTGTTAGCGTTCTGCAGTAGCTCGCCAGTGTCAGCCTAACAGTTGCCAACGGGACCTGTATTTTTTGTGTGCTGCGACTCGCAAGAGACTGGGCAGCTACTATCATCGTGAAGACACCTTATGCGAGCCGAGCTACTAGCGTACAAGTAGGTAATCCGAGTAACTGTCTAGTCGGTAGCTCGTATTGTATAAACTAGCCTTAAATCACACCAGTATTCAGGCGAACAAAATAAAAAAAAATGTAAATCGATCGAGCCATTTCCGAGTTTTTTGCATATAGGGCATAGGGCATGGCAATTGACTTTCATAAAAGACATAGATTCGGTAAAAGAAATTGGTAAAAGATAAAAAAAAAATTGGGTAAACTTAAATTTATTTCTAAACAAAAATGGACACTGACAAATATAACCAAACATAATTCCGTGTTTGATTTATGTTATAATAATAAATGGTAGATAACTCATTTTCTTAGTGGACTGAAAGCAGAGGTTAGTCGATTTGCTAAAAGGACGAGCTCGATTTGATTTTCATAATCGTCTTCTTCACAAACGTTTAAAAGATAAATAAGCCATTCATATAACTTTATGAGGCTCTTATAATTGACAAAAAAACTTTTGTTTTCGCCTCAAAATCTACAAAGTTACAACACACCTCTTTGTTGAACCCAAGTCGATGCAACAAATTCCCTGAGGGGGTTATTTCTAAACGTTCACGAGACACTATCTTGCACTTTGAAAACTTTGATTTATATTAAGTGTTAATTGGGTGTCGTAAAAGAAGTCATTGTTATCGGTACATATTTATGTTTTAAAACATAATTTTATGTTTTATTGATCAAATTATGATTTATCGACTGGCCTGTTGGTCGAGTGGTTAGTGACCCTGACTGCTAAACCGGAGGTCGTGGGTTCGATTCCCGCTCAGGACAAATCTTTGTGTGATGAGCATGATCATTTGTTCTGTATCTGGGTGTAATTTGTCTATAATATGTATGTATTTAGAAATATATAAGTATGTTTATCAGTTTTCTGGTTGCCATAGCACAGGCTCTGCCTAGTTTGGGATCAGATGACCGTGTGTGAGTTGTCCCAAGATATTATTATTAAGATATTATTATATTTGATTGTAAAAGATCGACATTTATCATGTGCGTAGCTGTTCCACTACTGTGATGGGGGGACTTCCAATCAAACCGGATGCAGTTGAATACTAGCGTTTTAAAGCGTTATGGAGCGACTGTCTATATGACCTAGCTCGTGGCTAAATAATAACAGTCGCACTGGTCGATCTTCAAGGTTAAGCAACGCCTGCCGAGGTTGGTCTGTGGATGGGTGACCATCTTAACATACCGAGACTCCTCCGTGCCTCGGAAAGTACGTTAAGTCGTTGGTAGGTCATTTGTAGATCTTTGGCAGTTGTTACAGATAGTCAGAAGCTACCAAGAACTACCGCGTTATCCAGTAAATGGGTTGACGAGGTCTACTAGGCAGCCGCTCCACGTAAAATACTGGCATTTAGCTGAATCCAGTTTCAGAAGCCGACCCAAATACAGTTGGTAAAAGGCTAGGCAGATGATGACTGTCTGTATGACCTTCCCAACCCAGTAACTACGATACCTCTGGGTAAAATTGGTTGTCAGACTTTCTGGTTTCTGACTACACTTTAAACTGCATTCAATTTTGTGTTTGTAGAGGTCATAAGTTCATTATTGATGGGAATTCAATTTAATCACAAACATAATAGGGCCAATTCCACAATTTTTTAAACAAAGTCCGTTATTGCACCTCAGGCGCAATCTGCTCATGTCTTGCTCACTTGACCTAATTCACCATGGTGAGTTTTGTTCAGAATCAACCGCTGATCTGGTCTTACAGCTAGTTATTATTGGAAAAATCAGAACCTTATGTACCGTCCGTCCATTATCCGGGTTACCACCTACTTGGTAATTAATAAAGCTTACGCACATCGTATCGTGATTGTTCCACTGTCCCACAGCCGGTGTATTCACCTCACTGAATTAATTTACGAGCTCCTTCCTGCGGCCTTTCTGAGGTTAGGTTAGTATGAAAACAAAAGAAAATAAATGGCTAGTCAACTACCTACTTGAGCTCTGATTAACATTATCTACTAGATAATAATAGGTTACTTTTTGGAACCCGTGGGTGTCGTAAAAGGCGACTAACGGTGCAATGCAACAGCTGCACTGCGATCGCCAACCCGCCTGCCAAGTGTGGCGATTATGGCAAACCCCTTTGGGGGAGGCCTATGTCCAGCAGTGGACGTCTTTCGGCTGGTATGATGATGATGATGGTGATGACTTTTTGGAAAGCGTGTTCCATCGTTGGACTCATTATCGCTTACCATTTAGGTGAAGTAGTGATCAAACCCGAGCAAATCATAATAAAAAAAAAATAGTTTCATTTGTTAACAAGAACTTTATCCGGAAGATTATCTTCTCTCTCGCTGACTCGAACCGGTTTGTCAAAAAAGTGTTTTTTTTTCTTGTTATTAATAGGCTCTCGTTTCACCAGTATCTCACTTGATGGTAAGCGATGATGTGGTCGACGTGGATATATGTAGCTGTCAGGATACAAAATATTGAAAATTAATTATAACCAAGAATGTTGTAGTGGGGCTGAGCATTGGGTGGCTCGCCGTCCGATCACCACCAGGCCCGGGTCGATGGCGCGTTGTGTTTCACGCGCGCCTCTAAGAGATGTCAGCATAGAAGACGGGGCCCGCTAGGGCCGGAGCCTGCCAGGGTTGCGGAAATTGTTCGAAAGAGTTACCGCGGCCCGGGAACGCCAAGGGCATTTGGAGGAACACGGGTGGGTTTTAGTCAGTAAGAGTCTGACACGCCCTTCCGCTCCACCCAGAGCGGAAGAAGTAGTTTGATGATTTCTCAAACAAAAATAAAACGCTGACTACTCAGGTCTATCCAGGTGACCTTAGTACTATTGCCCTTTTACATAAATAACTACCAAACACGTACACTTTTGGGTTCAAATTTTGTTTTGAATATAAATTCGAAACAGTCCTGAATTTTACCGATACCCACGCAGTGGTCTAAATAATCTAATTATTCAGGCATTTACATATTCCCAATCGGAATCATAAATGAGTTTGTGTTATTGTGAGGTTAAAACATAAATTATTTGTATCATTTTGGTTTTATTAATCTTGCAATAAAAAGCTCGCTCGTGGATGTCGACTGTTCTGGGTTTCTTCAGTCCCCTTTTCCGAATGCAACATTCTATACAGAACTGATACATCGCTGTATAATAAAACTTGTTGAGCTACATTTATCAAATATTAAAAGACTGGCTGTCGCCCGCAGCTCCACCCGCGTTAATGTCGAAAATTATCCCAAGGGAACATATTCCCAGGATAAAAAGATAATCCTATGTGTTATTCCAGACTATAATCTACCTCTCAATCCGTTCAGTAATTTTTGCGTGAAAGAGTAACAAACATCCATCCATCCATCCATAGTAACAAACTTTCGCGTTTATAATATTAGTAGGAAAAGTTGGATTTTGGAGGGCCTTGTGTGTGATTTGCGTTCATTTAGTTTCAATAGCAAGAAGTGGCCTCCTGTAATTGAAGGAGAGAACTAAACCAGAACTTTATGCCTTCAAACATTGTAATTTTTTTGTGTACATCTATTGTTAGAGGTCCTTACATAAATAAATTCTATCAGCTAAAACTGATTGAACGACATTTTTCTAGGTCCTCCTAAAACTTTGACTCGGTGAAAAAAGTTACGATTGTCAAAAAGTCCATTTTTATCTTTGATAATATTTCGCTTGTCTATAGGCTTATGGCCTTAAGCCCAAATAATACATAAGTACCTAATCAAACTATACACAAATGTACTTTGCTCTTTCTCGACCCACAATATTCACTCTAAAAAGAATAAAAAGTTTTAGAAAAACAGAATTTTCAGTATATAAAGCGGCCAACTGTGTTGATATTTAAAATGGTTTTCGTTCAGCAATAGTCCACATTTTTTAAATGGAAAAAAAAACTACTATAAAGTAAGCCAAAGTAAGCTGACTCATGTTTTGTATTTCCACTTGAAATTGAGGTCCTATTTCCACCTATAGTATTCATTTCGGCTCCGCCATCCGGTGTCAGTAGCACATTTTAAGCCTAATATAAGGGGTGATACGCATTTTTTATTCAACGCTCTGGGTTCCAGGTTTCGCGGTCACCCGGTTCAGTTATTGAATTTACAGTGTATTCGGGACAGACGACTCGCAAAGTAATATGGGGGAACGTTGGGGGACGTTTGGGGGACCCAGATAACGTTAGATCGAGTGTTTTTGTTAAATAAGGATCTCGTCACCGGTAACTGGGACAGTTTTTCTGCATGACAGTGTTTGGCCTGGATTTTTGACAGATGATTTCCTTGTATAGTTTTGATTAATGAAAGTTGTTTTGTTCGTTAACTGGCGTCAGATTCTTTTGTATGTTTGAGATAGATAAGTTTATTAGTTGTTTGAAGTCATTAGATGTAGTTTACTAAAACATTCTTATTCGTAAAAAGCGTCGCAATTTCATCTCAGCGACTGTCAATGGCTGTAGAGAAATCATTGGTGTTTTTGACAGTCATCTCTGCAAAGTATAAAACAAAGTCTCTTCCCGCCGTCGGTACGTTTAGATTTTTAAAGTACGCAACGTATCATTTAGTGATTTTTTCAGAAATTTTAATACATTATAATTAAAATGATAAATAGTGCAGAAAAGTCGATGTTTTGCCAAGTGTCCAAAAACGTTTTTCGGGCGCACATCAGTAAAATAAGAGGTTTGACCCTCTGTTTAAATGCATCACTACAGTGAATGCAAATTTAATCACAGCTTCAAAGACAATTATTTATTGAAATTAGGTAGAAGCAAATAAACGATGAAGGCCTGAACAGAATGCTTCTTGAATTCAAAGTTTTTTCAATAAAACAGTGCAGTGAGAGATAAATTAGATGACACACAAAGAAATAAATGTGGCTGATCTAAGCAGAATAGCTTGATAACTCCTGGCTCATAGTTAATTAACTCACGAAAAACATAAATTATCAAGAGAGCTTGATGAACGAAGAAAAACTGCAGAAAAATCGACTTCGCAAATGAAGCCGAAGAAAAGCGGGTCGTGGAGTTTTTGTGAGCACTGACTGACTATGATCTCTTGAGATATATCATCTTTATGCCTAAAGAATTGTACTACTTACAAAGATTTGTAAGGGAAATATCGTCGTATGAAGTCGCCTTGATGTGTCATAGTGGTTTGTATGATTGAGAAGATGATAAAAAGTCACTTTCAAGCTAAATAATGTTTAAAGTTTTGTTGAAATAATCATATCTCACGAGCTAGTTATTTTGAAGTCGAAATTGAGTGATAATTTTAATCGATGGTGCTTGGCAACTGATTACCTCATGTTAACGTCCCTTGGTGGTTGTGTAAGGAAGTGGATTATGTTTTTTTTATTCCTCCGCTGTTCTATTCTGAATATTTTTTTCAAGGGATCCAAGACAGTTGAATCGTTTCTCCGTGACTCAACGAGCTTCATTCTTCTTCGCCACTGTTGATTCCGGCTCACAGGAGTTGCAGTGGTTGGGAATGTGTGGCGGTCTTGTTCCGATGAAAAGAACTCACAAGAACGTTTTGGGAACATATTTATAGTGCGTACAGCTAAGGAGTGGAATTCCCTGTCAGAGTCTGTATTTCCTGATAGCTACAACCTGGGAGTCTTTAAGTCAAGAGTGAATAGACTACTTCTAGGCAAGCGTGCTTCATCTACGACCATTTTATCGCTTTCCATCAGGTGAGAAAGTGGTCAAACGCGTGCCTATCAATAGTAAAAAAAAAATAAAAAAAGATTCTGCTACTCAGCGATAGTGGATTTTTACTTTCTTTTCTCTTACATACAAATAAACAATTTTAACAATTTTTAAGTTGGAAAACCACCATCCACTAGCTTTATGTCCATTCAAGTTAGTCTGACCCTTTTGATTTGTACTTTATATGACCGATAGCAAGGTCCATCCCCTTCTACATTGAACAGCAGTAGTGCTCATTTCACGCTCGAGTTGAAGACAGACAAGTGCCATACATCCTCTCCAAACAAACGTCAAAATACCGCGTCCCAGACCAAACGGCCATTCACTCGGTTTGACAAGCATTAACTTTTCAATCTCACTACATGATACTTGGGGATAGATATCCTCGGGTATGCACTTCCAACCGTACTCACAAACTGATGTTTAAAGTTGGAAGAAAATACTTAAGTTAGTCTATGTATCTATATATGAATAATTACAATAATTTATAATTTATTTTATTTATTTCTTACCACAAATAACAGAGAAAGTAGTTCAATAGTCTACAGACACAATTTTATAAATAATTTGTGGAAGACTGGTGCCTAAACTAAGTTTTTTACAAAACCTGTACGTCAGGTCACCAGGCTTGTATATGTATATGTATATGTGTACTTTTATATGTGTTGTGACTTAGTTATTTAATAATAATGGCCATATTAAAACAAATATTAAGTGCACACGCACATTTACATTACAAATTTAATTACTACGTTTTCAGGCTGATTTCAAAAGTCAGAAACTTTTTGACTGATGCATAAATATAGCTGTTTGCTCAGCTGTTCGCCATATTTTCTACACAAAAGCTGTGAAAACTCGGGCACAGATAATCCTCAGGTCATCTTATTATTAAAAAATCGGTCCATTACTTAGTTATTTAAATACTTATCACACAACCCCATTTTTTATTTTTTTTACTTTCTTTCATAATTAAGTAAGAGTCCAATAAAAAAACTTTCTCATTTATCCAAAAAAAAAACGACTAGCAATTGCAATTACTTCGGTAAAAGCAAATACAATACCTTAGTCTAAGATTTAGACAAAAAAAACTAAATCCCTTTTCCAAGTCAGCAGAAAATTCAATCTCCTTTCAAGAGTGATGAAGTTAAGACGAACTTATCATGAGCATATCTCAAGTGTTTGGGCACGCCGTGTGAATATATTAGTTCTCGTCTGGTTTGGGCACTTAAACCGTCTTAAGGGAAGCCCCAAGTGTGGCCAGGTGTGTCTTTATGGCTTAATACTGACGTTTTTTCTGAGTGGTAAGTGATTTTGAATGAAAAGAAAAGCGGTTAAAGGACAGTGATTTGTCTCTTTGAAGAAAACAATCAACGGTCGGGATTAATGTAGTCTTAAAGCTAAGTCGAATGTCCAGAAGTATGTTTTCTCAATTGACACTTATCAAGGTGTGATACAACAGCTTCATTCATAAAAACAATCACTTAATTGATTTAAATACTTTTCGGCAATTCTATATTCATCGTAGAAAATTCGAATTTAAAATCTCCTAATCAGTATTAAAACTAGTCACATGGTTAGAATTGGCTTATGAATAATCCTGATGATATGTAAGGTTTTCATAAAAAGTTTCACGTCATGCAAATATTGGTTTAGAAAAGTCTCCGAAGGCGAACTTTGTGAATATCATTCGCCAATTCAGTCTACAAACAAGCAATTCCCCAATTTAGCCGACATTCACACGAGCCATTACGACACAAAATATTATCGCCAATCAATTATAGGCAATCGATCATGTCGCATCGAAGGGGTTAACCACGCCTATGTGTGCATACAGACATCGTTAAACTTGTGCATGTGTGTGTGCATCCAACCATAGAGTACGCAGACGGGACAAGTCTGCCGCACTATTCCAGACCATTGCAACTCCTGAGAGACAGAATCAAAAGTCGCGACCAATAGCGGCTAAAGCTTGACGAACCCCGTAGAAATGATTCAGAAAAGAATAGCGGGGGTGTGGGGATGGGAAAACATAATAACTACGTCCCGCCTGCATCATCATCATCATATCAGCAAAAAACGTCCACTGCTGGACATAGGGCTCCCCCAAGTGT
The DNA here is from genome assembly GCA_002192655.3 of Mamestra configurata. Lineage (NCBI taxonomy): Eukaryota > Metazoa > Arthropoda > Insecta > Lepidoptera > Noctuidae > Mamestra > Mamestra configurata. The sequence continues at coordinate 199,397 of NDFZ01004944.1, read as the reverse complement.
CGTTACAACAACCGGTTCTGGGCGTATCGCATTGATCGGGTACCCGCGACCCTCACCAGGTCATCGGTCTACCTTGTGGGAGGCCTTCCAACGCTGCGTCTTCCGGTACGTGGTCGCCACTTCAGCCCTGCCCTGCCCTGCCCACTGCCACTGCAGTTTGGTAATT
>NDFZ01004944.1:77545-199133 GCA_002192655.3 Mamestra configurata | reverse complement strand
GGGGGGGGGGGGGGACTGGTTGCCATAATCGCCATGCTGGCAGGTGAGTTGGTGATCGCAGTGTAGCAGTTGCAATGTACAGAGAATACTGCTGACCTTTCCCTGGTGCTGTATGAAACTAAGTCAATTTGACAAAACTCCCCGTACAAGCTCAGCGAGTCTGTGAGTAGGTACTTCATTCATACAAATTGTCAAGCCGTTAAAATTGTGGTCATGGTTGTTATCATTATCATATTAGTTAATAATTTCCTAGCGCTGGGCAAAGGCCTCCCTCCACTTTTTCTCTTCACACGACTGTATGCTATCTTCGACTTGTTCTCCCAAGCATCATTTACTGATGTTCAGCAACTATTTTATGACTTTGTCTTTTCTTTTTTGTTCAACCTGTGCTGTCTCACTGCTAGGGCAAAGGTCTACCCCTCCTTCCAGATATTTTTGTTTTTTTGTCTTTGACAGCCGTAAATTATGTTAATGTCGTCTCAAGCCTCCTGCCCGAGCGGCATTCCGTGATCTGTGCCCCGAACGCAACACTAGACTGCGTCGCTATCGAGCGGGCACCGGCCGTCGACCTCGCTGCACACGCGAAAACGTGCTCTAATTTTATGCCGACTATGGAAAATCTGGATTTATGGCACGAAAAAAATCTCGTGGAAACGATAGAACTGAGTCAGCTTGAATTTTCGTATTGTAAATGTAGTTTGGGAAGCACGCAATACGGTTTTAGAGGATTAAATTTGATATGAGTGGGTACTTTATTTGGAACGCGTTTTGAAAATGTTATTAAGTTCTTTGACGATGCACTTTTTTATCGAGATCTTGTTTTTGTTCAATTTTTGAGAAGGCTCCACATTAGATGTCTTATTTTTTATCTATATTATAATTCTGTGTGTATAGAAGTTGTCAATCAATCATACCTCAACAGCTGAATGGATTTGGATGCAACTTTTCACGCAGGCGAAGCCACGATCGCGGGGAAATACAAACAGGCAAATATCCCGAAAAATAACATCCTATAATCTTGCAAGTATTATAATAATGATCATAATTAATTACAAGTATCTCATTAGTCAAGATTTGATAGGTTAATACCAGGAGATAAACACACAGATGCAGATGATACTTTCATAGTGCGTATAGCTAAAGAGTGGAATTCCTTGCCGGAGTATGTTTCTTAATAGCTACAACCTGGGGGTCTTTAAGACAATAGGATACTTGTCACACATCATTGCTTACCATTAGGTGAGATCCTGGTCAAACACGAACCTATAAAAAAAACATTTCCCCTTTATTAATCTCATAATAAAGACGAAATACTTTTTAGGGTTCCGTATCCAAAGGGTGAAACGGGACCCAAAAAATACCCTACCCTGTCCGTCCGTTGTCCGTCCGTCTGTCTGTCCGTCTGTCACCATTCATTCGCCAATTCAGTCTACAAACAAGCAATTCCCCAATTTAGCCGACATTCACACGAGCCATTACGACACAAAATATTATCGCCAATCAATTATAGGCAATCGATCATGTCGCATCGAAGGGGTTAACCACGCCTATGTGTGCATACAGACATCGTTAAACTTGTGCATGTGTGTGTGCATCCAACCATAGAGTACGCAGACGGGACAAGTCTGCCGCACTATTCCAGACCATTGCAACTCCTGAGAGACAGAATCAAAAGTCGCGACCAATAGCGGCTAAAGCTTGACGAACCCCGTAGAAATGATTCAGAAAAGAATAGCGGGGGTGTGGGGATGGGAAAACATAATAACTACGTCCCGCCTGCATCATCATCATCATATCAGCAAAAAACGTCCACTGCTGGACATAGGGCTCCCCCAAGTGTCGTTACAACAACCGGTTCTGGGCGTATCGCATTGATCGGGTACCCGCGACCCTCACCAGGTCATCGGTCTACCTTGTGGGAGGCCTTCCAACGCTGCGTCTTCCGGTACGTGGTCGCCACTTCAGCCCTGCCCTGCCCTGCCCACTGCCACTGCAGTTTGGTAATTGTTCAATTTTTGAGAAGGCTCCACATTAGATGTCTTATTTTTTATCTATATTATAATTCTGTGTGTATAGAAGTTGTCAATCAATCATACCTCAACAGCTGAATGGATTTGGATGCAACTTTTCACGCAGGCGAAGCCACGATCGCGGGGAAATACAAACAGGCAAATATCCCGAAAAATAACATCCTATAATCTTGCAAGTATTATAATAATGATCATAATTAATTACAAGTATCTCATTAGTCAAGATTTGATAGGTTAATACCAGGAGATAAACACACAGATGCAGATGATACTTTCATAGTGCGTATAGCTAAAGAGTGGAATTCCTTGCCGGAGTATGTTTCTTAATAGCTACAACCTGGGGGTCTTTAAGACAATAGGATACTTGTCACACATCATTGCTTACCATTAGGTGAGATCCTGGTCAAACACGAACCTATAAAAAAAACATTTCCCCTTTATTAATCTCATAATAAAGACGAAATACTTTTTAGGGTTCCGTATCCAAAGGGTGAAACGGGACCCAAAAAATACCCTACCCTGTCCGTCCGTTGTCCGTCCGTCTGTCTGTCCGTCTGTCACCATTCATTCGCCAATTCAGTCTACAAACAAGCAATTCCCCAATTTAGCCGACATTCACACGAGCCATTACGACACAAAATATTATCGCCAATCAATTATAGGCAATCGATCATGTCGCATCGAAGGGGTTAACCACGCCTATGTGTGCATACAGACATCGTTAAACTTGTGCATGTGTGTGTGCATCCAACCATAGAGTACGCAGACGGGACAAGTCTGCCGCACTATTCCAGACCATTGCAACTCCTGAGAGACAGAATCAAAAGTCGCGACCAATAGCGGCTAAAGCTTGACGAACCCCGTAGAAATGATTCAGAAAAGAATAGCGGGGGTGTGGGGATGGGAAAACATAATAACTACGTCCCGCCTGCATCATCATCATCNCGCGTTGTGTTTCACGCGCGCCTCAAAGAGATGTCAGCATAGAGGACGGGGTCCGCTAGGGCCAGAGCCTGTCAGGGTTGCGTAATTTGTTCGAAAGAGTCTCCGCGGCCCTGGAACGCAAAGGGCTTTAGAAGGAACACGGATGGGTTTTAGTCAGTAAGAGTCTGACACGCCCTTCCGCTCCACCCAGAGCGGAAGAAGTCATTGGATGATTTCCCAACCTTAATTTGTTTTTTTGCCGTTTTATACATAATACGGAACCCTTCGTGCGCGAGTCCGGACTCGCACTTGGCCGGTTTTTTTAGTAGCTAGTATACTGGTATGTTACAGAAGCCTAGAAACAATTCCAGGTTCCTTTACCAAAACTAAGCAGGCTATTATCGTTACGTCTTATAACAAAATATACCGTAACAAAGAACGCCAGTCCATTTATCAAGCCTGGTATTACATGGTACTGGGCAGAGAGCTGAATTGTAGTCATTAGCTGTAAATTATTGCGTAGGTCAGTCGTTTATTATATATAGCTACTTACATAACGAAATAATAGCGTCAACACGTGTTTCATCAGGGCTAAGTAGCTCGAGAATTTTTATATAGAGCTATTTGGGACCCTTGTTTCACGACACATACTAACATAAATTATCATCTCCCCAGTGTTCACAGAAAGAGTAGGCAGAGGTGTACCTGTAGTAGAACCACATTTTCCCAGTCATGTATTGCCGCCATATATCCAGTCTTCGGGCTGCTACTGAGGAAGTCCACACGGATTTACCCAATAAAACTGCTCGAGCCGAGAATCGAACCCAAGCTCATCGGTAGCACTAACGATCACTACACCAACGACGTTACAAGCCCTGGGCATATACTTGGCCAGTCTTGTATTATGGGTCAAGTTATTAATGTCACCGGAAAATGGCAAACTCCGATTTTAAAATAACTTGAGAGATTGTAAACTCTCGATAAATTGTCAACTGACCATTTGGAATACTATTTTACGCATCAAAATTTGATAGTCTATAATCATGCGAAGACATTCCGAGAAATTGTGGACTATCATAAACTGGCGACTGTATAGTAGTAGTAATAGTAAACCTGGAACTTGGCCCCTTATTGGTCTTTGTTGGTGTGAGCTCATATCTGAACAGACCAATGAGAGCCTTGTTTTCAGGTTAACTTTCACACGAAAACGGATAAATTGTAGAGTTGTGCTCTGATTGGTCGCCATTTTATGTCAGTCCACAATTTCTGCACTCTGTACCCGGGTCTTCTTGATAAATACTGATTTAAATTTATTATGAAAATTTTCTAGCTACCATCTCGAGAGATGACGCTCCTTTCTCGTTTCCAAGATGCAGCTAATGCAGTCCAGTCCCCCAGGTACTTGCATTAGCAAAAAACTTACTGTTCAGCATCATTCTACTATCGAATAAATTCCCCAGGTCAACGACCTTAGTTTCCCCACTATCTTAACTAAAGGTAACATATTAAAAACTTTTTCATTTCACTTCTGTCTCCGATTGTACAAACTTGGATTCCGCTTAGTTAAGTTGGGCAGTTAACTCGTTAATTTAGACTTGACAGTGTGAACAACTTGGAGAGGGGAGAAACCACACTAACCAAAATAAACCTTTGGTGGTCAACTTAAGGTTGATTTTGTACTGATTCGCACTCAAAGGGTTTAACAAAAACTTTTTCTGTTTATTATTTTCTACTGGTCCCTTATTGGTAGATGATTTAAATCTGTAACTTTATTCTAAAGAATGAAACGTTGTGTAGGTGCTAGTTCTTTTTATGAGTTTATATTAAAAATCTGTACAAAGGAAAAAAAGGCTATCGGAGAAGACAAGAAAAGATTTTATATCGGGAATAAAAGCAAGTGCACGTGTGTGGGCGCCCCGCCATCTTTGTCTCGATTGTCTCATAGTTTCTTGGAAAAATCTTTGATACACGATACTTTTGTAACATATTGCATTAACTTTGACAATGAACTTGGCTGTGTTTGTTCTTGTTCAAGTTTATTTTTAGACATTTCAACGTCGTACTATGATTCCGTATTTCATATTTTTTTAATCATTGGTAGATTTTTCAGCGGCGACCGGTGAGACATGGTTGGAAAAAGGTTTGCAATTTACACACATTAAATGACAAAGATTGATCAACACATTAGCCTTCTTTGCGGCGTACAGTCGGTTAAAAAAGGACACAGTATCAAACTTCCTTCCTCCACAAGGTATAAAGCAGTTTTCTTGCTTAAAAAAATGAAATAAAAACCTAAATAACAATACGTGGTACACAACCTGATAAATTTTATTGAAACTTCGAACAGCCCGTGAATAAAAAAGAGTCTGACAATATCTAAAAACTTTAGAGTGGCTTATATACTTTGGTAGTCGAATTGAATGCGTAACCCGTAAACCGTTTTACGGATAAAAGGTTTTACTCACTGGTTTTAAAAGCTGAAGTTTTTATTAAAAATCAAGTGCATACTGGCTCTGCGGTGACAGCGGGCAGTGCTTATCCTTGCAGCCTCTAGTGTGGGTGAAAATAGATTTTATTTTGGTGTAAAAATTGAATTTAAATAACACATAAGTAGGTGCTGCGTTGAAATACTGAATGGTTGTCGTAAGTAATATTTTTTTTTAGCAAAATAGATTAGTCTAAGTTATTTTAGTGTTGTTGTTACAAGAATGGTAGTTTTTGTATAGCGTAATGGATGGCAAGAAATAATACTAGGTAAAACTTAAATTTAACTAACTACTATTTGTAATCGAATTGACAAGTAGATAACTGTACTTGTATTAAGATAAGTCTGGTTTCAGAATAGAATAAACCTTAAGATTTTTTTTTTATATCGAGTTAGTAAGCAAAAGAAACCAATAGAGAAAATATTTATTTTTGATTTTCTAGTACTAATAGGTAGAATGACAGAGTGTCCAATTAATTGGCTCCCAATTTTAATATTATTTTCTTAGCTAGACTAATCTGTTTAGTATTTTATTTTCTTCTGACTTTTTCCAGCCACCAAAACATGCTTTCTTATTTAGCTAAAGATTTGGTATTTCCGTCCTTTTTATAAGCCTGCCTTGAGATTTAATTATAAATACTACTTCATTTATATACAAGTAACTTAATAACTAACTATTTATACTTAACTACGTACCAATACACATACACAATATAATTATGTATCGACGTAAATACTTATTTTTTACGTGGCAGGTATAATATTGGTCGTCCATTTACTCTCGATTTTACGGACTCTCCAATCTGATTACATTTTCTTTGTCATGCTAAAATATTTCACCTTATATCGCGGCGCTTGCAATTTTTGAGGAAACTTTTTATAAATTTCGACATCCATAATAGCCCTGAGATGCAGCTTCCATTGTCGCTCTCAAGGGATCAACATTCTGAAAGCAAAAATGAGAGAATTTATAGTAGTTATGGATATTTTAGTAAAGGGCCTTATCGACGGAGAAAGCTGTTAACTTAAAATTCCTTGCAGAATTGTATTCTTTACGTACCGTACGCTGCGTATCTTTCATGTTGACATTTGATTTAATTTTATTTGTTCTAAAAGCTAGTCAGGGCTGTCAATTTTCTTTATTGGCTGGCAATTTTAGTAATTAGATTAGAAGGGACATAGAAATAGTTTCCTATCAAGGTTGTTGAATTTTAATTTGTTTGCGTGTCATTGATGAGTGATAGGTACTTATTCAGTAAATTGGTTCAAAATAACTATTTCTTCGCTTCAATATTTTTCGGTCAGTTTAAACTGGACTAGACTGGTATTTCCAAGCTGACTACTCTGAGAAGGAACACCGAAACAAACTGAGAAGTCAAAGTGTCTTTTGAAGCCCACACAATTCTGGTATTGGTGACTTTTATTTTTATTTGCAACTAGCTGCGCCCTGCGGTGTTACCCGCGGTTTAAAAGTAGCCTATGTATTAATCCAGGATGTCAGCTTCCTGCATACCAAATTTTATCAAAATTGCTCTAGCCGTTTGCGCGTGAAGAAGTAACAAACATACACACACACTCAAAAACTTTCGCCTTTAAAATATTAGTGTGATAATGATAATATAATGATTTGTTTTTTCTGTTTATGCTTCTAGTCGCTATATCATTACAGCGACAAATTAATGTCAAAAAACTGGCAAAAGCTCCTTAAAAAAAAAAAAAAAACGTGGTGCCCCTCTGTTCAGTAACATTAATGCCAGCAACTATTCCGAGTCCTGAAAACAGAACTAGATAACCACTCTTGTAAATCAAATCACCAAACACACTTCATAACTTTTCTTATTTTTCCCACGTTTCTCCCCACTCACTAAAAGATATTTGTCGTCCGTACTAACGTCGGTTCGCTGTCCATTGAGTGTTTATATTACATTACGTTTTCTGTTTATTATGTGGAGCCGGTAAAGGACATAGTACTGTGTCGCCGAAAGTAATGCGAGTGGTTTATCTTTTCTGAGATAAATCTTTGTGGCGACGTGGCGTAGGCACTGAGGGTTCTTTGTGAGCAAAAAGGGGATGATGGTTCTGTAGGTACTGTTAGTAGTGGATGGGATATGTGGTAGGGGGTTTTAAGATTAATGTTATTTACTATTTCTGGCTTCATATCTAGCAATTAGCCGTTACTTTACATTTCGCAAAAAACCCAGATTTCTGTTGTATAATTATTTTTAATAACTAGCGTACGTCACGCGGTTTCACCCGCGTAGTTCCCGTTCCCATGGAAGTACGGGGATAAAATATAGCTTATGTTACTCGCCGATAATGTAGCTACCCACTGCTGAAAGAATTTTAAAATCGGTCCAGTAGTTTTTAAGTTTATTCGTTACATAAAAAAATACAAATCTTTCCTCTTTATAATATTAGTATAGAAGTATAGATATATTACACATTTACCTTACGAAATAATATATCTGGATGATTGGGAACCGCATCATGATACGCTGCAAAGTTTAAAAGATCAACGCGGACACACAGACAGACTCGAAAAGGGAATTTATTTTAGATAGTAGGTAACTAAGCAAGTATATATTGTTCGTTTGAATAAGATAACAAGCAACTAAATTTCATACCTAACTATCGTTAAATTGCACACTCGAATCACAGAGGGCCCTAGCACGAATGTTTTTGACGTATGACAACGTAAAATGTTACTAAAGGTAAATTATAATACTCGTTTCGCACATAATATTTATTTGAATTGGATACAATATTCATGTTTTTTTTTGTAGCGTAAAATTAAACCAAAATAATATGGGGTTGTAGTTTTATAAGTACATATTCAAAATTAACTTACGTTAACGATACTGTAACGTTACTATACGTCAATACATTCGTCCTAGGCCCTCTTTAACTACGAATTTATCTTTTGTCTACGTGGGTGGTTTATTTCAATCAGATCAACAAAAGCATAACTTTATTAACTAATAAGTATTTCATAAAACTGTTGTACTGCGTGGGAGTAGCAAATTGCTAGGATTTACTTTTAATAATAATCACGATTTTTCTGAATATTGTCTTTGCCTTGTTTTATTTAGCAAGCTTTTCATTCGTTTTTACTTAGAATTGCCCAATTTGTTTGGTAGATAGCTCTTTGAATAATGAAAATAGAACTACACAAAATCTACCTATTCAAATGCAATCCTAACAAAATTATAATTGGAAGATTAGATACTATTATAGAAGTGCAGACTTTCTCTTATAATATTTTATAATCTTTGAATTTTCCGTTTGGATGATTTTTGGCCTGTTGAGGAGCTCGCGGCTAAATAATAACAGCCGCATGGGTCGATCTTCAAAGTTAAGCTACGCTTAGCAAGGTTGGTCTGTGGATGGGACCATCTCAACATGCCGAGTTTCCTCCGTGCCTCGGAAAGCACGTTAAGCCATTGGTCCCGGCTGTCATTTGTAGATCTTTGGCAGTCGTTACGGATTGTCAGAAGCCAGTAAATCTGACTCCAGTCTAATAGCCAAGAACTACCGTGTTACCCAGTTAATGGGTTGTGGAATCCGTAACGACGACCAACGGCTAAATGTGCTTTCCGAGGCACGGAGGAAACTCGGTATGTTTACATGGTCACCCATCCACACACCAACCTTGGCAAGCGTTGCTTAACCTTGATCGACCCGTGCGGCTGATATTATTTAGCGACGAGATGTAGAATGGAAAATCTAATAATAAATTTGTCAGCTTGCACGAGGTTAGTTTAGAAGCTAAAGTTTGCAAACTAGTCAGAAGAATCTTCACTTTTATACGCGCCAAATCCGGATAAACCTTGATGTGTCCATCCGAGCTTTTAAACCTGGCCTCATGTTGTCCAGGCATTCATCATCATCTTCCTGAGTAAGAGATAGGTAAGTCCCTTGGTCCTTGTCGTCGGCGCAATACGTTTTTTCTGTCAACCGTTATGTTGTCACTGACTCCCCTTTCTTTCATGTCATTCCACACATAAGATCTTTCGAACTTTTCTTTGGTCTTAAAGGCATTATTTGTCTTAAAAACTGGTCAAGGGCAAGTTGGACTTGCACACGAAGGGTTCCGTACCATAAGCGGAAAAAACATGTTTCTTGTATGGGGGCCCCCTTTTTATTTTTAATTTTATTTTTAATTTTATTTCATTTTTATTATTTGTTGTTATAGCAGTATTAGAAATACATCATCTGTGAAAATTTTAACTCTCACGGTTCATGTGATAAATCCTGGTGACAGACAGATGGACAGTGTAGTCTTGGTAATAGGGTTCCGTTTTTACCCTTTGGGTACGGAAACCTAAAAACAATCACATAAACAGTCAGTGTTTTTTCAACTGCCCTATGAAGTAAGTTACCTGTCATCTAGGCACTGGCGGGCAAAATAAGTTACCTTTGCCCTTAGTGAAGATCTTTCTGAAACATTATATTATAGTTACCTGTACTTCTGATCTTGTATCGACAACCAGACATTGTATTTTCCAACAAAGTGTATTCATTAGACGCCTGTCAGAACTAGATATAGTTCGCAACTAAGTTTCAGTCGTGGGCAGATCAACTCTAAACATTAGCCTAGGAGTACACGCGCGGAGATCAATGCTGTCCGTTCTATACAGACAGTGTGACACGTGCCGATATCTCGTCGACGGTGACAGGAAGATTAACATTGTTGAGATGGTTTATGCTGAATTATGTCGCAACAGTTCAAATGTAGAATGGCTTAAAGTTGATTTGGCCATGGTTTGTCACAGTGTGATCTCACTCCCGGACACTATTGCTATTTGTCACGGACGTGATGTGAACAAGTTCATATAAAATGTATATTTTGAGCTCTACGGTCCGACCGCGTCCTGTGCACGGCGCTTGTCATTTATGGCAAACAAGTCGATGGCCACTCTATGTGGTCACCAAACGTCTATGGATAATTTAACATCTGGAATACAATGGACAATAAGTGTTTTACAATTTATAAATCGTTAAGGTTTTAATGTCTGTGTTTGCCTAACCTGGCACGTCAACCACTAGACTAGCAAGATGGCGACCAAACTTTGACTAATTGCGAGTCTTGTCTATCCACAGCTTTACAATCAGTCACTAACTAAATTGTAGCTTTAAACTCTAAAGAAAGACCACAAAGGAGCGCCGATCCTCAATTAAACTCATTTAAAGTTTAACTTCATTGTATCCAGTTTAAACGGAACGGATTCATGATGAAGATAAACAAAGATTTCATGGTTGTGTTTGTGAAAATAATTTGTATTTATTAAATGGTTGAAATTGAAGATTATAATTGCTGGTAGTTGTAAATGTGACATCAAGGTTTTAGAACGATAATAAAAATAAGAAAATCTATTTAGGAAAGTATATTTTTCTTGCCTTAAACAGATTTTTACGGATCACCATTATCTGAAAATAGTAAAATACACAACTAAATACTATAAATAGAAAGGAACATTGTCAAGCACTTTTAAAGAAATTCCTAATAAAATATTGTTTTGTTAGCGACGACTTTTTGTCGGACAGGCTGACACGAGAGAAAATATCGAAAGAACTTTCAGAAGTCTGACACATTGACGTCTGACAAAAGCCTGACTGCCATCGGAGCGGGTGATAGATAAGGTTTAGTTTTTGTGTTACTTTAAGGTAACCTTCATAAGATTCATAGATTTTATGAACACGACGACAAAATACCACAAAAAGAAATCTGCGATTATAACTTACTAGCTTTGCCCGCGACTTCGTACGCACATATCTCGTATTTTTCTTGTCCCGTTTCTCATGAATGTGGCTATAATATACAAAAAATCCAAATCCGACTAGTAGTTTCAGAGATTAGCGCGTTCAAACAAACATGCTCTTCAGCTTTTTATATTAAGTATAGAAATTATAAAAATATATTTTATTATATCTATGCTTAACTAGCGCTCCCGACAGACGTTGTCCTGGCCGAACGTTTGCTTTGTGTCTGACGAAAAATTATAGAAATCGATTGCAGCGCCACCTACGGGTTCCAATTGTGAATCTATACCATTCTCGAATCCCCTGAACACACACAAAAATTTTAGAACAAGAGTTTAGTGACATACACACGTACACAAGAAATATTAGGATATAAAAATCTGTATTGTATAGATTTCTTAACAAGAGAGATTTATTCCTTAAGAGCTGTTTCTGCAAGCGGCTTCGTATGTATTTTTCTTATTCCCGGACATGTTCTACCAGTGTGCTAAGTATCGTCCAAATCCGACCAGGTATTATATACCTCGAAACAGACAGACAAATAAGGTACTTTTTTTATTCCTCCAATTTCCTTATTGTGTCTTTTTTATAAAACCAAGCAGACTAAATTAAACACTTGCATTGTTTTTTACAACAACAGACGGGAGAGTAAACAAAGCCGAAAAAAGGTCTACTTCGACTACAAATCCTACACGATCCAATTAGGTTGCCAAAACGAACAAAATCTTGTAAAAACCTAAATCCATGTACTTTATTATGTACTACGTATGTGATGTATAAGTAACGAAACTGTGTGTATACGTCTGGAAGTTTGTTTTAGTGGCGTGAGTAAAGAAATGTGGCTTAAGATGCCGTGAATATGCAAGACGTGGCGAAGGCATATACGTGGCCTATACGGAATTCCACAGAGTAAGGAATCTAGCAGAAATACTTAAATTTTTAATAGTTTTGAACGTCCGTATGACAAAAACGGAACCTTTATAGAACTTCTCGTGTCCCTGTCTTTCACAGCCAATTGCTCGAAATCGATTGGGCGGTTTCAGTTTGGTACACCTATTTATATAAACTTCAACTTCGCCCGTGTTGGGTGTAGGCGTAGTTCACACGGTCGCGTATGGACGATAACTTTATTTTGAAAACGGGATCACTTTTGGGTTTTGACAAATGAGTATTTTTTAAATGTTTTTCAAACTGAGCCGTATGACTTATCAAATGAAAGGGCTTATTGTAAGGGGCTTAGTCCTTTTCTCATATTTTTTATTTTGAAGTTATTAAGAAATTTTTTGGAAATTGACCAGTCCCTTCTTCTCTCCATAACTTAAAACCAAATTCTTAATATCTGCCTTGAGTCTGGATAAGCTGATACTGAAGAAATGTAGTTGTTTCCAACACCTCTGCTTACACCTTCAGAGAATAGGTACAAGCGTGACGTTACGTCTAATGTTATCAATCGTTTAGCAGATCATGTAAGTGTCTGTCTGGAGGCTGAGGTAGGAGGATGAAAGCCTTACTTATATTATTTGATTGGCTACACTCTGCGGACACCAAAGTAATTCATTTCGTCTATTGACTCACTGATTTGGTAGTACGAAACCGGTATGATTGTATCAGGTTCTTGAGTATTGAAGAATATTATCTTGAATTCAGATGTTAAGGTATATATTGTGCTGTCAATGTTTAATCATAGATACACGTGTTGTTTAATTTGTATCAGCAAAATTGCTCCTAATATTTTATTCTGTACCCGTGCTTCCAGTCTGGTAATACTGGTACTCAGCTGCATTTCACAACCCTGTAACTAGATAATATGATACCCCTTGGCTGCTTGTCAGGCTTTCGGGCTTACGACGATGGGCGATCGTTCTGGGGGACTATCTGTTTGCAAAACTTTAAACTTCAAAGAACTGGCTCTCCGCCTAATTTGAATAAATGACTTTTGATTTTGATTCACAAATGACAGCCAAGACCTACGTTTTAACGTTCTTTCCAAGGTATGGGAGGGTCTCGGTATTTATAATGAATTGCAAATGCTCGCGGAGTTTGGTCCACGGATAGGTGACCATCCATGGACCGAACTCCGCGAGCATTTAATGAGTCTCAAGGGATTCTTTGAAAGAGCGTCTCTATGGTAATGCAAATAGTTTTTCAAAAGAAGCAAATCAACGACTGTCTAAATTGTATTTATCCGTTGATATTTAAAAAAAAACGTGTCGTGCACCAACATCACAGCTAAAAACAGCGCACTGACAACTGGTACGGTACTAATCGGTAGCAAGATGGTTACGTGTTCGCATGCGGAGTATTAGATCGCGACAGTTGCCTTCACTTTTTGCTGCCATTTTAGCGGGTAACGCATCTATAATTTACCTCATTGTATTACTTAAAAATATATTTATAATACCACAGCATATTTTCGCAGGTTGTGCCGTCTAACCCCACATAACCCTACACTCGAGCCTCAGCGTTCACACCGCATCTCCATCGTTTTTTCACCTTTACAAAGCCGGGCTTTGACTCGGCAAGCACTCCACAAACACTCCGCACGCTTGGATTCAGGTCGTTAGTTTAAGGTCGCAATGATTACGGTCTCATGTTTTGAAAGCGCCGTTTTAGGGTTATCGAGTGTTCAGTACTTTGATTTAAATGGTTTTTTTTTGTCTAGTTTTTGGAGTTGTTTCTTATATTCGACAAAAAAATTACAGTGTTGTTGAATAGTTGTGTTTATTTTTTATTTAAACTAATATTATCAAGAAGTATGTTATGGTGTTTATTTATGTGTTTAAATTTCAAGCAACACAATCTTGGGGAGGTGGAAAAAATACCTTAGGCATTTTTTACTAGTTGACCAAGGTTGGTGAAGAGATGACAGTCATGGCAGGTGCATACTTATATTATGAAATAAAGAAGAAAATATATTATTGGTTATTCTCTGGAAGTACTTATCCAGTTACGATACTTCTTTCACTAATGAAGCTACAATATCGCAGAGAGTTCTTGTTAGGCAGGAGAGAGGGCTACTTGTTATCTCGAAAATGACAGGAGTTATTTGGTGCCTTAATAATAATTCTACTTGTTTATTATCCTTTAAAATACTAGGAAGAAAATATAGTACCGACGTTTGAGCTAAAATACCGTGGAAGTGCTTAATTTCAAATAATATGACTAAATTTAAATTATAGTTTTCAGTAGTTTCTATATGTCACCGGAAAATTGCAGACTCCGTAAAATTGTAATATATCTTTATTAGATTATAATTTCTCGATATATTATAAAAAAAATAACGTTTTGTATACAATAAATCCCATCCAAATTCAATACTTTCCAATTTATTCGTGTCTTATTAAGAAAAAATAGTTAATAATTTCACGCGAAATTTTACAATCTTACGGCGTTTGCTATTTTCCGGTGACATATACAAAACGAAATCACAAATTTCTTTTGGGCAATGTTTTCAAAGCAAAAGTGTTGCTACTTTTCACGAAAGCTGTGTAAGATTGATATAATGTAAAATATGAATTAATATTAGTACCAGAAAAGGTCTCAGTGGCTAATATCTTTACATTTTAGGTATTAAACATTTCTATGAGAAAATAATTTTCTCTTTTCTTTCGAAACAACTGGAAAATCACTTTCACGCGAAAGGAGAGTTTTGCGTTTACTTTGCAATTAATTAAATAAACAGTTCTCTTTAATTATTTTATAACAATATTTTTTGCGTCTTTTGCAACTTGAAAAAGTCGATCTTTTTCACCTCAGCCACCATTACAGTGGCTTCCTTTTCATTCCCATGTTGCTCTCTTTCATACAAATACGTTTGTTTTATAAAAATAAACAGAGCATAAAGGTAAAATATAAACAAATAAGTAACTGCTTGTGTCGGAAAAATATTAAATAGAGTTTGTAAATGATATTCCTAGAAATTAAACAAATAGGTACTTAATGCAATATAATACGTTGCGAGTTTTATTTATTCGACTTCAAATTACTTAACATGGGATACGAATTAGATAGATACTTAAATAGATTTGGAAGAATATCAAGATGTTATATCTACTGGTTGGCATTTTTGTTTACATTGTCAAACACTGAATACTATTACGACAGTATGTATTTGGTTATGTAGTTTTATTGCCGATATCATAGATCTATTCATTATACTGATGCATCTCGCTATCAGTACCTTATAGTTGATCTCAAAATAACCCTGCGCCTCACAATAACAGGCATACAGTTACTTAGCCATCACTTTATGGTGACCTATGGAGTGTTAAAGCCTTCTTTGAATTAAAGAGATGGTGCTATACGTCTTGCATTGTTTCCTCTCTCTAACACTGAATCAATATTGGAGGTGTCATGACGTCATAGTTTGATTTTTGGATATTCAATGGGGTTTCCTGGAAAATTTATGTTACCAGTTGGCGCCACATAGGCGAGAGGTTCTCTTCCTTGAAAAAGTGACGTAGATGTCAATTTAACAAATGACAGAACACATAAGCGTTTTGACCGGGAACTGGACCTGATGCTCGTCATTTAATTAAACCCTCATTTGGGTAACGGTTATAAGGAGCTGGCCGAAGTTTAACTTTGACAAGATATTGAAAATATTTAGGAGCTCCCTTGCCTGAAGCGTTCGCCTGTAATGTAACATTTCAGATTCGATTTAACACATTGTATCATCAAGTTGCGAACTGTAACGCTTCTTTAGGATATTGTCTTGCTGATAAAATATGTTACTTATAGGTATTTAATGAAGTGATTGAATAATTAAACCTAACGCCTAGGTGACGCTTATAAATTGTTCCAATTAACAAGACCTCGTAAACTTAACACCTTAAATAAATTTTGTGTCATTAAGTCTCCGCCTAATAACTTAAAACAATTAATATAGCAAAATTAACAGTCTAGTCTACAGATTACTTTAATTGGCAGCTATTAAAGGTTACTTGAATTATATTCATTCAGAACAAACAGGAAAAAAAAATTTTTTGATTTGATTGATTTTCTGAAACATCACAGAGTTCAGAGTTACGCAACACTATGTTTATTACACAAGAGCATTACCACCAACTGAATCTATTACTGAGAAGCTTGATTGTTGTGCTAAACGTTCTACATAAAGTAACAGGAAACTTACTTATTGACCTAGTGTCTAAAAATTCAGCACCAAAAATAAAATATGTAGATGCCTGTGAAATGGGACCTCCACCATTTATTCTTCTATTGTGTCGATAGGAAATATAGTTCTTAAATTTTGTGTTTGACCAGTATTCAGCTACGGTAGCACCATTCGCTGTCGCAGCCATAAGAATCCACTACACGTACTGGTGTCAGGCCATGCGCAAGACGGAAGGTGGTGCCATGGGCTATGGAGGGACAAAACCGGAGCCATCCGAGAACCTCGGACGGGTCGGGAGGGCGCAAATCGTTTTCTTCTTCGTATATTACCCTGTCAACGATCACGATAATGAATCCAAAAGTCATAGAGCCTCTTTACCACTATCCTAGCTGACTTATATTTTTACATAGTTAACGTCAAAATGAGGAAAGAAAAGGTCAGTGGGTCGTCTGAGGGAAAATAATGAGATGCGAAATGGATCTTCTTCACATTTCCACAGCGGGGTGCCTATCAAGTATCATTGCCTGGGGCGAGATTACGATTAACTGGTGAAGTGGGAAATTGGGCAATACCAGTTGTTGATGGCAGGCCACGACGGGTGACGTAACAAGTCGAAAATAAGTACATTACCGTTGACGATTGAGAGATTACACTCATTTAATTTTTGTGATTGGCCATTTATTTTTCAAATAATGGAGTACTTAAGTATTTAGACATTGGTTTAGTGTTTGTAACTGAAATACCTGTATTCTGTGTTAGTACATATTGGAAATTAGGAATATGAATCTGCGTTAACTTAATATCGCCCCATAAACTATCTTTAAAATGTAAGTTTATTGGAAATAGGATTACTTGTACGACGCTTAACGTGAAAGGAACAAAACCACCTAAGAAGTCCGTATATCCGTGAAAAAACGTACAAAATTGCAAAACTTGCGATAAGTCATATAACTATGATATCTCCAACATAGTTACGAAAAAACCTGTCACTCCTAAATACAGTGTGATCTTTTTTTGAGCGGCTGTCAGCACGCGCCATTAGGTTACAATTTTCTAAGTACACAGTTGACGCACCCTGTTTTTTTATTTTATCCTCGATACGCAACTGTCTGTGTCAACACAATCGATATCTCCGGGATGGCCCAGCGACTGTTACATCTACTTGAGAATACTTTGAAATTATGTGATGTAAAAGAAAATCTTTACCTACTATTGATAGACTCGCGTTTAAGAACTATCTCACTTGATGGTAAGCGATGGTGAGGTCGATGACGGAGCACTCTTGCCTAGAAGTAACTCATTGGAACAAAGAAACCTGCTTTTTTAAAGAAAAAAAAAGAACATGCATTGAAGCAATTACTAAATCATTATGACATATAAAGAAAAAAAATCACTAGAAACGTCAAATTCACCTTGACATGTCAAAATAGATCACAGTGCATAAGTTATGACGTGCCCTTATTAGAGCCAACGTTGTTGCCTTCACGGTACGTTACAATATTCATAAAGAAAAAACAGTTTTAATCAGGATTGAAATGTGAAATCACAATTAATATGAAACGCCATCTATAATTTTCTTCATGTACATAATTCCGGCGACCTCGTGGAGAATGGAATTGAAATAATTTATGTTGTTCCATTTCCTTGAATGCAAACCAGTGTTGGTGCATAATTTGTGAGTGCAGACGATGCGACTTTTTTCGTGCGATTAAACGTGACTGCGATTGATGTACCTAAGTAATGTATTTTTTTTAGGTTCGAGCAAGATATTTTAGAAATGATTTTAGGTACCAACATTTAATAAAGATTTTTATTTAACTCATAAATAAATATTTATTTGTCTCTGAAATAAATTGTAATGATAAATGTAAAAGTAAATTACCCATAAAATAAAATATAACTTCTTAGAAAATTCTTCAGAATTTGGGAGAAATAGTTTCTAGAAAAATCGTCTGGCAATGGTGGATATAATTAATTAAAGCTATGCCTAATAGAAAATCAGCCATTCGTAATATTACCCGCCTAAATGTCTGGGACAGGCCACCTACGAGTTAGGTACCGATCTTTGTAATAAATAAGATATTGTAGTATCACAATGTTTCGTACTATATAAGCGATTTCTAGAAGATCGAGAGAGAGAGTAAGTGGTGTCTTTCACCCCCAAATGAACTGTTAAAGAAGTGTAATATTAGAAGAACAACTTCCAAGTCTCGTTGCTATCCTGAAGAATGTTCAAAATTGATTCGAATGAACGAAAAACCGACATCAAAAATCTGTCCCCCGCAAAGATTATCCAAGTTTAGGTATCATCTTTGAAGCTATATTTAGAAGAATGAGAGATTTACACTAACTTTAATAAAAACTTGGATTATTTCGATATTCGTTTGTTTGCCTTTCGAATTCAACAAAGAAATCTTTTCCAACTTGCAAGGAGATTGAGAATAGATTTAAAAGCGTGAACCGAGTTCAATAAATGATTAAAATCACAAATTGCTAGTTAATCTTGGGTAGAATCTTCAAATAGACATCTTTGGTTAGAATTCAACTGATTTATTAGAGAAGTTATTGACTCTAAGTTTTAAAAATTGGTCTAGTACGTTATCTGAGAGATAAAGAGGGGTAATTGATAAATAATGTTATTTATTTACTTACAATTCTTGTTTTCTTTATTGGTTGTTTATTTTGGAATGAAATGAATGTGCAGTTTACCTGTAACATAAAATCGCAAAATTTTATGTATTGTAATACTGTTTTGGGCTTTTGACCAGGGTATCGTCATGAATTTGATAAACAACTCACGTGTACAACTTTACAAACATATTATTTATCTGTCGTCTTTGATCTTCTACTGTAGACTTAGAATATGTATTGCTACAAAATTATGCTTACTAAATAAAAAATAAAAATTGTTTAGACTCAATATTATTGGATACAAAGCCAAAAAATAATCCTTTATGGACGCATAAAGGATTATTTTCTTTACTGTTGATAGGCACTCGTTTGACGACTATCACACTTGTTGGTAAGTGATGTTGAGGTCGAAGATGGAACACGCTTGCCTAGAAGTAACCTATTCACTCTTGACTTAAAGACTCCCAGGTTGTAGCTATCAGGAAACACAGACTCAGGCAGGGAATTCCACTCCTTAGCTCCTTAGCTGTAAGGTGTACAAAGCAAAGATTTTCCATAAACCTTGCAAATCAATCGAGTCGATCCCATTGTTCTGGAGGCAAGTCAATTCGTTCGGGTCTAGCCTAGCTAGCTCCCTGAATACATATTTAGAGGGTAATCCAAACAAATTGTTCTGTATCAACGGCTGTTACTTGAATACCAATATCGTAGGCTTGTAATGAACTTATAAAGCTTACTGAATAAAAATCTCTTAGGGATGAATCACTTATACACTTTAGACTTGATTTATTTTCAGCCGTTTTTTTGGTGTGAATAGAATTTTACGTGAGGTCGATGGTGTCTTCTTATCGGTTTGAGGCGTGTCGCGTTTGTTGAATAAATAATGTGTTTAAGCATGTTAGTTTAAACACATTTTTATTCTCTCAGTATATATTTGTAATGTTTTTTACAAATTTGTAATGTGATAAGTAGATTTTTCGTGAATATGCAACGTATTGCAGAATAGACGCAAATCCTGTAATGTATTTATTTGAAACATTATTATGAGCAACTTCTTCTATGGGACCTAACTAAAAAAACACGATTGCGGGGTTGTTCATTAAGTAAAAGTTGTTCAATATGACGAGTAAAATGTCCTTTTTTCAGGTTTGGCTTTCATTTTTTCAGTTTGGCCAGAAAATGCACTGCAATGCACAACTTGTAACGGTACAAGTTGTGCATTGCAGTGCATTTTCTGGCCTATATTAAGTAGCCTACGAAGCTCAGAAAAATGTAGATATATCTTTCTGTCAGCGAAACTGAATCAATCATTTTTCACTAAATAATGTATGTAAATACAAACTAACAAAAAGGTAGCATACCTTTTAGTAATATAATTTAAAAAAAAACATCCACAAAAAAGACGCCCCTCTGAACCCGCCACAACAAATACTGGCCCAACGTTGGCTATTGGCCGCCAGTTGCATTACAAGCGAGGTCGTCAGCCGGTGAACGACCGAGTGACCTGCTTCCCACCGGTCGATGCTTGCACCGCGATCGATGTCACCTCGGCCACACTTAGTAACAGACTAACAGAGGACTGTTTCCAAAGAAATTGTCGTGAGGTTTTTAGTGTTTCGTACACTGCTGGTTCAAAAAGAGTCGAATAAGAAATCTTAAGGGTTCTTAAATACTACTGAGTGAGTGCCTTTGTAGCGTCACGCAGGTCATTTTATATTTGTTAGTTTTTATCTTTTTAATAAAATTGATTTTATTTCTTGTGCGTGTAGAAGAAGAAAAAATATAACTAGAGAGTCATTGAATCGTTGTTAGGTGGTTATTTCGGATTGTGTTATTGAAATTGTTACAATCAAATCTGACTAAAACTCAGATATTGTAATTATGATTTGCCTCATAGGTACACTACGCGCAAGCGTCACTAATGATTATGAGGTCTTGTGTTCAATTTCCAGGCAAGGAAAAGTGCCCGAAGTATGGATATATCATATTGATGATAATAGCCTCGCTATTGATTTTAATTGCATGGGCCTTAAATTTAATTGGTGGCATATAAATGTACTATATATAGGTACACCTTAAGCTCAACTCTTCGGGATCTGACGATTACCTAATAAGTTTTTTTTTCGTAACATATACCTATTATTATTATCCGGATAATCCCATAAATGAAGCTCGGTATTACTTTGTAAACAGTTTGCACGCAGGTCTGAGCACTATTATCGTTTGATCGGTCGACAATATTCCCAAGGTATCCCAGGGTACGTTAAAAGCCTCTTGGGTGTTTGGACGATCGGTCCCGATCCCTTACGAGTGCTTCCGAGTGTACCCGAACGTTAATTTATTACTCCAGGTAGTTTTGGCTGATGATTTTGATAATTTATGAACTGGTGATAGTCCAATTTATTACTGCATTTATCTTGAAGTTGCGCTGGAAGGAAGTATCCTTCCAGCGCAACTTCAAGATAACAGCTAAATAACTTTTTTGCGACTTCATAAATAAAAGAAAATAGTGGCTTTTCGAGGCAGTGGGGCAGGTTTAATAAGTCAATTATTTCACAGAACATTTAGCGGTGACACTGGATCGCGCACAAGGGATACCCTGTCCAGTCTTTCTCGAAAAATATGTTGAAGAAAAGAATGCAACGGTGTCAGGATTATTCCCTTAACTTGTATAGTAGACATGTATAATGTATTGTACCTATATGTCACCGTAAAATACTCCGTAAGATATAAAAAAAAAAATGTCCTGTCTTATTATAATTTCTTGATTTATTCTGAAAAACATGTTTTGTATACAATAAGTCCCATCCAAATTCAATACATGATATAGTATATCCGTACATTATTAAGAAAAAAATTGTAAGCAAATTCACGCAGTATTTTATAATCTTACGCTGTTTCAATTTTCCGTTGACATATATACTATTTTTCCTATTCTGTGCCAATACTGACGACAAGCTAATTTACTCGCATATCGTCGACCCCCTGCGTGTCCTAAAGCCAGTACGTTACAGGAACTGATAGCTATTAGCCATTCTTGATGCCAACAAACCCATACTTTAAGATCAACCTATTTCGCCTGAAGCTTTCCCAGTTTCATCTCGTGTCAATTTTCTTCAGCTATCAAGTCAAAAAGTGTGTACTTTAACACTGCCCATTCGAAGGAAAAATCCCTGTAACCAGGCTAGGCGATAAAATCCTTATAGGCGGTAATATTGATGGGCCATATGACTGGCCTACATCCTCCATTTTATTATATATTATAAGACCGGTATGTAGGCTTAGAAGACCTGCTAGCCTTAATGATGAACTTCACTTAGTAAATATGGCCACATATGTAGGCTAAAGTAAAGGCTTTTCAAATTATAGTGACCCAGTAACGTTTTATGTAAATTGTGAAATGTGTGACTGAATTTGGGTGTAAGCTATCAGCTGTAGATCGATAGATTGTCACCGTTATTCTTTGTAGTTTGATCTATGATAAAATAGTCTCAACAGTTGAATGAATCAGCACGTAAAAGGATAATTTTGCTTCTTAATGAAATGCCCGGCTCATCTCTATTTTGATACGTTAACGAAAAAACAATGCGATAAACTCGTTTAAAATTAAAGTTGACTGCCACATAGGTATACATATCGTCTGTCTAGATGTGTAACCTCGTAACTACCAAATTTTGTTAAAATTAGATTTTATGAAAAAAGTTTCAAACTATAGTTCTGGTGTAAACTCGCAAATGCCTTTTCGGTCCTCCCAAAAATGAAATACAGTGACCTCTCGTAACAAGCGTAGATGACAAATCAATTTGGTGTAACCTCGTAAAATATACAATTACATATACAGATTAATTAAAGATGTATTTTATGCCTACTTTGTAAAACAGTTTTTTGTCTCTCCTGAAAAGTTCATCAGTTTGCATATACGAGGTGTAACATCTAGATCGACGATGTGTAAGTTTGCTTTGAGACGTTTTGTCACTGCTATTAATTATAATCGCTACATCCTTGGCCTTTTACTATCCACTTGAAGATTAAAGAAAAAATATTCAGTCATTAGTAAGCGAAATCTCTTTACAAGCTTGCATCAATCTTTTCTGTCAGGCCAGCCAATAACCCAGATGCAGCCATGTCGATGGTACTCCAGACCACCCGGTCACCGTGTCAAGTGCCACGGGAGATTGGCCCTTCGATCACTTGCCGGTTGCTAAGCAGTTGCTTAAGATTTTTATGGGTCAATAAGGATGTGTTTTGTTTGAATTTGTTACGCAATAATGGTGTGAAATATTTAGTGTCGTAATTTTGGATCTTCTTGTATCGTTTTGAAGTTTAATAAGTTTTAATGATTCGCTAGTGAACAAGATAGTAGACGAACTGCCTAGGGTACGTCAGAGTTTTTTTTTTTAATAGAACTAAAGACAAACATTTAACACCCACTTCTGGCTAAATGGAATCACAAAATACCATAATATAATAAACGAAAAATGTATCTAAAAATGCGCGTATTTCGAATATATAATACTAACATTTAAAATATAATACCAACATTTATTTCTAGGGCATTAAAATCGCCCTTGTAAAGTGCTTTCTACTATACATAAATAAACTTTTGTATGTATTTTCACATAATTTCCTGTAAAAGTAAAAGTTCTAAATTATTTATTTCCGTACTCACGTTTAACTTTATAAAGCTTATTGCAAAGCTAAGCTTCACGTCTTCAACTGAACCACCATATACCCATAAACCCGACTCCAAATAAAACACAGATCTCATAAAAGCCCTCTATTAAGCTTTCCAATGAAGGCTTAACACAGACTTTCAAGAAACAAACAAGTATTCCAAACCGTTGATTATGCAACCATCAAGAACAGTTTAAAGTTCCAAGTTAAAGTCGCTCCAATAACAAGCCGTAATAACATTTTCGTAAGTAACTGTAACTTGGTTAGTTACTAATGAGCAGTGTCTCTTGCTTGTCTTCCGAGTAATTAGGGCGCCTGCTAATTATCTTAGGCCAAAGGTAAGGCCAATTAGCTTTATCAGACATCTGATATGAGAACTCTTGTGTAGGTTTTATGAATTATTTACACGATGAGGGATTCTTTGTAAACTGTGTTACTGCCGGTCGCAATTTGAGCTGCATTTTTGATCTAACTACCACAGTGGCAAAGTTTCATCATCATCATATCAGCCGAAAGACGTCCACTGCTGGACATAGGCCTCCCTCAAAGGGGGTTTGCTATAATTGCCACGCTTGGCAGGCGGGTTGGCGGTCGCAGTGTAGCTGTTGCTATGCACAGAGAATGCTGCTGCCCATTATCTGGTGAGTCTCTTAGCCGCCTCTTACGGCACCCACGGGAAGTGATGGGATGGTGCTATTCTTTTACGTCCGACACCATACAGTACCAAAGTGGCAAAGTTTAGAGTTTTGTATCTCTTTTCAACAAAAATTAGACGTCATTGGATGTTAAGACAGATAATAACAGCCGCACGGGTCGGACTTCTTGGTTTAGCGATGCTTGCTAGGTCGGTGTGTGGATGGGTGACCATACATTACATACCAAAACTCCTCCGTGCCTTAGAAAGCATGTTTAACCTTTGGTTCCAACTTTCCTTAATATATCATTGACAGTCGTCACGCATTGTCAGAAGCCAGAAAATCTGACACTCGAAAGCGAATAGACATAATCTGACACCATCAGATATTACACTTGAAAACAACACAAATACCCTCTCAAATTAGAAATAGAATCAAAGGGTTGCCAGTTGATGCTTTAAATATTCAGCCACCGCCAGTGTTGCCCTCATTAGAATGTAGGCTATACTACTATTAGCTTCAGTAATTCAGTTACAATTCCGATACTAAGATAAATTAATTGTTTCAGGGACTGTGTAATATCGTTAGCATAAATGTGGCAACTAACGCTACAATGTTGAGTTTCCGTTTGGTTCTGTGTCAATGGATTAGACTTGGAATATTATTTTACATGAGATATTGCTGATTCCTCTGTACATGACTTAATAGTGGAATTTCTCCAGAATTGATTACTTCATGCTAATTTGTGGAATAAAAAGGGATAACTAACTTGATAACACTTAACTATTTGCGTGATTCTGATTCAAATTGTAGTTTGATATTCAAGACGAGTGCCTGATGAGATTTCCTTTTGGCAACTAAAAAATTACGAACATTTATACCAATTTTCATCCCTTGTAACACCTTTAGAGGATGAATCAAGTTTCTACTTGCGTTGTCTGTCAATTATATTATGATTTTAATGATTGTCCGTTTGAATCTCCAGCAAGCCTTAATTTTACATATATACCTATGATGAGGTTTCTATCCCTTATTATGAGTGTCCCAAATTACAAAGTAGGTTACTGCTCACTTCTGCTTCAAATTGAGACTAACGTAATACCTTCTAATTGTTTCAGGGATTGCTCAAATAGGTTAAGGGTTATAATTAATGTGGTTCACGGATACAAGTGTGTCGAATTTATTTCAGGAGTTAGACCGTTTAGTTCGAATGTCTTTTTGCTGGGAACTGACCTAGTTTTAGAGAACGATATTAGGTGTCGGTTTATACATTCACATTTTTTATTGAAGTGTCTGCTTTTTGGAGATAAGGCTGTCGTATTATACTGGTTTGTTTATGTAAATTTTAAATGTACAATTATTTAAATCTTCTAATTCAAGAATAATGTCTACATTATATTAATTCTTGAATTTAAAGATTTGACTTTTATGATTATGTAGTTACAAAATCCAATTGTCCAACGCTGTTCTTAGCGTATGAAAATTTTATTTTATCAATCTGATTCATTGTACAAGTTATGTGTTTTTGCGTTTACTTTTTAATTCAGTAAAGCTTAATTCGGCCATAAATCAGATAAGAAAAGCATACTTTCCACAAATTTTAAATACAATATACAAACTTGCCTTCCACATAAGTTATCTCTCATTTGGAACACCGTACCTACTCATATATTAGGCATAATAATCTGTAAACAACCAGTTCACGTTCTAGACAAGATTGCTAACACAATTAACCTAGTCCGTTGCATTCCGCGCTAAAATATTCAATTGTAGCTGGCCTGAATATTTTCAGATTTAGTTAGTCTGTCTGCTAAGTGTTTCATCATTTATTAAGAACCGACCCAGTTATGTAAGTCAGAATGCATTTTCATCGATAACCCATTTTGTACGATTTTGTTTGTTTTGTTTTGTCTTCAAAATAACAGAATTGATTGTAAACTATTAATTCGAACTCTAATACTAATATATTCATTCTAATACCTAATATTTAGCGAAATTAGCTCTGTCTGTCAGTCAGTCAATTTGTTACACCTTCATGTCTTAACGGATGGAAGGATTTGAATGAAATTTTGCATAGACACGGTCTACCCCTAGTCTTGGAATAGGATACTGTTTATCACGGGACTATGTTACATTTGGATTATTTTCGACACTCACACGGCTTTTAATTCGATTATAATTGTTAACATGACAAACATTGAATGTTCTTAAATAAATTTCAATTCCACTGTTTGAAATACTTGAAGAAATACCACATTTTTGACAACTTAAAAACGATATGAATGTTATGGAATGGTAAAAATAAATCATTGATTTTTACCTACTCAATTACCCTTCTGGATATTGTTCTATTTATAATTAGAATCTATTTTTACTCATGAGGTAAAATAAGATTAATGAAAACAATACTAAATGTTCTATTTGAGCGCTATTTGTAGAAATTGACGACAAGTTGTGGGTGTATTTCATTAGAGTGTCACCTCGCGGTGAACTGCCCTAAGGGTCACGAATTAACAATTCAATTTCAGTATGCAGACTATTATTTTAATTAACTTTATTGCATGTACAGTTAACTTTACAGACACTAGTAACATCTGGTGTATTAAAATAGTGGCCATTGCGATATGGATTTTAGACTTTTTTAGAACTTCGATACACGCCAAATACGACCTTGTTTGCTCGTTTGTTTTGGGATTTAATTTGTATTTTCGCAATTTTGTACCGCACCAAAAAATAGCCAGACGTCGAAAAAAACACGTCGTTAAGTACTTATAAAACCTTGTCCGTATTCAACTTTATATTTTTATTTTTTTGTACAGCTAATTTTTGAGAGAGAGCTCGTGGCTAAATAATAACAGCCGCACGGGTCGATCTTCTAGATTAGGCAACGCCAAGAATATAAAATGCAAAGGTCGGTCTGTGGATGGGTAACCATCTTAACATATCGAGATTCCTCCGTGCCTCGGAAAGCACGTTAAGCCGTTGGTCCCGGCTACCATTTGTAGATCTTTGACAGTCGTTACGGATTGTCAGAAGCCAGAAATCTGACACCAGTCTAGCCAAGAAGTACCGAATTAATGGGTTGTGGAGGTCTGGTAGGCAGCCGCTCCACGTAAAATACTGGTATTCAGCTGAATCCGGTTTGACTGGAAGCCGACCCCAATGTAGTTGGGAATAGGCTAGGCAGATGATGAGTTCGTTTTTGATTTTCTTCTTCTTCCTCATCAATAGCTGGTGATATCAGCAAAAAGTAGGTACTCCTGCCCACTTACCTTTCTAACTTCCTAACTGTCAAAGTTACTCGAGACAAGGAGAGAGTTCTGTCGCAAGAAATTAGTGAAACACTCAAGTACCGTTAGTCGCCACATAACAAAATTATTACCTACTGCCTACTAACGAAACATTGTCGCTTATCAAAGTCAAAGTCAAAGCATTTCTTTCAAACTAGCTGCGCCCCGCGGTGTTATCCGCGCAGCTAGTACCTATATATATATAAAGTAGCTTCCTGCATACCAAATTTTATCAAAATTGGTCCATCCATTTGCGGGTGAAGAAGTAACAAAGATACACACACAATCACAAACTTTTGCCTTTCGTAATATTAGTGTGATGTGATAAACCATTAAAAGGTACTTTTGAATTGTCAAAGTCAATACGTCAAAAACATGAAGCTATTTGCACGTTCCAAAGCGTAGATCTCTATGGAGAAGAACGTGCAAGAAACTCCACGGACACTCTTTTAAAGCATTTTATTTTACAAAAATCCTGGTTACATTAACCTTGTTGTTTCTATATATGAGAACAATGTAAAGAAAGAAAAAACAATTTACAGTATCAAATATTAAAATGAGGCAGTGGCAACTAAGGGATGACCAGTCTCTACTGACGGCGCCCGTTCACGAACATGACGCGTGCTTATGTTTTTATATCATCATGACATTTTGGCCTCCACAAGACTCACAAAAGCAGACGGTATATTTTGCAAGTTAGAAACTAGAAGAATAGTTAAAGAGTGCAATTACACTGAAATCATGACTCCGTCTATTTTGACCCTTTGAACCTCCTCCTTTTTTAAGAAGAAGTCGGTTATATAAAACATAAATTAAAAAAAAACATATTAAGATTTTATTCTACTACTTTGTCGGCATGATTAATATTTATACTCATACCAAATTTCAACTTTATAGCGCTAAGCGTCTCTGAGCTAAATCGCGGAAGGACAGACAGACGGACATGGCGAAACTATAAGGGTTCCTTGTTGACAACGGAACCCTTAATAGAATATAAATTAGTTGTCAATTTGTCATCTTAATTTTTAAATTAATAAAGATTCATTAATAGAGTCGGGTTAGTTACACCATTCAAGTCAAGAATGGTCGGACTGATTTTTATGATCCTTGAGTTTTGGAAATCATTGGATTTCAATAAAATAAACTTTATTAGGAAAATTCATTGTCTCCATACATTTTGTACTTTGATACGTGTCAAAAACACCCTGTGGAACGGCCCCGTGATGAAAAGACCTATGGAGTTATTTTTATTTATTTTAACATAGAGAAACATTAAGTAGCAGATATAACATATTATGTTTTAAATTTATTGGTCAGTGGGTAGCCTTAGGGGCGGATTTTTAGGAGTTGGAGTATACGCTTCGGGGCGCTATGAGAAGCAAAGAAAACCAAGAAAAAATTTTTTTGGTTCAAAAAAATTTTTTTTTTGGGAGTTGGCAACATACGCTTAGAGGCACTATGAGCCGTGCAGAAAACCAAAAAAAATTTTTTTGGTTCAAAAAGATGTCATATCTTTTGAATAATAGTGTAAAAAAAAAATTTCGAAAAATTTTCTAAGTCCTCGCGCCATAGCGCCCTTAAGGCTACACTCTAACCAATTTATTTTTATTGGTATTACTTCCGGCTTTTCAAAGTTTCATTAATATGGAAGCAAATCGTATGTTACTCTAATTTATATATAACCCTACTCATCTGGAATGCTTAAATCTAAGTTCTTCGGCTTAAGTTTATTTTTATAGTAGTTGTTTGTAAGGCACTCTGTTTGAAAGTTATTTCTGGGTTGGGTGTATTGTATGTATGGTTGTTTTGGCTTGATATTCCTGTTTTTCCACTCTCTACTGAACAAAAGTTTTTTGCCACTGTCAGTATTGTTGTGTTCCTGTCTACATATGTACCGATATATCCATGCCACACATTGCCATTTTATTGCTAGTAGCTTATTTAAATAACTTTGTCTTGAGCCGCACATTATCTATTATGGCAGACTTAAGAGGTAGACTAAAAGTTCTAGACATTTATGATAGTCTCTCAGCCAAGTTCGCAGATTATAAGGGCGATATACCGGCCGTGGGATATACATATATTACACGGCTTTCAGCCCCCAATAACTTGAAGTCAGTTTGACATACCTACGCACTTGCAATAATATTTTACTTAAATAGTTTACAAGAAATCAAATATAAACTACAATAAGTAATAAAGCTCTAACGCGTTCTCATATACAATACGTCTCCGTATATCCCCACAAGATATCAAATTAATTACTCCATTTGGAAACATTTGGGCCGCACTGAGATCTGGCATTGAAACAGTATGCTCGCGATACGAGGAGGATCCAATCTGGCTGCTGATGGCTTTGGTAGCTTACGGTATGTGTGGAACAGTTTAGTGGATTAATTTGTAGTTTGAGTACAGAGCTATCATTTCTTAGAAGCCGACCGCGACGTGTGTTTTACGAATTTTTATGATATCGCTACCTATGCAAACGGTTACATTTGGTACTTTAAAAGCTTGATTTTTGTCGCTGAATGATAATGGGGGTCTAAATTAAGATGGAGGAGATCATCTTATGTTAGACTTTTAAATTTCTTTTCATGTAGTGCATTGATATTATTTTATCTTAGAATAGTACTCTTGCATACTACCATAGTCTAATTCATCTTCTTAGTAAAGTTTTAATAAATGATTTGGGGCCAGTAGGCCAGGATTTTTGCAGCATAATTGGCGTTTTTATACTCAAAGAGGTGCTCCAAAAGTTAGTAATTCTAGTGAAAGAAGCGGGCCGCGTGAGGGAGAGGCAAACCTCACGTCCCAGCCGCCCCAACAGAAGAAGTCGCTCCGAGCGCACTTGTGGTCGGCGAGCGTCGGGTGGCTCGCCGTCCGATCAAAACTAGACCCGAGTCCACGGCGCGTTGTGTTCCACGCCCGCCTCAAAGAGATGTCTGAGAGAGACTGATGTGTGAGAGTAGACGGGGCCCGCTAGTGTTTAAGAGTCTGACACTCCCTTCCGCTCCGCCCAGAGTGGAATGACTCATTTGATAATTATATAAAAAAATTAAAAAGGCTCCAAAATTCGGGACACAGTGAAACTATAACACTGCTCTGACACAGTACGACTGCTGCCGACTCACAAATTGATCACACCTAAGGCTAGGCTATGTAATAATTATACGTAAAGCTCAAAAGTACCCCTGTACCGTGTACAGATTACGTAACATCACGCGTGAGGACCCACGTCTGCCCAGATTGATACAGGTCGTGTCTTAAACGCTCTCTGGGACTGTCGCTGTACTGAACGGACTGGTAGCATGAGGGGCTTATTTATAGACTTGTGTTATGCTTTCAAGGAATGGCTGTTACTTAATAAGAAAATCTAAGGGCTTTCAAGGTAGCTGAATACCCTATATTGTACTGTAATGTATGATATTGATTGCAAATTAAATTTACATTATTTTATTTGCCGAATTCACAGATAGACAAAAAAATAAATAAAATATTGTTTCTATAATGTAACAAAAACATAAATGCAGCTGTTTAGTACATTTTTGTTGCACAACTCGACAAAATGTAGGGAACATTTTTTTCTTTTTGCACGATGGTCTAAAAATTAGTGTTATATATTTTTTTTAAGTTGATTGATTCCTCGATACCTCGAGAAACATTGGATGGTAATAAATAAATCGGGCGCCATTATAAGTAAGCTACTACACCTGTCCCATTTCTTAAATTATGAAAGTTTAGGTATACTATATTATGATTATGATTTGGGCGGAGTGGGAGGGAAAGTCAGACTATTACAGACTAAAACCCACACGTGTTCCTCCTAAAGCCCTTTGCGTTCCAGGGCGCGGTTACTCTTTCGAACAATTCCCCTGGCAGTAGGTACACACCTACAGTTAAAATATGATAATGAATGAGATAACAATAAATTATTCAGCTGTATATTGTGAGATAACTTCCCATTCTTGCATCAATACGATTTGTTGCGAAACCAAACCTCAATTTAGTTCCGAACTCGGTGAGCTCAACAATAGCACAAGAAAATAATAAGAACGAACAATCTTCCGCCTTCACCAGAATATAACCTCATTAGGAATTCAAATGTAAAATGATTATTGTGAAGAATTTTCTTTCAATGAGAAAAGTTTTTTGAGGCTGGCGGGCATATTGTGTGAACTAACATTTCGCCCGCGACTTCATCTGCGCAGATTAAGGAGGAATTTCTCTCATTTCACCCCTTTAAGGTTGAATTTCCTAAAATCCCTTCTTAGTGCTCACCTACATCATAAAAGGAAGCCAAAATTTAATGTTCTTAGTCCCAGTACTTTTGACAGTGCGTTGAAAAGTCCGTCAGACAGTTTCACTTCTATATAGTCATACAGATGAATCTGGGCACAGCAACTTCCTTCTCCCAAATTACGTGTTTTGACTTTCTTCCAGGACCCGGTTATGTTTCTGGAGCATTTACCCATTTTATACGGCATACTTTGTGAATAGTTTATTCCCGATATTTCACGTAATAAAGACGTGCGCCGCTTGGGATCTGTGCTTCTAACACTTGTTTTAGGGTTACTATTGCCTGTAATTCAGTTTGGGCTGGTGCTGTTTACCTTTTTTGTTTATGTTACAAGTAGGTCGTTGGTTATGTTTGTGATGACTTCTTCCGCTCTGAGTGAAGCGGAAGGGCATGTCAGACTCTTACTGACTTAAACCCATCCGTGTTCCTACAAATTCCGCAACCCTGGCAGGCTCTGGCCCTAGCGGGCCCCGTCTTCTATGCTGAAATCTCTTTGAGGTGCGCGTGGAATACAACGTGCCGTCGACCCGGGCCTGGTGGTGATCGGACAGCGAGTCACCCAACGCTCACCGTCCTCAGGCCCACGCCTACGGCGACCGGGGGTCGCCCTGCGACTCCCGACGCCCGGGGCGTCTTCTCCTGTAGCGGCGGTTGGGGCGAAGGCCTTTCCCTCGCGCGGCCCGCCTCCTCTTTCGCTAGCATTACTGCTTCGCAGAAGGAGGTGACCGCTTCCCAAGCCTCCTCGCTCCGGACCATGGATTTAACCAGGGTCGGAATGACGAGAGGCCTAGAGAGACATAACAAGAAGTAATTTCTGTTGATGTTAAATTCGTTTTTAGAATTGTGACGCCTCAAAACGATTAAAACGGACGAAAATAAGTAGGAACTATTTGGAAAAAAAATATAACTTGAGGAAGTAATATTATTTCCAGCAGTAAAAACTAAAAAATACAGAATGTATAGATGGTAGTTATAATACAGGGTGGGCATATTTAAGGGTGGTGTTCTGTAAATGCTATAGAGTAAATAAAAAATATCACAATAAGAAAAAAATTCGACTTTTCAAAAAATGATCCATCCTCGAAAAACGTTTAAAATGTAAAAAAATATCACTTTTCATGCAGTCTGATGCAGTTGGTGGCATCGAGTCTGTGATTGAACTACGATAAACACCACCAACTGCATCAGAAAGCTTGAAAAGTGTTTTATTTTTATCTTTTGAGTCGTTTTTTTCGGTCGGAAAAAAAAATGTTTTTTAGTTGTTCGACAGATACAGAAAACACCCTTAAATATGACACTTCTGGAACACCTTGTGTAAATATTCCTGAATTTGTTACTGTCCATAGTCACCCAGGATCACAAAACACAATCACAACGAAATTATGTACCAAAAGGTAGATTTATAACCTCTGAAAAAACAGGCTTTGTATTTTTCACCGATGATTCATAAATTATTCCATTTCCCAATTCCTCTTGAAAATCAAACCAAACACCCTTTGAGGGACAAAGTAGAAAATATTCAATAAGTAATATTATCTTCCATTCTGTTTCCAGCTGTTTTTAAGACAGCGCTGATAACAAAGGGAAAGCAATCAGTACTTGACCCGATTTATCAGAATAATAATATTCCTTAGTTCCTGCGTGATTGTGATTTATTTTATTTATGAGATTCTTTATATGCGTGGATGTGTGTACAGATGTGTGGGGCATAAGGAAATGTTAGCAAGCTTACTGAAGTGAACCGCTGAGGTCCAATATGAAGGGTATGTGAGCGGATAATTGTGTTTTTCGATCAAATATTGAGTTTCTTCCTTCGTAATCTTGCGGGTTGTATTACGAAATTCTGTGTAATTCTTGGCTAAAAATAACAGTGTTTATTACTTTCTTATAAACGTCAAAAGATTCCATTATACATAACGCCCACTATGATTTGTTGGCATTTTGTGGCGGCATGAAGATAATTGCTAGGTCAAATTCATCAAATAAGTAGATTTAAATTAAGTAGAGATCATTTTGTCAAATTCTGTAAATAGTATCATGAACAAGCTCCGCACTTTCAAATAAAAGATTAGAGTGCTTTTAAATACTGGCCAATTGTGAGTCGGAATCGCATACGGTTTCGTAATTTAAACAGAAAAATCAAATTTCTTGTATGGTGAACCCAGTTGTACTTATTACTGTTATAGAAATACACATTCTATAAAATTTCAACTAAACTGCCTACCTGTAACGGTTCATGATATATAGCCCTCTCAGAGCCAGACGGACGGAAGCAGAGGCTTGGCTTCCAGTGGTTACCCTTCGAGTGACGGAACCCTGGAAAGGGTGGTCGCGTCATGCGTGTCTGCAGGAGCCTTCAGTTGTGATGATCGCCCGGAGGACACGGTAAAGCATACGGTGGAGGTTTGCCCTGCTTGGGCGGAGCACCGCCGTGTCCTCGTCGAGGCGGTCGGGGGCGGCGACCTCTTGCGTCCGGCCCAGGTTAAACTATCCAGGTTAACCAGGTTAATCCATGGTCCGGAGCAAGGAGGCTTGGGAAGCGGTCACCTCCTTCTGCAAGGCAGTAATGCTAGCGAAGGAGGAGGCATCCCCGGCCACCGTAGGTGCGGGCCTGCGGACGGCGAGCGTTGGGTGGCTCGCAGTCCGATCATCACCAGGTCCGGGTCGATGGCGCGTTGTGTTCCACGCGCGCCTCAAAGAGATGTCAGCATAGGAGACGGGGCCCGCTAGGGTCAGAGCCTGCCAGGGTTGCGGAATTTGTTCGAAATAGTCACCGCTGCCCCGGAACGCAAAGGGCTTTAGAAGGAGAACGGATGGGTTTTAATCAGAAAGAGTCTGACACACCCTTCCGCTCCACATAGAGCGGAAGAAGTCATTTGATGATTTCCCATCCTTAAAAATAAAAAATTAGCCTTCAGTTTTATGTTGTTCAGATTGCTATCAAATACCTAACAGGCAGTCTGTGTCATGACTCTACATAATGCTGTCACCAAAATACCTCTGTAATTAACTATTTCCCAATAAGCAATTACATATCAACGTCTTGGCGATTTCTGGCCAAGTAATACCTATATCAAAAGTGATTGAACTCAACTCAATACTCAATATTATTGCTACGCATGACGTATGCTCTGATATGGCTAGATTATTTGTTCGTCTATCCGTCCTTTACAAACAATACGGTAACTTATTGCGTCGCTACACAAAAAATTACCTTTCATAAGCCTGGCGATATTTTTCAGTGAAACCAACAGCCATTTACCACGCGATCCCAGCGTTAAATTCTGGCGTTAAATTGTCATTTAAATTGGCCCTTTTTTTGTCAATATTGTTTTGAAGTTAGAATTTTCTGACGTTACGTTTTTTATTACAAACATACAAGTAATGTTAACCTTTTGAACGCCAGAACATAAACGCATTGGCGTGCTCCTGATGCCAAGCCTGAAAATCGCCGTACTTTTTGTCACATATTTATGACGTTTGGCGTATAGGGCTCGCGATTGCTTGTCATGTATACGTGACAATGGTGTTCAAAAGGTTAATTTGCGTAGCCATTTACCAACTACGTAATATTAGGGTCGGCTTCTGGTGTAAATGAATGCTGATGAGTACCAGTAAGTTACCATGGAGCGACTGCCTAACGAATTTCAAATATGTACAAATGACAGCTGGGCCCGGCAGGTTTCGGTATATTGGATATAATGGATGGTCACCCATCCAAGAACCGACCTCGGTCAGAGTTGCTTAACTCAGAAGATGGGACCGTACGGTTGACATTATTTAGCTACGAGCTCTTTATAAAACTTACAAGAAGTAATCTATACTAGATCGTAAGGATTAGTAATTCATCGTTTCCCAATTACGTTGAGCTCAGCATCCAATCAAGTCAGATCCTACCTATCTTTACCAACTCCAATCACTATCCAGCATTCCCACTATTTTTCTCCAGAGTAACCAAATATCTCACTTATTGATACGCATCTCAAACAAATTCTGTTTGCTCTGAACCTTTGTTTATCCACATTAGCGTCATAAAACGTATCCTTGACGGTTCTGGAGTAACGCATCAAACTTACGAAACCAGTTGGAGCTGGCCTTGTACTGTAGAAGCTTTCGGTACAATTAGAGTTCAACGTATACTGGAATAGTTAGCTTGATGAGTGGTTGTGTGTACCATGTGGGCTTATTTGATATATTCGGGATCGGCCATTTTGTTTTTTATGATGCTATTGCAGTAAAAGAAACGAAGGTCGATCTTGGTGACAAGCTCGATTGTATTTGTGATTGCGGCTCCTTAACGTAAGAAGGGAGGTTGAATTTCTCTTAAAAACAAATAAATTCTTGTAATCGGTGGTCGGTATTATTTTGGCTTGCTTGATAGGTACAGAATTTGGGGTTCCCCAAGGAATTATTAGAAGTTGAATTCGAATTTGAAGAAGGAAAATTGTTTGTTTCTCTGCATAGCTTGTCAGTTGAAAAGAAATGTCATTACACAGTGTCAACTACGTATTTATCGAATCAACTAACACATTTTAATAGCAACGACATTATCAGACACTAACAAACTTCCAAACAGCCTACAGTCTTGATAAAAATTATGTTCTCTCACCGGAGAAACACACACCTATTACGAAAGCACAGAATAGGTTTAAAAGAACTTTATTTCTCATAAGAACATTGTTCACTTAAAATGAGATTCACAAAATATCTACTACTAGGGTGCTGGTGGGGCTGCCCCGATTCTGTAGCGCATCAGGGATGTTCGCCGAGTCACAAGTAGACTGTTTCTACTCTACTATGCGAAAGCGGTGCACATCCCTGGTGCGCAGGGTTCGGACTAGTTTCAACGGCATCCTGAGGGCATTCGCGCAGAGGTTCGATTGTCAGTACCTGAACCATTGCTGTATGGTTCACTTACTGAGCAATCGAAACCAGTAATATGTATATTTGGATTTTTACTTGTTTTTATGTATGTGTGTTTTTGTTATTATTTTGTTATGTGTAATTATTATGTGTAATGTGTGTGCTATGATCCATGTTGGTCGAAATAAACGTTTATTATTATTATGATTATTATATAAATACAGCTTTAGCTTAGTGCGACAAGTTTCATATAATTATAGCTTTAATTTTATTTCATAATCTATTCAGCAGTATGGCATACGAAATAATGTTTTTTTTTAATAAGTATAATTATTTATTTTGTCACTTATTTTTAGTCTGTTGCTAAGTTGTACTCCTTCAAACAGTATGTTTATTTGCCGTAAGTCAGCGTGCGTGGTTAAGTTGATACTAATTTGTATCTGGTGAGTTTTATTTATTTATTTAATGTTAAGGCACTTTAACGACTGTCTCACTTAAACATACACAACATAAATCTCATAGATTTTTGGATATAGCGAATTCGTCACTTACAGAAGTGCACAGCACTACCAGAGAACTCAAGACAATATTAGATATCGTTATTTGATTTATTTACTAGTCAGAAAACTAATGTTTAAATGAGTTATGGTCACAAATACCGTGGGAAGAACAGAAATATTTAACGGAACGACAAAAAAAAAAAAACACAGAATTATAATTATGGATAAGGAAATGGAAGTGGATTCAATTTTATTATTAGGCAGCTCCGAGCTAGTTAAGTCTCACAGAATATGCGGAAAGAGTTAGAGAAGATGGCGATGCTATTGGCTCGTGTAGCGATTTTATTGTGATTTCCCAAGAGTAACAAGACTATTCATAAAAAAACTAGCCACAAATTTTATAAAATGCCTGTGAAAAACCCCTGCAATTGCTTATCACACCACAAACCAATAAAGCAGCTCATATTAATACTTCCATCCCCAAACTCTCCGTATGTATCAGTCGGACAAATGGCCGAGCATATTGGCCCTGAGCCAAATAATGCGTAGCAAGAAATTCTTCATTTCGCAGCCTATTCGTTAGATGAGGACCCAACTTTGTAACCCAGACCTACTTCTACAGGGTGAGAAAGAAATGGGCTCAAACGTTTTCTTTGGCAGTATTGTGATGAATATTTTGGTTGGTCACGCTTAAATTGGGACAAAGTTTGACCTTATAAATATAAGTTTTGAAAGAAAGAAAAAAATAAATTAAATAAATTACAAAAGTTACGTAAGTTGGGAAGACATGCGTCACATTCTCGTACATTATGAATTATTTCAATAATGTTAAAAAGCTTATTAAAAATCAATTCCTGTGTCGTTGCTTCCATTGAATAGTGAACATGAAGTTCTGGGTTCAATTTCTAGTTCTGGCAAAGTGTTATTGGGTTTTTTATAATTTGAGTACTCCTCAGTGGCCCCCACAAAATAACTGGAGAATTGTGGATACTAGGCACACTACTGCTGTATAAGCAGTAGTGTGCCTAGTATCCACAATTCTCGGGGAATTATGTTATTTTATAATATCAATTCCACGCTTGTCTAAAAATAGTGTTTGTTGGCTACGTTACTTAACAAATAATAATACATATCAAAATAAATTTAAATCTAAATTAGAATATTTCTTGCACAGTTTCGAATTTTCCTAAATAAAAATAATTTCGACTAACAAAATCCTCAACTTTAGCCCTCGCCAACCAAATCTTGAACAAATTAAAATGCTCAGCTCAAAGCCAACACAGAACACTTATTCCCCAAATCCACCCTCTATTTCGTCATCCCTTAGTCCAGTCCCATTGACCGAGACCTCCATCCGATGAGGATCTGCCCTAATCTAGCTGAAGCCTCGAACGAGTCATTACGTCAGACCATTTCTTATCTCAAATGACGATCGGAATGACCTAATTATTGCTTGGATCTTACTAATCACGTGTTTTTCTAACGAGTTTAACTAGTTTTTAAGTGACTGCGATATAGGGTGGAGTAATGTTGTTGTTTTATTTAGTTTTGTTATTTTTTTTTTCTATTGATCAGGAGGGCTACTCTCTAAACCTGAAGTCCGTAGTTTCGGGCTTAGTTGCGGGCATATTCTACTCCGTATCACCTACGGACTTACGATTAGTTCTGAACCCGAACTAAGAATGAATGACTACACGATTTGACAGTAACTGTCAATTCGTGTAGTCATTCACTCTTAGTGATTAGGTGATACAGACTAGAAAACGCCCGCATCTATTATTATGTATTTATTTATTATATACTTTATTGTACACCTCATAATACGAACAGGACAATCATACATAAAATAAGTACACAATGGGCGGAGAGTAGCCCGCCTGCTCCATCTTTACGCGGATGTAATTAATGTTCCTATGGCTAACAATATAGTTAATCATACGGAACCATCCCGGATGTCTATCCTACTACATTATACATTGCATACAATTATGCCTTTGTGGTGATAACTTTTCTAAAGTTCTGAACATGAAAATAAAAGGAGTATAATAAAACTAAACTTTAGCAATGAAAGGAGCAAGATATCCTTATTATAAGAGTTTCTTGAGAAATCTGTATTATAATTAGACTTTACGTAAATCAAAACTTTGCAAAAATCCTTAAAATATCTTCGGCGAATCCACAAATTCTTTTCAATTAGAAAAACTTATTATTGAAGTCATTTAAAATCTTAAGATTATCTCTCTTGATCTTTGAATTAAAGAGAAAGATTAGTCGGGCGGAGGTTACTCCGAGCTTCGGGGAAAATAAGGCGGAGTAAATTGATCTCATTTTTTAGCCGGAGACTGGATCCGACTGATAAATATTAGGTATTAGGATGCTCGAATTAATCATGGAAATATACGTCGGTAATAAAATTTTGTAAATAAAGCTTTATTAGTGATTAGATACGCACACACATACAGATACTGTGCAACACGACAATGTGACGAAAATCATAAAAATTGTATCACACACAAATGTGTTACGTATTCGTAAAACAATTTCGATGAGTGTGTTATCGCATTACCGCATCGCGCCTGTCTGCGAAATTTCTTAGTAAAATCAATCAATAAAATGTCTGGGATCGATTCTGTCTACCATTACCTTTAAGATGGTGGAACATGGTTGTCTCGTCACTAATAACTTATTTTGCCTGTTTTAATAAAGAATTGAAGAGCTCAAAACCAATCCAACTGCGTCGAGGTGTAAGACAGGGAGATGTCATCTCTCCGAAACTTTTTACGAACGCGTTGGAGGACGTTTTCAAGACGCTTAATTGGAAAGGACGGGGCATAAATATCAACGGTCAGTACATCTCGCACCTCCGATTTGCGGATGACATTGTCATCATGGCAGAATCTCTGCAGGAGCTGGAAGGGATGCTAAACAGCCTAAGCGATTCTTCAAGGCGGGTGGGTCTCGGGATGAATCTGGACAAAACCAAAGTTATGTACAATGGTCATGTCCCCCCGAGACTTGTAATCGTAAATGGCGCTACCCTCGAGGTTGTGCAAGAATACATATATCTANGACCATATACACACCCTTAGGCAAATAATCCAAAAGACCGAGGAATATAATCAGCCTCTGTGCCTAGCGTATGTGGACTACGAGAAAGCCTTCGACACCGTTGAGACCTGGGCTGTCCTGGAGGCCATGCAGAGATGTCTCATCGACTGCCGCTATGTCGAGGTGATGAGATGTCTGTATAAGGCCGCAACAATGACCGTCCAAGTACAAGAACAGAGCACAAAACCAATCCAACTGCGTCGAGGTGTAAGACAGGGAGATGTCATCTCTCCGAAACTTTTTACGAACGCGTTGGAGGACGTTTTCAAGACGCTTAATTGGAAAGGACGGGGCATAAATATCAACGGTCAGTACATCTCGCACCTCCGATTTGCGGATGACATTGTCATCATGGCAGAATCTCTGCAGGAGCTGGAAGGGATGCTAAACAGCCTAAGCGATTCTTCAAGGCGGGTGGGTCTCGGGATGAATCTGGACAAAACCAAAGTTATGTACAATGGTCATGTCCCCCCGAGACTTGTAATCGTAAATGGCGCTACCCTCGAGGTTGTGCAAGAATACATATATCTAGGCCAAATTATACAACTGGGGCGGCACAACTTTGATAAGGAAGCGACCAGAAGAATACGCTTGGGCTGGGCGGCCTTCGGGAAGCTACGTGGTATCTTTGAATCGTCGATCCCACAATCCCTTAAGACCAGGGTCTTTAACCAGTGCGTCCTTCCCGTAATGACTTACGGAGCCGAAACGTGGACACTCACCATAGGCCTGGTCCACAAATTCAAGGTTGCTCAGCGTGCAATGGAGAGAGCAATGCTCGGGATTTCTCTGGTGGATAGAATTCGCAACGAAGTCATTCGCCAGAGAACTAAAGTCACCGACATTGCGCGTAAAATGAGCATGCTGAAGTGGAAGTGGGCTGGCCATGTCTGTAGACGGACAGACGGTCGATGGAGCAGACATGTGGTACAGTGGAGACCGCGTATGGGCAAACGTAGTGTGGGACGCCCTGCGGCACGATGGATCGATGATTTGAAGAAGGTGGCTGGCAGTGGATGGATGCGGACCGCTCAGGACCGGGATGGTTGGCGGTCTTTGGGGGAGGCTTACGTTCAGCAGTGGACGGCAATTGGCTGATATGATGAATAAAGAATTAAATAAATAGTAACAATTTCATTAATTTGGTTGGCAAGAAAGATCTCAAAACGTTGAGAAAAGCTTTTTGTTTTTGGTTAAGAACCTAAATTAGTTATAATATAAAATATTGTTGGTTTTTAAATTATTATTATAGCTAGGCTTCCGTCTGACCGTTGTCTCATGTGGTGGTAAGCAGTGATGTGATCAAAGATGAAGCACACTTGCCTAAACGTAACCTACTCACTCAATCACAACACACTCCGGCTGGAAATTCCACTCCTTCGCTGTACTTACATTGAAAGTAGGTATTACAAAAACGTTTTGTGCGCATGGATTACTGGCGTACCATCATCGCCTCTTATTCCTGAAAGGATAAACAAATTGCTGTCTACTTCACCCAATACCTACTGTATATTTTATTAACAGTAAAAACGAAAGAATAAGACTATACAGAGGTACTTTCCATAAATCTTGGAAGTACCACTTTACAGGTCTTGGACCGAACCTTTTTACGAACTCTTACAAAAATAAGAACTTCAAAGCTTTTCCATTGAATTCGTTTTAACAAAAGTGTACAAAGATTTTCACAAATCGTGCGGTAATGTGTTATTTTATTAACGAAGTGTTATGAGAAGTACTTTATATTTGCGAGCGATTTTTATGACACGGTAAATTTCTACAATTGTATCGAATACGGCTTGTATAAATACGATTCGATCGATCTCAAAATATTTGGGATTTTTACAGGAACAAGAAACTTTGTAGTAGTAGCATGGCATAATGAGTCAGCAGCGTTCCCACTGCTGGACACTGGCCTTCTGTGTGTGGGCCTAGTTGATGGATGTAATGTAATGTGTCTTCAAACTTTTAGTACGTTTTTGGGTACTTTATTCGAAAAACACTATTGCTCAATTTTAGAGTTTTCGTCGATTAGAAAACAATTTTTCATAATAAATCGAGAAAATATAATCTAATTAAGATTTATTACAATCTTACAGAGTCAGCAATTTTCCGGTGACACATAATTATATGATAATTATTAAATAGTGCATAATTTATACTCGTCAAATAATTGAACACTTGAAAGAATATAATAGATAGAACTAGTAGGAAAACGGGATTTTTATAACTGTTAAGTTAAAAAAATCCCGTTTTCCTACTAGTTCTATCTAACAAGAACATCACACAATTCAATACAAAACACAAATCCCATCCGAGTATCACGGCACTAGACAACTTTACTCCGGGGGCTTCTCTGCTAGCCCCCAAACGATACGGACTGAATATATTTACGAGAAGTCTCGAAACTTTGGAACAATCTGCCAGGATTTAATTAAGGGAGATGTTGGTCCCAGGACGCAGTTTGAGGACTGAGTTATGACAATAGAGGACTCGCTGAGGTTGGTAATAGATTATGAATATTGTGATACTGTACTGTTGGTTTGTCTGGCTGAGTTTCCTTTTGTGTTTGTTTAACCGTGAAAAGGGTTGAAGTTACTGTGTAGTTTGTCTTCTTCTGTGATTGAGTCATTTCGTCTGAAAATACGAAAACCTAGATACTGTTGCTGTTGATATTTTATCAATTGGTACAGAAGAAGGGAACTTTTGTGTCTAGAATCTTAGCGCTGCACTTTGCTAGGGTCTTGGCCTATTTCTCTTACCCTTCACCAGCTATCAAGTTGGTGAACTTCTTTCGTCATGAAATCGTCATGTCAGTGTGTGATTGTAATGGAAATTGCAAAATCCCAAATGCTTAAAATATTTGTTAAAAACCATCGAAGCGTTAAGTGATTTTACCATCTAGTTTAAAACAACATCATTTTGTTGACTCTATGGGTTGTTGGCATTGTAACCCTTTTCGCCATCTGTTTTTATAAGTTACCCTTGTTATAAAATTCATACCAAAATGATATATGTACGTACGTGAATTAATTTAAACGTGTTAAAAGGTAAAAGAATTTGATCATTTTTTTAAACCAAAAAAGAAACAATATTAGACTAAAAATATATTAATTATGGTTTACTGCAAAAGGAACTTTCCATTTATTTAACGAGAAATAACATAACGTCCCTAAAAATAACATTAGGCATTACAAGCTGGCACGTTTTCTATTGATAATTATTATTAACAACAATTTTTCAATCAATATTCATGCGAGAATTCCCTTCTCATCGTTGAAACTGTGTCATCATAACCCAGGAATGTCAACTATTTGATCGTTAAAGAACCAGGAAATGCCGAGATAACTGTTTGACATAACTTGCCTACTGGAGTGTTATCCAAGGCCTTG
Organism: Mamestra configurata; assembly: GCA_002192655.3. Taxonomy (NCBI): domain Eukaryota; kingdom Metazoa; phylum Arthropoda; class Insecta; order Lepidoptera; family Noctuidae; genus Mamestra; species Mamestra configurata. The sequence goes on along the minus strand of NDFZ01004944.1, from coordinate 155,431 downwards.
TTCCGAAGGCTAGAGGAAGACAAATAGCTGTTTGATGAACACCCTCGGGTAGTTGGTCCCTTGGCTTTTGGCCTGCGATTCCGTGAAGGACTGCATATTTTGTGTGGAGATAAATTGGTGGGCTGCGCTGTTTATACTGTTTTGGTGGTGGTAGAATGTAAAACCCGAATTAATTAACCATGTTAATTCAGGGAAACTGATTATTATACCCCATTATTATTTTGCCCCATCTGCCACACCTGCACCATTAAGGTCCTAATGAATATCGTTGTAAACGTGGCCACCTACTGGGCACAAAATTAAAAGAAGAAAGAGCTTTGGCCCGCGGCTCCGTTCGAATTAAAGAATACCCTAAAACCTTCTCCAGGGACCCATTTATCTCTGTAGCAAAATACATTAAAATCGGTTCGGCGATTTAGGCGTGAAAGCTAAACAAACAAACAAACAAACTCACTTCCGAATTTATAATATAAATATAAGTTAGGATTACCTTAAGTCAGTTGTACGTTATAAAATTTCAAGGTCTCTTATTTATCTAGACAGGTAGACCTTGGTTAGGTTTCAATATACTGTTCTGTATGGTACCGGACGTAAAAGAATAGCTTCATCCCATCTCTTCCCGTGGGTGTCGTAGGAGGCGACTAAGGGACTTACCAGAGAATGGGCAGCAGCATTCTCTGTACATTGCAATAGCTACAATGCGATCGCCAGCCCACCTGCCAAACTTGGCGATTATGGCAACCCCCTCCCTTTTGAGCGAGGAGTATGTCCCAGCAGTGGACGTCTTTCGGCTGGTATGATGATGATGAGTTGCACGTTATAAAATTTCAAGGTATATTTGTCTAGACAGGTAGACCTAGGTTAGGTTTCGATTTACCAAGAATAGTTGTCAGAAGCGGTAAAAAATTGATTGTAATAATGATGAAAAACAGTACGTAGGCATTTTCATTTTTTGATTTACCAAGCAGCCTAAAGAAATGGTCAATAATAATATTTAATACAAAATATAGTGTTATAAGCATCATCATTTTATACATACAAATCTAATTAAAATTTCACGTTTCAGATGAAATTCCAATAATCTGAGACATCCTTTCAGTTCCATGAAAGTTTATAATGTAAAATGAAATATTTTTCTGATAACTTTTCTAGTAACTTATTATCTTTGACGTGCAATAGAGGGTTTGAATAATTGATTTGTTTGAATGTTTTAACTGAGTAAGTGATTTAGAGAGAATAAATTTTTCGATGCCCTATGAGTTCTTCTCTCCCCTTTTTATCCCACTAGTACATTTATGCATTTTTTTTATTAGCTTGTATGTACTATATAATAAGTTCTTATGTATCTGTTAATCCAATTAAATTTTAAGTTAATTTACATAAAATGTAATACCGATTTTACGTGGGTTCTATTATTTCCGTGCAAAGGGCACGGAAATAATAGAACCCACGCAAAATTGATTAAGAACAACAAATGAAAAGCGAGTTCTTGAACCTACAATATTAAGGAAACCTTCTTTTGAAAAGGTTTATATACCAGATTGGCGGGTACAACATTTTCAATAATATTTAGGAACTCGTTACTGAGATCAATGAATGGAGGGGAAGTTACACAAAACAGTTCTTTGCTGAAAATAAATTTAGCGGCTTATCAGGTTTTATTGGCTTCCTAGAGGATCGGAAGTGGAAAAGAGAATCTAGAAATTCTTTCATTTGGTCTTTTTCAGGAATCGGAACTGGAAGTTTTTGAACAATTTTTGGGGTTCCAAACATCCGACCGGTTATGTTGAAATTTGGAACACATACGCGTTGCGTACGAGTATGGTGGTCGCTTTTAGGGGACAAAGTAGAAAAAATAATTGAAACTGTACCGTTTTACATATAAAATGGCTTATTATTTTTTTCATAATTTTAAAATAAATAGTTTTTAAGTTAGTCAAAAAATTAGACGTGCATTTTTGAAAAAATGCAGAGAATAGTTCTTTGCCTATAGAATACAGAAAAATCTGTAAGAAGTCTATAGTGTTAAAGAAACATGTTACAAAAATAAAATTCGTTCGGAACCCTTTGCACGCGAGTACGACTCGCATTTGGCCAGTTTTTTTATCTTGATTTCCATCGCCAGTTACGTCACAAATCCCGTGTAATAGGACTTAGTGAAAATACGAGTATTATCCATTGAGCCATTACCATCGTACATTACTCACACATATTTTAATCTATTAATGAAAACCGGCATCACCATAATAAGATCACATTACGGAATCAGCTAGTCACAGTTGGCCCTCGTCCCAGAATGATGTCCATGGTACTGTGGATCATCCATCATTGGCACCACTCGATTACATTTGGATCTCGCTTGTAATCCTTCGGGTGTGGTAAGGTTGGGGTTTTAGTTCAAATATTTAGATTGCCTTCTCCAGTAATACCGTATTTTTGGTTGATGAACCTCAGTATTCCAAAGTAATAAAGTTTTAAAAATTCATATGCAAGATTTGTATCAAATTCTTTTTGCGAGTTTTCTTTTTGTTGAATACTGTGACAGCTGTCAACTTAGAAGTTGGAGAACACTGTAGCTGTTCATTCAAAGGGCTAACTTTTTTAGAAACGTAAAACTAACAGAACAAAAACGGCTTCTACTGAAATTAATCTTGCATTTTTTACGTTTTTCTAAAGAGTCTCAAGTTTACAATTGAAACTCAGTGTTATAGAGATTTCCAATTGTTTTTGTGTTTGTGAAGTAAATAATGAAAGTACTTATAAACCGCTGTCAAAAATTCTATGTAACTGATACATCGCCTACTACTTTTTATCCTTAAAAAATTGATAGGCCCCGTAATCTGGGCCGCAGGGCAAGCTCAGCCGCGAAAAACAAAGTCGTTTCATACAAAGTCACTGAACACAAAAGTACCTACCGTTTAGCATATTTTTCCCATTTCCATTATCTTGTCACACTGTCTCCCCTCTCTCAGTGGAACCTCGGACCCATCGGTTCCAAGGCCCAGGAATTAATCTTGTGCAGCTCCAAACTGACAGACGTGAAGGTTGCATTATTCCGCCGCCATATTGGAATTTCGGCTTGAACGTATTCCTTCCTCCAAGGTTGCGAATGTGTCTGAGATTTCCTTGTGTCGATATCAATATGTTCTGACAGTTGTTTGACGTATGTTCGTGATTCTGACTCGGTATTTGATTTGTTGAGCATAATGTGTGCATGTTTAGCGATTTGTTTTTTTCATTGTTAGGCATTATTAGAAATTATTACGAATACAAACGATAGAACATATCGCAATGAAACAATCGACTTAAACAACAATATATCGAAATCTATAACTTTATAAGTGAACAGCACTAAACTCCCCCGTACCACATAACAAGTCTATAAACGAAAAAGTGTCGTAAAATAAACATATTTAGAAACTTTATGTACACATCGTAAATTGAAAAAGATTTCAGTGTACGAGGGGCGTATAATTTTTATGAATATGTACTGCTTTACAGTCGCAAATAATATTGGATAAAATATAAAATAAATGCGTGGTAATACAAAGAAAAAGGAAAAAAATGGAGGAGAACTAGAATAATAAAATTGCACGTGTAAAGTGAAATGCCGACAGGTAGCGCCACGTGTACCGCAGAAATGAATTATTATTAATGCGATATCATGAATACTCTACGTAGCAATAATAATAATTAATAATAATTTATCTTAATTTCAGACATACGTCCATATTTTTACAAAGAAAAAGTTTTAGTTCAGTTGTTAGTAGTACACACAAAAATAAAAATAACAAGGTGTTAGTAATTTGTTACTAAACAAAACCAGTTAAACACTATGCAGCAATGATTTCCTGTATCACAGACATGTTTCGTGTCCATATTTTGTATCGCTGAAAATGAAAAAAAAAATCATTCGAAAAAAAAAAAAAGTTTTTTTTTTTCTAGAGCCACAACCTTAATTGTTTTGATCATCCAGCTTTCAATTTAATTAGGTAGATGAGGGCTTATCGTTTCATATTTTATTATTTATCTCACTCTTAAAAAAATATTTTGATGATCTGATTCTTTTAATTCCGATTCTTATCACAAACTTAAGAATTTATGGTTTTCTTATCGAACTAATATTACAAACTATTATTATATTATTTTCACCGTCGCCGTTCCGGCTGTGTTAGAACCCAATGGCCTGCCACGCGACGATGGCAAGAGACCGGACGGCATGTCGTTATTTCCATGGAAGATGGGTAGGCCATTAGGGTGGGACGCTACTTGTGTCGATACTCTTGCGCCATCCCATCTTCCTAGCTCTTCGTGCTGTGCTGGCGCTGCCGCTGCGGCTGCAGAGAACCTCAAGCGGCGGAAATATAATAATCTTGTTGGTAGTTATATTTTCGAGCCGTTTGGGGTGACCCAACTTCACGTGACCCAAGGGCTGGCTTTTACCTTGGTCAAAGAATAAGCACTGCCATACTCCCGCTCTTCGGTCGCAAGTCTGCTGGAAGAGATTTCTTTTGAAATATGCAGTACCTTTTGTACTCTTATATCTGTATAAAATTGCTTTTATAAGTGTCATCATCTGCCTAGCCTTTTTCCCAACTAATTTGGGGTCGGCTTCCAGTCAAACCGGATTCAGCTGAATATTATTCTACGTGGAGCGGCTACCTACCAGACCTCCACAACCCATTAACTGGGTAATACGGTACTTCTTGGCAAGACTGGTGTCAGGTTTTCTGGCTTCTGACTATGCTTTTTATATATTTTTAGGTTAGGTTGTGCAAATGTGACTCATTAATATTGCATTTTAAAAGAATCTAGGGCATACTGGCATGATTTGATGTATTTTTTCTGCCTTGTAGTAAATGGTAATTTCAGTAGCATTTATTCTTGTTTCAAAAGAAAATATCATGAGAAAGTCACAAAACGCACACACTTTATTAAAGGTCCTTTAAAAATATTCTTTCACTTGACTCAACTAATAAAAATAATAAGGTACATATGAAAAGAATTCACTTGTCTACATCCTACATGTCTTCCATACTAATGAACTCTCTCTGAGCTACTTAATATTAGCAGTATTAAAGTACTTGCCGAATTCGAAGCCGCTTTGAGAACACAGAGTAGGTGGATAAATGGAGTTTTAAGTCCGCCCTTGTACCACTACTGTGCATACCATTCAAATAAATATGTGAATAAATATTGCTACTGTAATAAGTTTTTGATGTGTAACATCTGTCCTCTAGCTTTCCTGCAATCTGTGGGAGTGATTTCGTGAAATGGGACGGAAGTCTGTAACAGGAAGCCGAGGAAGCGCGCGCTATTTGATTTAATCAATAAGGGCGCCCTATTCGATTCGACCAATGAGCGCTCACAGTGGTCGAGTTGGGTGTCAGTTGGTACTTTTAATGTTAATGTTGTTTTTTACCAAGGTGAGTCGTCAGATGTTACACATCCTATGCGACTACTGTAACACTCGCTCGTTTTTTCAATACATTTTGAAGCATTGGGAAAGCAATGGATAAAATAACGGTTACCTTAGGTGTTGGGTATCAGCTAAATGAAATGAACTACGAACGATGAGATGCTATGACCAGCAGTCGAAAATCTAAGATCGTAGTGACTTTTGATCAGTCTGTCTAGACTTTTCCAAACTATGTTGGACTCGACTTCTAGTCTAACCAGATGCAGCTAAATACGGGTATTTTATATGGAGTACCCATGCGACTGTTATTATTTAGCCGCGAGCTCTTCAGTTAACAATATTGTAAGTTGGTGTAAACAAAATGTAATATCGATCCTTGCACGGAAATGATAGATAGGCCGTCGTAAGCCCATGACAGGATTGGTATCAGATTCCTTGGCTTCTAACGACCCGAAACGATTGCCAAAGTTCCACAAATGACAGCTGGGACAAACAGCTTTCTGAGGCACGGAGGAATCTCGGTATGTTAAGGTTGTCACCCATTCATAGACAAATGTTATCTAGGCATGAGCTTCTCAATAGTGACTTTTGATGACTAACAAAAACGACCCGCTTCTACACATATTAGCTCTCTATCGGGTACTCCTCTATGGCTAATACTTATAAACCCAATGATGCGAAGGCCCGAGATGTCTCTCATTTGAAAAGCCCATCCTAGCAGAAAATTTACAGGAACGTAATCTAATATTTTGATTACGGCTCAGAGGTTTTAAAATTAGGATACTTTATAAAGTAGCATACAAAGAGAGAGGTATTTTGCAATTTAGATTATTCTGGAAATGGCTTACCTATCAGTTTCTACATTATAACTTTTTCATTACTAATTTTTTAAATTATCTTGATGCATTTTTTTTTATTTGTGCAAGAAAATTTTATAGATAATTTGCAGAGATAGCACAGTGCGCTTCGCATACAGTATAATAATGCTTTCAGGGTGTTGATGGGGCTGCCTCGCTTCTGTAGCGCATCAGGGATGTTTGCGGAAATGCGCATTGATTGCTTTTATGCAATAATGCGTAAAAGATGTGCGTCCTTGGTGCGCAGGGTGCGTGCCAGTTCTTGCGGAATTTGTTCGAAAGAGTCACCGCGGCCCTGGAACGCAAAGGGCTTTAGAAGGAACACGGATGGGTTTTAGTCAGTAAGAGTCTGACACGTCCTTCCGCTCCACACAGAGCGGAAGAAGTCATTTGATGATTTCCCATCCTTAAAAAAAAAAAAAAAAAAAAAAAAAAAAAAAAAAAAAAAAAAAAAAAAAAAAAAAAAAAAAAAAAAAAAAAAAAAAAAAAAAAAAAAAAAAAAAAAAAAAAAAAAAAAAAAAAAAAAAAAAAAAAAAAAAAAAAAAAAAAAAAAAAAAAAAAAAAAAAAAAAAAAAAAAAAAAAAAAAAAAAAAAAAAAAAAAAAAAAAAAAAAAAAAAAAAAAAAAAAAAAAAAAAAAAAAAAAAAAAAAAAAAAAAAAAAAAAAAAAAAAAAAAAAAAAAAAAAAAAAAAAAAAAAAAAAAAAAAAAAAAAAAAAAAAAAAAAAAAAAAAAAAAAAAAAAAAAAAAAAAAAAAAAAAAAAAAAAAAAAAAAAAAAAAAAAAAAAAAAAAAAAAAAAAAAAAAAAAAAAAAAAAAAAAAAAAAAAAAAAAAAAAAAAAAAAAAAAAAAAAAAAAAAAAAAAAAAAAAAAAAAAAAAAAAAAAAAAAAAAAAAAAAAAAAAAAAAAAAAAAAAAAAAAAAAAAAAAAAAAGGTGCGTGCCAGTTCCAACAGCATTCTGGGCATGATTGCTGGACTGCCGAATTTTCAATCGTTGCACCAGTATCTCAGCTGGAATGCTGAAGTAATAATGATTTTATTTGCTGTGTGTGCTTATTTTTTTTTTGTCGTAATTGTATGACTAACATAATTATAAGTTTATTTATTGTTTTCATATATGAGTCATCGTTGCTCTCAATAAATAATTTATTATTATTATAGTAGCATTTGTATAGTCTGCGAATTGATATAACCTGATTATGATAATTGCCAAAGCTGTAAACTCTTTCTTTTCGATAAGACTCGTTTATACTATAAACTTTCGATTTTGGATGGGATTATGAGTACCTATTTGAAATTATCAGTTGACAATATGAGAGTTTATAATATACTCATGATTTATTACAATATAACGGTGTTTACAATAATCCGGTGGCACATACACTACGTACCGATGTTTCAAATCATATCAAGCTGAATGGTAATTAAGTTATAAGTCCCACAAATCTGAACACGGCCATATGTCCAAAAGCTCCTCTTGAGAGGTCCTTAAGGGATTATAATCAATCCTGAAAATGGTTAGCACAGGGGCCTAAGCTCCTAAACTAGGTGCTCGAACTAGGGCAGTGCGAACCAATATTTTAGACCTGTGCTCAATTTGCGCGGACCTCACTTAACCGTATAGAAAACATCAAGGGACTCCCGAATAATTTCGGAAATTGAATTGATATTGCTAAAAGAGGATGGGAATTGTGGCTCCAAAACTATTTCTTGCAAAAAACAAAAGAGTATTCGATAAAATGGAAGTTATCTTATCTTTTGTTTTGTCCGCGTGCTTGTGGCATCTTTAAGAGACTTGTAGGAACACAAGACCATTATTGGCCACAGGCTCAGCAATATTTCAGTTTCAACCTATAACGTGCCAATTCTTTCATAGTTACGTTGTGAAAAAGGGATAGTGCTATGTGTTTTGTATAGCTCCGTTTCCCTCTCACACTGGAGTTATGACATCATAGTTGGCCCAGAATATCTACGTGTTAATCAGAAATAAATCGTTCGGAACAAACGCTAACGCCTGATGGAAAAGTAATACATCTATATTGACTTTGACTACATTGAGAATATTCTTCTCAGTTGAAACCTGTACCATGCCGTTTAAGCGTACTTTAAACTCTATAATCAGTTTATTATCATTATCACATATTATGACAATTACTCACTCGTGTTCAGTGTCAATTTCCAAAACGTTATCGAGATTATAAACACTCAAATTCAAGTAGATTTACGCAGAATACCAACCACTTCACTATCCCATTTACACGTAATTCAAATACACTGTTACCCTCCACGATATCTATTACGAAGAGCTTCATAAATCTGAACACTATCAGTAACTCTTCAGAACTGTGGTTTGTCGAAGTTTCAACATAAACTGATATATAGCTAAGTTAATAATTGCAGCTGTATCCTGACCTTTTGGCTTTTTGCTTAAGATCTGTCAAGAGGTTATGTCAAGTAAATGTTTTTTTTATTTATTAATAGTCTCGCGTTTGACTACTATCTCACCTGATGGTGGCGATGGGTGATTTTGTCGACGATGGAGCACGCTTGCCTAGATTATCTATTCATTCTTGACTCAAAGAATCCCATGTTTTAGTTATCAGGAAACGCAGACTGTGGCAGGGGATTTTAGGTAAATTTATTGCGTTTTATTATCTGACCTGTAATACATCGATATTACGTGTATTTGAACTAAGTAAAGCAACACAATTTACGTTGGGTGTCTTTCAAATGATCTAACCTACAAGACAATGGCAGGCTAGTATAATTAATCAGTGCTTCAGTCAGTAAGCCACTTGAAGTACGACCGAGCTTCACAATTCAGATCATAAATCTGAAATATCTGTTCAAGACATCCCAAGGTCATCTTGACTCAAACACAAAACGGAACAAGAACTTCACAATTTAAAAACAGAAAGCCTTTAAGCCCTTTCATCCATAAACTGCTTAAGAACTCTCTCGAAAAATCTCCCTCACTTATCTACTTAATAACAAACTCGTATAATAATCCCGTATGATCCTCGGACGCACCTGTTCAAATCGCAACAAGTCTCCGGGATGCCGCCCCGCCGGCCTAGTTCATCGGCCTGACCTACATTTCCTACCCCCGTCTCTCAACCCCCCTGACCTGCCCTTCAACCAGTCTAGCCTGGCCCCTCACGATCACAATGAAAAAGGAAGTAGAAGGTACCTTGAGACATGTCGTCCAACCATATCTTTACGTGCATCGCTATTTTTTCCATGTCATCCACCGATATCATGTTTCCTGCTGTATTTTTTGGCAAGAAAACGAGCGGTTGATAGTGTCAACAGGAGATAGTAAGTCAAACTGGCTGACTATTGTGGAGAACGCTTACCAGGAAAATTGTTGACAGAAAAGTTTATTGGTATCTTTTGGTTCACCTTGGAAATAAGGAGCATGTTACGGTATTTTTGCCATTTATTAAAGAAAATTTCTCGTTTATATTTAATTTCCAAGGATTCTCACAGCTTCGAAGTACCATTGATTACCTAAAGGATAAACGTGTCCAATTCCATTTTCTTTTCTTTGGAACAAATTGAAAATTGGATTCCTTAATTGTAGTTCCAATTAAGCTTTTTATTTAACGAAAAAATTGGAGACGTATTAAGTTTCTCGTGAATTTCGTAAGACGATACTCCGATTTCTGTAAGGACTCCTTGAGAAAGAAGTTTCCAGACTAAAAATTTAAATATACCTGAAATCCTTTGATTTCAAATCTTTGATTTAAGTAATAAAGGGATGAGTTTCCTTTTGAAACGTGATAGTTTGATTATTTTTTGATGTAAATACCCTATTAAGATCGAAAAATAATCTTGTTATTTTTTTTTATTTATTAAAAAATTGTTAATACTTGTTTTATAGCTTTTAAAAGTACCCGAAAAAGATGAAATGGCAGAAAAAATCAAGGCCCACTTCACGAAAACTCCATCATAAAATATTTACCCTAAAAGCTTAACAATTTAAAAGAGCACTCAAATCTTCTTGCAAACAACAAAACAAGAAAAAAAACAAAAGATTTTAATCCAAGACAGACAATAAAATGAGGTTCTCAAGGTTGAGGCGTCCCGGGTCTTGCTTCCCTGGACACTCCTTCTTTGCATTATATACTGCGCATTGTTCCCGTTGCTCGGTATTGCCTGGCCATTCCCAGTTTTATTTAATAACTTCTGTTTTTGAGCACAAATTAAAATAAACTTAGGAAACGTGCAATTTTAGTTACAAGGTGGTTCTGATGTTGGCGTTTTGATCTAGTTAGGATTTGTAGTTTTGGTTAAATTCAGGGTTGTTTTAAGGGCTTTCCTTGTTTCAAGTTTGCTTTGTATGGAGTACAAATTCAAAGGACTTTAAATCAGTTTAACAGTACTGAATCAAAAACTCATTAACTATGGTATGCTAAGAACCATGCAGACACTGATTTGCATGATCCTCATATAACGTATTGGGAATGTGAGGACCATGTAGATCGCAATATTAGGGGTTCATTTCATGTTAGTCTGGCAGTTTGAGTTCTTTATGCGGCCTACCCAAATGTCCTTACTTTGGTATTGTTCGTCAAATCGTTGAGCTCCTTAAAGTTCTATAATATCATTTACCAGTTGAGTGTTTTTTTTACCGTCTATATCGAAAATTGAAAGTGTGGTGAAGCGGGACTTTTGACGCTACTGAATAACTTTACTATTGACTTTTCATTAAACAAAAATCAGTCTTTTATGTTTGCATTAACGACGAGAAGCTTCTACCTTATTATGCTAAGTATGTATTGGTCCTTGGTCTGGTGATTTCTACATACAAATATCCATTTCTACTCGCTAGGCTATTATTATTCACATTACTTTGTCCTTGTCTTGACAATGCAAAAATGTAGTTTCTCTATAATCATCAAATCACTTCTTGATATTTCAAACGGTGTCCTCAAAACTGACAGGCTCTTTGATCAAACCTAGAAAGTAGGACAGCCTGAATCATTAACTGTTTTTCTGTCAGTCAGGTGTTTGTTTCTCAGATACTTGTCTTTGATCAAGGCGAGTAGCAGCCTACTTACTACGATGGACAAAGACAAAAACCTACAACCTGCAATTAGTTTACTGTCACTTGAAACCATTTTTGTTATTGGAAATGGCTGCATTGTTGGACCTGTTATTACTGGTAAGGTTGACTGGTAGAAAATTCATTGTTTTATTAAGTACTAGCGGATGTCACGCAGTTTGGCCGACTTGATAAAATGTAGCCTGTGTTACTCGCTGATAATGTGGTTATCCATTGCAGAAAAAAAATCAAATCGGTGTAGTAGTTTCTAAGTTTATTCGTTACATACAAAAATACAAATCTTTCCTCTTTATAATATTAGTATAGATATAGATATGTACCACTAGTCACTATTGTACCAAAAAATTGAATAAATAAATCAGTATTGGAGGGCTTGGTTGACATTTACTTTACACAATTTCCTGCCAGCTTCGCCCGCGTGTAAATAGAAAATTATTTTAAAGGGAAATACTCGATATTCTATGTTCTATTCCAGGAAATGGTCTACCTGTATGCCAAGTTTCATTCAAATCCGTTCAGCCGCTAAGACGTGAAGAGTTAACATACATACCGTCAGACAGAGAGATGAGATTAGTAGGAATGGCTTAGAAATGTCATTTTTTTACAATAAAGCATTCTTTTATTAACCGACTTCAAAAAAGGAAGGAGCGATGGAAAACACCGACTTCTGAATTTAAAGTTATTTTATACTTTGTAGTGTTTTTTTTATGTGAAAGTCGGTTGTATTTTTTGTAATTTATTAAATACTTAACTGTTTACCATATTATTGTAGAATAACATTCAATTAAACTTAAAGAAACACATACAATGGGCGGCCTTATCGTATTCCGCGATCTCTTCCAGGCAACCTGAAATGGACAGTAATTGCCTGGGGTTGTCATTGGTGTGCCAAGCTGTTGTCCACAATAAAGTCCTCTGACTGTCAGATTATGCTGTGCTTGAAATAATCCTCGATTTGGTCTGGTATAATTGGCACAGTGTAGTAAGCGACAGGGCAGCAATTTATCTCAATTTGCGCGCAGTAAGGGGGAATTAGTGCCAACAAGCATTTGGAGTGTGCTTTAAACGAAGCTTTTCCTCTTCATAAATAAAGTGAAGATTTCTTATGAATGCCTTTTTCAGTAGGCATGAAAATAAACGAGGTTGAACTCAATCATTGGCATTTGATTTTGAAATTAATGTGTGAAAATGTAGGTTGATAATTGGTTGATGAAAACTGTTTTTACATTAAGACTAATAATAATACTGTCGAGTCCTTTAATTTCATGTCATAATATTTCCATAAATCATCATCATCACCATCTGCCTAGCCTTGTCCCAACTATATTAGAGTAATATTTCTATAAATAAAAGGGAAATAAAGCAAACAGGAAACAAACCCACAGGACCTTCGTACAGTACCAATAAATTGAGTTGCATCATAAAGAGCCCAGCACATTGGCTGCCGTGTGTCCCAATTACATAATTTAAGGGCATCACTCACTACACTTATTCGCATTGTCACGCATCTGAATGCATGATTTTGTTCGGGTCAGACTCTGCGAATACACTGCCTGATTTTGTCATCAATGACATTTAGCGTAGCTTTCAAAGACATGAATGATGCGAAAAAGATGTTCTTATAAATAAACTACACATACATTTTGGTTCCTATAACTCGACAAATGGTCACTTACAGTTTGTCGAGCTTTTCGCGTCAATTTTTTTTAACGCGCTGTATTTGAGCATTTGTTACTAGAATAGCATTTTTTATTTGGCAAATACGCGTTGGGTTGGGTTTATTTTGTGTGGTAGATCGTAAATACCATAAAGTGCTAAAGGGCATGATGGTTCCTTAAAAAAATAAAGAATCCTAATCCTAACTTATATGTATTTTAAATGTGAAATTGAATTTGTTTGTAATGCTTTGATGAATTTGAATATACGTGGAATCCTGGAGATGGAAAATCTAAATTAACGCGAGTGAAGCAGCGGGCAAAGGCTGGTTGGAAAAAAACTTCCCTTTTATCACCGTTAAAAAAATCTAAAACATTGAATGCGTACCGTATGTGTATGTCTGCCACCTTATACGCTTAGATCTCAGTAGGCAGTTGACCTCAGACCTCATTAGAGGTGTTCAATCAGACATTAATACAACAATATGCTCACGATTTTGTGTTCACGACTCAGTAAAGGTTACTTTAACGGTAGTTTAATACGAGTGCAGCGGCATTAATGCCGCCACTTGAAAAACAAAGAAGCGAAATTTGTACGGCAACAAAAAGAACCGCAATGCCATCTATCCTGTCAGCGACGAACTACCAACGAAATCCTGCATCGCGCAAGCAAAGTTCTCCGTGTGATTTGAACTTATACAACAGTTCGAATATCAACTATCGGGCAGTTGCCCATCAGACACAACAACCGTCTGGTAGGAGGATCCTCTCATTTCAGTGGAGGTGTGCGAGACTTTACTCTGTACCGCATACCTCTATACGAGTTTCGTATTTAAATTGTCTGCAAGTATCCGATTCAATCAATCTGCTTAGTTTTTTTTCCAAATTATTTGTCATCAGTCTGACCGCGTGTAGCTACCAGAATTTTACAGTAGTTAGTAGCTGGGTAATGCGATACAATTTGGTAATGCTGTTGTCAGATTTTCTGGCTTCTGACTGTAACGAATGTCAAAGATCTACTTGAATGACACACGACACCAAGAGCTTAGTATTTTCAGTGGCAAGGAAGAGGTAAATTTCTGTATCTGATTGTAAAGCTTTAATTGCAAGAAACACTTAGTTACTCGTAGTGATGGATTTCCCTAAGTAGCCGTTAACAAATCATAAGGGGACGGTTATCAGCTGTTTTCCCCCAACAATAATCACGGTAATGTTCTCTAAATTGTCATACTTCAAATTATCGATAAATAACCCTCCAGGTCAAGGCCTAAAATATAGGTTAAGAAAAACTAAAGCATCATTAATAACAAATCAGTTGTTACGAATCAAATCGATCTGAACTGTATGCAACTTCCTATCATGCTTTAAACGAAATTGAGACTTGAGGACTAGAACAATACGATTCATATTTAATTGGAAAACGTTCTGTCATTTCCGACTTTTGTATTGTAATGTTGGTACAAGGTTAGGAAGGAAAAGGACGGGTGTATAGGGGGTTGTGTTGGAGGGAAAGGGAGGGGTGGAGAGGAATGCAAGGCTAAGAGGTCGCAGGTAGTACAGTGACCTGACCTACATTCGGTTGCAGGGTGCCGTGTAAATATTGATTTAGTGACCTTTTCCACTTGTTGCTGTGTGTTCGAAGACGATTCCATGGTTTTTTGAACAGCTTTATGGTAGAAGAACATTTTGTTCTTATGATTTATTAAAGTATCTAAAAAACAGTAGTGCCAACCGTCCCACGCGTTTAGAAATAAAAAAGGACATATAAATGACACGCCCTAGATTTGATATAAAACAGGTGTGGCATACATATACCGACCTTGACCTTATCGATATTGATGTTGAGGTATGGGTAACCTCCTTAATCGACTCGTGCACCCACTCACATGTGACGCTTGACAGTCGTTATAACCCTACCGTACTCTAGGATCAGCAAAGTAGAAAGAAAAGCGCTTTTTTACACAAAATAAAATGAATCAAAGAAAATTTTGATTAATTAAAATTTGTGTTCCCAAAACGTGTATAGTAACCAAGTAGGTATCCGAGGCTTCAAAGTTAAAGAGTAAAAAGTTTTTTAATGATATTGTGTATAATTGCTTTATTTTAGTGCACTACATGTTTTACAGAATTAAAGAATAAAAGAACTAAAGAATATCAGCTGCACGAGTCGATCAAGGTTAAGCATTGCTTGCCAAGGTTGGTCTGTGGATGGGTGACCATCTTAACATACCGAGTTTCCTCCGTGCCTTCGAAAGCACGTTAAGCCGTTGGTCCTAGCTGCCATTTGTAGATCTTTGGCAGTCGTTACGGATTATCAGAAGCCAGTAAATCTGACTCCAGTCTAGCCAAGAACCTCCGTGTTACCCAGTTAATGGGTTGTGGAGATCTGGTAGGTAGCCGCTCCACTTAAAATACTGGTATTCAGCTGAATCCGGTTTGACTGGGAGCCGACCCCAATATAGGCAGATGATGATGTTTTACAGAATTAAGGATCCGTTTATTTGTTGTAATAATATGTACTTTAGTACATATTAAATTAATTACAAGTACATATTAATTAAATTTACCATCACATTTAGAGTTGATAGATATATTATAAATATCTTTTCAGACCAAAAAATAACCCGGGTCACCTTATTAATACCATGGAGCGGTGTAAATAATAATTAGATATCAATGTATCAATTTCGAACATTCTAATTTAATCTTAATCTATGATTACTGACGCTTCCAGGAACGGGTGCCATTTCCGGATGTCCTCAATTCCTTATAATTTCAAAGAGAATATTCTATGTTACTTGATTACAGGCTTTGAATTTATTTCCTGAAATTAATATTCATCTCGGTTCAAAGTAGAAATAGGAAATTGGTCGAATTTAACTCGATTACTAGTCAAGCTTGCTTTTGAACGTGAATATCTATTAAAAAACGGTATATCAGTGATTCTGGGAATTAGAACGAAAATATACCAGCATTTTGGAAGGTTATTTTTTTAATTAAAATAATGCGGACATAGAAAATTACATAAACGTAGTGGGTAGTAGATAGTTTTTAATTCAAGGAAAAATATGAACGGGGCGAAGTTACATTACATTTTTTTTTTTTTTTTAAAACGTTGCCCCACTCTAGGAATTTTTCCTGTATCGTGGGTGCGTTTACAAACATAGAAAGTCACGTACACAAACAGCCAGACCCGGAACAACTATCTGCAGGCCATACAAATAATTGTTCCGTGCAGGAATCGAACCCGCGACACGCAGCGCAGCAGTCAATCGCTCAACCACTGCGCCAACCGTGCTGTCAAAAGATTATATATTATATTTTTTTAACACATTTTTTTATTACATAGATTTTATATATTTTTTTTTTATTTATTGTATAGATTACATAAATTAGGGTTAATTGAAATATTTATTTTGTCTGGATCGCAATGTACTGAAAAGAATATTATTTTAGAAATTTAGTTACTTCTGCCCAGAAAGTATCTAAATTAGATGTGGTAATATGATGAATGTAATTGTATGATAATGTTCTATTGACTTGGTGTGTAATATTTAAATACATGTGTTGTAGATTTATCCGATGTTAAAATTGACTGGTGTTGAATTGTTCGAAGAGAGCAGTGGGAAGACAAGCCCTTTAGAATTGTTTAATATTGATTTAGCATATTATTGCACAGCAAGCTGCAACATTCTGTCAAATTTCTTTAATATATTTTCAACTTTATTTGCATTAGGTTCAAAGTTGTTTGGGAAAAAATAATTGACAGTTTCGGGTAGTTTGATGTGCTGGCGTCTGTACTATGATCATTGCCACATTGATCGACCTCTCATATAAATCTAAAACTTATAAATAGCTTCTTATTTTATTTATTTTTTAATCTTGTTGGGCTCGCGTTTGATGAAAATCTCCCCTGATGGAAAGCGATGACGTGGTCGATGATGATGCACACTTGCCTAGAAGTAACCTGTTCACTCTTGACTTCAAAAAAAACTTAATCTGCAGTTGTTGCATTTAAAACGTTGTCATTAAGATGAAGGCAATTAGAAATTCTACATACTTTTTTATTTGCCGTCATCTCACCCATCAGAAGAAGAAATAGATAATTGGGCATGACGATTGATGATTCTCAAATTCTGAAGGTAGGAAGGAAATAAAAGAAAAACTGTTATTTTCTTTTCCTACTAAACCGGCTCCTTTATCGTACCTATGCAGATGGTTACCTTTAAAATATAGTCTCCCTTCAGTGAATTAACATTGATTTTTGTGTTTGTTGCAGCATGGGTGCTAGGCTGGCTGATGTGCAAGACCGTGCCCTACGTGCAGGGACTGTCAGTCGCCGCGTCAGTCTACAGCCTGGTTGCAGTCTCACTTGACAGGTAAGGAGAGCTTTGGTTACTCTAACTCTTGTACTAAACATGTTTAGAGTTGTAGTTGGGGAGTTAGTCGCGTCACTTCTTCTTGAAATAAAGGCAAGGTTTCAGGGGACTGCCTTTTGACGTTAAAAAAGTGCTGATTCTCAGCCTACTTTCAATTAATGATATTTGATTTTTCATTGATTCCATACAAATACAATCATGTGGTTTCGTTGAAACTTCTAATTTCTTGCCTTTAAGGGAATCCCATTCTCGCAAAGGTACATAAAAACAGCAATATGTTTGATGCTAAATTAAATGCCAACGGAAAGAAACTCGCAAAATATTATGATATAAAAGATGTTACGATATACATACATAAGCTATGATATTTTTTTGATATTCGACCGATACGTTTTCTAAACATGTCATATATCAAAGAAAAAACGATATATCGTCTTCACTTCGATAATACCTTTGATCTGATAAAAGACACAGTCATCTGTTGCTATGCGCTATTTAATAGCTTTAGCCAAGCAGAGGTTACTTTTTCATGAGTATATAATTATGCGTATCCATAAGTTTTAAGTTTTTTGGTAAAAGTATGATCACTTCAGTCGAAAAATGAACTATAAGTACATATTTAGTAATACTATAGATTTAGGTACTATCTGTATTACTGATACCAAGTTTAATTTTCATAACATGTTTGAGTAAGTTTAGATAACATCAAATTGGATAAGTTTCTCAAAACTTGTGTAAAAAAAACTATTCGAGTTTATTCACCTATGATAATCTAGATTTGAGTTGGAGTTTTATATGAAAAAAGTATTAAAAAAATTGAAAGAGATTGGTATAATGTATTAATGTAAGCCCTGACATAAAAAAAACTAAAATAACATCGGCAACATCTCGACTTAAGATCATAATTTGACTAGTACAATATGTGCAAAAAAAAACACAATACCAAAAGGGTACGTAAACAACACGCAAGACACCCCAAGTAGGGAAAACCCAATTTCCTCCGACAGAACCGCAATACACTCATAAAAACCACTAACCAAATAAAATGCAGCTGTCCCAAAATATCCCGGAATGCGCCAAAAGGGCCGATGCCCAAAACGCGACCCAAAAATACCTGAGGCTAGCCTTGACCCGCTAGTGGAGCTGTCGAGCTTATTATAATAACGGGCTATTATGCGAAAGGACCAGTATTCCGAGTCAAGGTCCTTCGAGACAAAATTAGTCAAACATTCCCTGGACTGAAGAAAAAATGCGCCATGAATGTTGATTGATGGAAATGGAAGCATATCTGATGGTCTACGATTTTTTCTTTTGATAAAAGTCCTTGTCTTTTGAAATGGACGATGAAATATTTAAGTGCTGAGTCAGATTGGAGCGCTGTCAGTATATAAAACTAAACTTTAAAACTTTTTTAATAATTACACATCTTTTATAAGGTTTTGTTTCATTATTGAAAGATTTTAATCTTACTAAATAATTGCACACCTTAATGAACTTGCCCACATTTACATTACATTAACTATTCTATGCAAGACCAAGTCCTTTATCCTCATATAACACGCTTAAAGGCAGAAAATTTTAGCTTCCTTTGCCTGGTCTCAGATCACTAGTCGACTATAAACGTCTTGGAAGCCACATCCTTATGAAGACGTAGACCAAGGGCAGTTACTGTTGTAGTGTCAGGTTTAATGTTGTTTACCTTTGGAAATAAATAATGTATTTAGTAGATTAGATGAGTAACTACAGATAACAGTATGAATCATCCTGTACCATACAGGCTGATGCAGGTATACCAAATTAGGAAGCTTTTTTCTCATGAAGCAAAAGTTATCATTTTGAGAAAAGTCCAATTTTATAAATGTTTAGTTTCCAATATACTATGTTCGTCGCACCATTAAAGTTCTACCACCACTTTAAAAGAAAACCGATTTTAAATGTGTAGCAATTGTCAATTATTAATATTATTAAAAAATAGCTTAGCAAAAATAGCACTATACTTTTTTTTTGTAATGGAACCGAATAATTTTCACTGGCACTTGGATACAATTGTTAAATACCTTTCATTTTGGTAGTAACGGAAAAAGACAGTTTAAAATAAAACAGCTTTTAGAAAAATACATTTCAACGATGGAAATAATTTCGAATTTAAATAATTGATACATTTTTCAATGAACCGTTTGAAAGTAAATATTAAATCGTTAAGACCAGTACAAATAAACTACTTAGTAGTAGCGAATAAAACGATTTGAAAATCTCAGCCAAGTTAAATACGAGTATGTCTAGCCAAACTTAGGGTAGAGATAATTTCCTTTCTAAAAAGTTCTTTTAGAATAATTTCTTACTTTTTCCTTCGTCGAATTAGGTATTTATTTTTGGTCGTTCTTGTTTTAATCCGATTTAAACGTATTAGCTTAATATTTACTTAGGCAGCTGTATAATTTAACAAGTGGTCTTTGACCTGTCTTTTCCTAATATAAGGGAAGGAATGAACGTTAAAAAAATTGTATTTGTTGAAAAATATGAGTTATTTTCTCGTTAAATATTTTAAACCAGGACGAATTTGACATACAAATTTATCGCTCATGTATATTATTAAATTCAGTTTATGGGTAGAAACCACTACTAATTAGCATAATGAATGATGATGGAGCTTGCCCCTTTTGCGGGGGCAGCAACGCCGCCCACATCTCTATACAATTTTCCTCTATACCTATTCTATCTGAGCTGGTTTCAGAAACACACACCTGAGAAAACACGTCTTTCTTGATCATGATAAATCGCCTTCCCCCTAAGGGGTCCCTTTGCGAACAATAAAACTTTAATGCTCTAAGACACACTATTTTTAGATGTAAAGGTAAAATTCAGGGGAATAATGTATTAACTCAGTGACCCCATTTAAAATAATATTGTTAAGGGTCGTTGGCGGTTTACGTCAAAGTAAATGAAAGGCTTATTATTTTTATATATTGAGTAAATTTTGTTTACCGCTTACTGTGTGATTGGAATAGCGTTATTGATGTGTGAAAATAAGCATATAATTGTTGGCTTTTTCATAATATAACAACTTTTGATTGATAAATTTAATCCATTCCTAAGCCACATAAGTGCGAAATCAAAGCTTAAAAGCCAGACTACTAAATACATTAAAAAAAAACAAAAGAAAAAAGAGACGTCCCTAAGGCTCGTTTGTCCATCGCCTTGTACATTAGTCTTAAATTCTAAATATACAAATAAAAATAACCAATTTTTAACTCCACAAATAGATTTAAAAGGTTGACTCAGAAATTCGATACATTTTCTTTCCTCGTATTTAATGGATGTTCGCCAAAATACACCCTCTTTAACACAAATGTTTCTTTAACAAGCCAGTGAACTTATTTGCATTTTAGATTTTCGCACGAAACCGTTTTTGTACGTTGCCACAAATCAAATTTAAATCTATACACTCCTTAAATTCGGTGCGTTAGCGGATCTGTGCATACTAAATACAATTAAAAAAAAATAAGATGGCTTTTTAAGAGCCAATTGTTTATATAAAGATGAGAATTACTAACCACGATAGAAGCTTTAGGCATGGATACGTATCTAATATTTGTGCGTCAGTAATTATTAATTCTATGTCTTGTTCGTGCATGGTGGCTAAACTGTAGAACAATACCTATCTCTGCTCGGTCATTTACCATTCTCAGCAATTCTAAACATAGTTTCAAAACGATTCAAGCAATAAAAATTGCTTTTATTTCCTGTTACCAGGTAACATTTTTTTTTTCAATTATAAACTTTTAGTACTTGTATCTGGTTTGCGATAAGTCTAAGTTATAAAAATACAGCTTTTGAGGTGGACAAGACAAGACAAGACAACCTCACCTGCTAGCTGATAGTTATATCAGCTAGCAGGTGAGGTTGTCTTGTGATATATACCTCCTCTAATTCCCTCCACTTATTTTGATCCACTTCACATTGGCAATTCGTCCTCACAGGGGGATGCCAAGCCGCCATAGTGATTTAGTCCCTGAGTGCCCACAAGTAAACTCGAATGCATTGGTACTTCTATAAACAAAAGGACAAATAAATAAAGTACAATATGTGTAAATGTCAAATCAATGTTTTGCAACAAATCTTTATTTTTTTCCCGGATTTTAAATTGGCAACCTAGCAAATGTCTGTTTATTTCGTTGTATCGTTTCTATCATTTCTGACTTGTATCGCGTCGTGAATAGAAGAGTTAATTACGTAAAAATTACATATTTTTTTTTTCCAAACTAAATTTCTTGGGCATCGCTAGGCCTAAAATCGGCATTCCCTTTGTCAAATTGCGTACCTTAGTAATGTCATTGGCAAACATAATTTTCTTAAGCCACATCACCAGAGGTCCTTGCACCCTTATCGTTAACTGCAAACAAACCGAAGCTCTCGATCTATTCTAGATGTTAATTCAATTAACTGTCCCTTGCAAAGTTTTAGAGAAAATTGATTTATCATTATAATTGAGAGCCTCATTGATTCTCCCCCTGAGTATTCTTGTAAAGATGGGAGATCCTCTTTTGAAAATATTTATGTAATGATATCGAAATAACAGCTATTTTGGTTCGGGAAATTGTTACTAGGAAGCCGTGGTTTCGTATAATATTTTTATGAATAATTATTTATTTATTTTTGTCATCTTTTGTTTACAACCATGTAAGTGACTGAGATTGGTGACATCTATTATTATGAAATGTCAGGTGAACTTAATATAGGAATACAAACGAATAAAATTAGTATGTAAGGATCATAGCAGTTGGCGTTCTGTAGTTTCTGAGAACCCACTAGAAAAAAAGCCTTGAGTTGATGTTTGTATTTCGGTATGAACGAGTACCTACGTAAAATTTACTATACTCGATTAAATCTCACATCACTATAAACGGTTCACCCTTGTTTGATAGAACAACGTTTGATATAATATTACTAAATCGAACAACGTTTAAGAAAATCATCACTTTGTATAATATCGTTTGACAGAATTTTCAGTTCATCTAATATTTATTTGCCAAAACAACATTTGCGATAATGATCGATAATGATCAAAAGGTATAATGTTCATTTAATGTAATGTTCAGATGGTATAACCATGTATTTAACACTTAACCAAACCTTAAAATATTCTATGCATGGTCGAGGGTGGGCTTGGTCGACGGAGCCCCGCTTCGCGGGGCTCCTACTTCTGGGTGGTTTATAAAAAAGTCTANCCTAACCTATCCGAGTCGGGGTGCCCTAAAGTCCAGATTGCATCCAGTTTCTCCTGGTAACAATAGTTGAGGGTGGCAGGTGTATAGGGTATAAAGTATAAAATTAGTGCATTTGAAAATTCGGCGAAATGAAATTAGTTCAAATAAATAATTACGCTAAATAAAAATTTACCAATGAATTATTCGGTCAAATGAATAATTCTTCGAAATGACTTTATTGCAACTAAAATTCGATTTAATAATATTATATCAAACGTTGTTCTATCAAACAAGGGTGAACCACTATAAACATTATTATAAAACAAAGTCCCTCGCCGCGTCTGTCTGTCTGTTCGCGATAAATTAAAAAACTATTGAACGGATTTTCATGCGGTTTTCTCCAATGGATGGGGCTATTCATGAGGAAGGTTTAGGTGTATAATTCGTCCCAAAATTCCTACGGGAACCGGTAAAATGGGATATGCGCGTACGAAGCCGCGGGCAGAAGCTAGTCTATTATAAATTGGAAAGTTTTAATGGATGGGTGGATGGACCTGGATGAACTTTAGCACAGAGATAGGAATAGTACATACTCGTATAATACTTTTTAGAATTTTCCCTTGGGATTATATTAGACTTTCACGCGAGCGAAGCCGCTGTCGGAAACTAGTTTCTTATGATTTCGTGTGATAATGACTGCAAAAGATTCGTTATAAAAAGTGATGAATCACTTGTCTCAACCAAGGGCTCGAACTAGAGCTGTAATGTAATAGATAAATTGTTTTCGCCGACAGTGACGCAACCGCTCAAGATCAAACAAGCAACCATTAGATAATCTCATCCATTTTCGGTATCAAAACAACAATTACTTAACTTAGATGAATATTACATCATCGTGTTAATATCGTTTCGTAATACAAAATAAAACCGCAGTTTTCCTCTAAGTCTTGTAACTTTCGCTTCATATGTTATGACCTTCAAACGTCAGCTGAAACTATGTTTCCTTTAGTCGTGGTTTTACTATGATTGATGTGTATTTAAAACATCGTTTTCTCGTTTCCGAGTTTTGTAATATCCGCGATTAAGAAACTGGGGTAGTCAGTCAGTGAGGCCTTGGGAGAAGAGTATTGTTTGTTTTGTAGCCTTCAGTCTTTTTGAGATAGTTTTTTTTAATGTGAGTCCTTTTATACGGTTTTGTTCAAAGAAACAAGAATTTAATGTTGTTTTAATTTAAATGGTAAAACAGCGTGAGTTTCAGATTGGCAACTGTTATTATTCCCATGTCTCGTCGTTGATAGTCGTATAGGTATCTCTTTAAGCAAGATGGAGTGTGTTATATGAGAACTCTACATCTTCTCAAACGTCTAGGTGACGTTTACTGGCTATCGTTTCTTCAATCTCGATATTAGGGTGTCAATATTTTTATGACTTTCAAACCATTTACCTACATCGTATTTTTTTTGTTTAAATATAACTTTTTGCGTGTTGGTATACCCTATACTTTTCTGCCACTGGCTTCACCTTCAGGAGTCTCTCTTTTATACTACGTTAAGTTCCTAATATTGACTTTATACTTGTGTAAGATTAAAATCCTGTTATTCCAAGGCTAGGCCGTGAGAGAGAAAACAATGCGTACAAGGCAACGTTTCGATAACATCTTCTATTACGGAAGACTTTGGTCCTTGGAGTCTAAGATATATTGTGTCACAATAGACCTTCGATTTGCTCACTATCTCTACAAATTGTCTTGTTTATGTCTTTTATACTATGAAAACAGGAACTATAGTTTGTGTAGCGTCTATTAAGGGATAGGAGCGATTTCGAGATGCGATTAAGATGTTGTCTAGGCCTAAAGTACATTGACTTCCATTAAACGTTTAGTGGGATGCAATCAAGGAGGATTTGTAGCAAGTCATCCAAATGTAAGCAGTATAGGTAAACTAAGTGATTGTCAAAGGTATTTCGACTCGACTAAGAATATATATTGACTGGCCTGTTGGTCGAGTGGTTAGTGACCCTGACTGCTTAACCGGAGGTCGTGGGTTCGATTCCCACCCAGGACAAATCTTTGTGTGATGAGCATGATCATTTGTTCTGTGTCTGGGTGTAATTTGTGTATAATATGTATGTATTTAGAAATATATAAGTATGTTTATCAGTTGTCTGGTTGCCATAGTACAGGCTCTGCCTAGTTTGGGATCGGATGACCGTGTGTGAGTTGTCCCAGGATATATTATATTATTATATTATATATTTTTATTTAAAGAAACATTTATTTCCGTTCGATAATTTAAAGTTACCTTCAAAAAAATCACCCCTTCAAATGCGGAAGCCATTATCCCCGATATCATAGCTTTACCCATGGATGGGCATAATGTATTACCCTGAGGGATCCCATACGAAATCAAGGCTAAGCCTAATGCCCCATAATGGGAAGCATTGTTTTATCAGATTCTTTACAAGGTTATATTTATACTGAATTGATTTTTTTCGGGTTGACGAGGGTTTTTGTTGTTGCTTTTGTTTTACAGTTCCATGATTTGAGGGTAAATAAAAGTTGTACTAGGTTCATCTTAATTGACTGTGGATAAAGTGATATTGGTCGTTACTTGAACGTCATTAATTATGTCTATAAATAGTGTTTTTCGGTTTTTTTTTATTATCATTGATAGGCTCGCGTTTAATCGCTGTTTCACCTAAGCGATCATGTGGTAGACGTTTATTTATTTATTTATTTAACAGTTTATGTACACACATTTAACAAATAAATAAGAAGAAGGGAACAGAAAAATAGGTACAAAGGTGATGCTTATTTCTAAAGAAATTTCTTCCAGCATACCTGCGAAAGGAGAGTCGAATAAAAGATATGTAGACATCGTGTGTAAAAGTTATGTTAACAGAAAAAGACAAAAAAACTTTAAATATAACATACTATAATAAATATTACTAAAATTAATATCATACTAATACATACTACTTAAATAGCACGCTCGCATAGTTGCAATCACTATTTTTATTTAATAGTATTAAGAACTCCACAGTTAGAATCAAATTATAGACATTTAATCAATAAAATAACAATGTCGTTGGTCTATGGACTTGGTCCGTATTACCGGAGTTCTTGTTTCTGTTAGTTTCATGACGTGTATAAAGTAATTTAAAGTATTTAGACCACGATGTTGCGTGTGGGCGCCTCAGTCCGTATTAGGTGTTGGTATTTATAGCCTGCCTTGTGGACACCTGCTTTGAGACGAAGACTTAATTTGTGCGCTTAATTGATCTGTGAAATTGAGGCATGGAATAGAATAGAATACTCTTTATTACGTACATCATTTAAGTTACAGAAAAGTTAGATGAAGAAAATCATTACATAGGGTGACACAAAGATAGATCTCTAAAAGTCAACCTTTGGATGGATTTTGTGGATGTGTGTGATACAATTAAAATAACTTAAGCCAACGACAGTTTCGGATGGTGTAATAATAAAGGATGTGTTTTTTTTTCGTCATTCCTCTTATTTTCGCATTTGGCCATCCACGCAAATTAAAACAAATCACCTAAGTCAATGAACATTTTGCTGACTAGAAAATAGTAAAAAGCTAAATTTACGAGCAACATATGTGATAAATGTTTATGAAAACTAAAAGTAAACATTCTAATGAATGCACGTTTCGAGAAAAAATACGCTTTGAAGATATTTTAATCAGCATCATTAAGATGAAAGCATTTTTTCCAACATTCCAAAATATTGTAAAATCACCTTTGAGTGAAATTAGCTAATATGAATATTTAAGGTGCATTCGTTTAAATGAGGAATTCTGTTTTTTTTTTATTGGTAACTGATGAGATGGAACTGCTCATTAAGTTTAGTTTTATTATTAGAATAGCTGTTAATAATCATTTCTAATTTGTCTTCCAAGATACATTTTCGATTTTTTTTTAATTATGTACTATGTACGCATTTCTGATACGTAGAATATCCTTGTATGTTAGTAGAATATCCTTGAATAGGATATTTTATACAAGTTGTTCTTGAAATGCGTGGTCGTAGTGGCATCAAATCTGCAATTGATTGCATTAATTCCACCAACTGCATGAGACTGCTTGAAGAGTAATTTGTTGTAAACGATTGTCTCTGGTATTTTTTGAGGTCATGTTTTTATTTTCTATTTTATTCAATATCGGATACAGAACGTCACCCTTAAGACTAAGCACATCTGAAACATCCTTTATATTGAGATATACTAGGTTCAAAAATGTTGCTACTACTTCAATCAAAGCAATCGTAACGTATTCCTACAAAAGACTTTATAATGAACCAAAAACAAAACAAAATCAACCCGACCGGAAAGTTTCAGTCTCCCTTTTTGTAAATTAAAGGAACACACCATACTTTTTTTGTGATGCGGAAGTAATATAATACCATAAGGTCCATCAAATTTTGGGTAATAATATTAGTCGCCGTGTTGCCGGAACTAGCTTATATTAATGAGCAATTTAAATTAAACTTAATTTGCATTATATCGCCTCCAGGTAAGCAAAGGTGAGCTCAAGTCTTCCTGGGTCGGAGTTTCCTTAGTTGTGCGAAGTTTAGATCCGATAAAAGAAATAATGTAATTTTTGTCTTCCCTAATTTATTGTGAGTAGGTAGGTATTTTGTATGGTGGAAGAGAAGAGGATTAGGCGTTTTTATAAAATAATATTTTATGATGGGAAAAAACTCATCGAGCGGCGGATAATAAGCCGTTTGAAATTGTCTTCGTGCAAAGCGGCTTATGGTTTCTTTAATATTGAGCAAATAATTTAAAATATGTGTAGGTCTCTTTAACAAACATTAAATTTACTTTTAAACATAAAGTCTAAAATGTCGCCTGTATTACTGTAACAAGCAGTTGTATTTAAGACCCACGTAACCTACCAGGGTTGCGGAATTTGTTCGAAAGAGTCACCGCGGCCCTGGAACGCAAAAGGCTTTAGAAGGATCATGGATGGGTTTTAGTCAGTAAGAGTCTGACACACCCTTCCGCTCTACCCAGAGTGGAAGAAGTCATTTGAAAGACCCACGTAACAAACCTATTACCGTTATTGCCACGTACAAATCCAGATCTCAGACAGCCTGACAAATTCAAATTTGAAAAACCCAATACCAGTTTACCTAACCCTGGAATCGAAACCAGGGCCTCGTGCTAAGCTGTAGCATTTACAACCTCTAAACTAATGATGCCAAAGTTACTTTTGTTATTAATAATTTCGATTTGTACTAAATCACACAGCACTGATACCACTCGGAAAAAAATACTCATAAAGGAAAGGTGGACGATATAAATTATGAATCCCAATATTTATGATGTCAATAACGTGTGCTTCGGGTCAACAACCTCACGAATACGCTGCAATTACGAGAAAAGACAACATCATAAAGGCTCTCTTAGGCAGGTGCGACGCGACAACTCGATTTCATAGAAATTATTCTACATAGGTAAACTATCCATTCGTAAATCAGTGTCTATAAATAGGATATTTCTACGCGTTTGTGCAGCTCAACTGTCTTTACATCCCAAACCAATTGATCAATTAATGGTCCTTTATGCCGCAAAATGGTCCTAAAGATCCGCATTATGCCCAAAATCAGTGCTGGTCCTTACGGCTCATTAACGCCCAAGGGCGGTCTATAAAGAACTCTATACAAAGAGGGGATTACCGCCAATACTGCTGCCGGCTCCCCAAGTAATTATCCTTGAAGATACACTTTATTAGGACGTTAAAGCCCTCCGGAGGGTACAATGCATCTCTGCGAAGGTTTGCGGTGATTGCGATCGAAGTTCTTGGCAATAATGCAAGCGAAGGTGTGTATTGGTGTTTAAGAAATATAGTAGTATATCTTCCTTACCATCAATCTTATATCCAAATCGTCATAAAAACCATAGGTTTGATAAAGATTTTTATGCTATGCGGGTCCTGCACACGACACCCCGACTATTTACATCAAATGTCATTGACACCTCGCTAGTAGACATAAAACAGAACGTAAATCTTCAGCACTGTTCCCTTTGATGTACGATGAGAGCCTATTTTCATAAAACGATGAAAATCTCTGTTTTTGTCAGTATTCTTGGAGGGTTGAACGCATCGCAATGGGTTTAGGTTAATTTTGTGGGGGTTGCGGTTTTATAAAAGTTTCTTATTATTGTATTTTACGCTTCATTTTAGTTAGGTGAAAAGGGTGCTCAAGTATGTATGATACAAAAGGTTTCAAAAGTATTAAAGCCCATATTCCAAGTTAGTCATGATGGCGGAAAAAAGCCTCGTTTTCTAAGGAATAAAGGAAAAAACTTTCAATTCTAAGGAATAAAGGGGTAAGCTTGCAACTGAAAGTGAGTTTAATTTTTATAGGTACAGTCACAGTTTAAGTATCATGTAGGTAACATGTTATTGTCACGGAACGTTTTGAGACGGAACACGTTAGGTACTGTCAACTGTCCTTGGCAACAACGACTCTATTGAGATATTGATTATATGGCGGGGACAAATTAATAAAATGTTTAAACACTGTCGTAAACTAAAATGTATACAATTGGATACAATAAAGTACCTATAATCGTTGCTAAGTGTGAATATAAGAATAATATGTCTATCAAGTTGCCTGCTTAGTTTCATTACGTGGAGTTATTAGTTTACTTAAACAGTCATAAAATTATTTGTGTCAGTTTTCACACATTCATTGTCAAGTATTTTTATTTCGCCTCACAGTGCCTTTGCTTAATTAACCTCACAATAGATGACGATTAATTAAAAAGTGGTGCCAATTCCGAATATTAAAGAACATTGACACTCGAATCATAGAGTAAAAAAATCTATATATTAAAAAATACGCCTCAATATCAGAAAAAGAGGACGACGCTTCGACGGCTTTTAAAGTTTTAAAAATGTCTAGGAAAAAAGAAACAATTTACTAAAAACTCTCGCAAATAATTTAATAAAAATTCACACCAACTACATCACTGAATTTGGACGAACTTCTCTAATGGTGGTGCACCGCGAGCAATGGAGCATGATGCCTGACGACAGGGATGACGGGAGCCGCGTGGACGACAGGTGCGTGCACGATGGGGGCCGGGTGGACCACGGCGCTGTGCGACACCGTGTGCACCGGGGCCACGACGTGGTGGGCCACTACAGGGTGGGCCACAACCGGTGCGATGACGCCGGCATTGGCGATCGCGATCAAGGCGAAGAGAATGGTCTGAAATTAAGGAGATAGCGGTTAGAGGAGGAAAAAGGGTTTAATCATTATCTAAGTATTTGACGTAGATATAGGTCCCCGTTAAGTACCTACAAAAAAGGGACGTAAATAATATACGCATTTGCTGAGATAGGGATCATTTTGGCCTCGGATAGGTTAGAGTCCATTGTTCGCTTTTAATAATTAATTATTTAGTTATTCATTTATTTAATTGTTTTTTGTCTTGTGTCTGTCCCAAATAAACATTATTCTTTCTTCCTAAAATTGCTTATTGGAGGTCTCTGACTATTAATAAAATTCCAGGTCATACGAAGATGTTTTATCTTACTAATGTCAGACATAAGTAGAATCTGTGACCTGTTTTTAAAAAAGGAATCACTTAAAGTTATTTTACACAGATAAATAAATTCTCAGGTGGAAACATTCCCTATTCCATAGTCATACCGCCCTAGTTTATTGAACTTCCTCCCTTCGAAAAGGTAACTCCGCAAAAAATGTTAAATATAAACAAACCATTCGTTCAAACTGTTGTTAGTTTAGACGAGTTTTTCCAACTGTTATTTACATTTTTAGTTATTTACGATCCAACAGTTCAACGGGTTCAAACACCCAAAAATAGAAAGTATCAATCATCGTATCCGGTTCCGTTGTGAAAAGTTAAATAAATATCTGTTTCGATAGAATTGTTTAGTCTCTGAAACCGTGCTATGACCCTAACAAATAATTAATTATTTTAGATCTATCGAGTGAATGAGAAGCTTATGTTTCTATTAATTAATACGCCCAAAATAAAAAACCTTTCCATCAGTTTATCTTGAGCTTAATAAAATGTAATTTATCCTATTCTACTATGCTACTTATCCTATTATACTATTCTTATAATATACTTAAAAACACGGTCGTTTGTGTGTATGGATGGATTAATAGATGTTAACAAAATTTCACAGAATCTAATTATCATGTGGTTTCTGCTATTTTTTCTCTGTGTATATATCGAGATAACACAATATCTAAACTACCTCTATACTAATATTATAAAATAATGCGAAAGTTTGGATGTTTGGATCGATGGATGCATGTACGGATGTTTGTTAATCAATCCCGTAGAACGGCTGAACGGATCTTGATTAAATTTGGTACAAAGGTAGATTATAATTTAAAAAAATGTGTATTGTTGTCTAGTAAAAAGTATCCTATGTTTTATTCCAGACTACAGTCTGGAATAACACATAGGATACGGAGCCGCGGGCGGCAGCCAGTAGGCTATTAATTTATATATATATAAATATGTATATATATATTGGGGGAAGTACCTAATGATACCTAGCGGATAGTTAGTACCTATATTTAAAGGCTTCTTAACTAAAGTTATTTACTAAACGATACCAATAGAATAAGAAATAAAAATAACATCTTGAAGCAAATAAATTAACTTCATTCAAGCAGCTATTTTGATGTCGAGACATTTATTGCCTGAAAATTGCTGTTTTCACTGAAGTTATTATGGCAACATAGCTTATTCATGTTAATGGTAAAGTGGTTTGAAAACAGGTGAAGTATGTTGAAAATAAACATTTCGATATAATATGTAATAGCATCGTCTGCGTATCTGTTTAATAATAGAGACACTCCGTCTTTTTGCGTAGGTTTCATAAGTATGAAACCTTTATAAAGATGTTATATATTGAGGGGTTCAAACTTGAAGATGACGTCATGAATAAACAAGATTCGTTAGAAACTTCTTTGTTGGTAGACTTTTGGGGATAACTAGTAACATAAATAGGAGAGAAGTTCATTGGTACAAGTTAGTAATTAAATTTCTTTATTTAATTTCTTTAAGACAAAATCTTGAAAGTAAATGTTTACCTATGATTTCAGCAAAGCATAAAGAGGTGGAATTGTTAGGTTTTAAGTAACTGCCACGTGAAGGGGTGGTAGCCTATTGCTATCAACCGGGTACAAATCCAGACTGTTTTTGAAAAATTTCATATGAAAAACCCAATAACTTTTAGCCCGACCTGGAAATCGAACCCAGGACCTCGAGATCAGAGAACACTAGACCAACGAAGAATTATAAACAAATGCTGCTAAGTAAATAAAAATTTCCGAACTTTAGGAATTTCAAATACCAAATACTTAACTGTCTAGGAATTTCCAAATGTCGGAAATTCCACAGAAAAGCTAGTACTTTTGATGAATATAAATTAATAATCTAGGGTCAATGACCAGTAGGAACTTATTGTATTAGTAAAACTATTCATGTGACTCTAAGTATTCAATTAAAACTACATTTTACTCCAGAGTTACTTTAGTTCCATTTGATTAGTTCGTAAGAAATGTCAAAGTTGAAAACTTCTACATTTAAAAACTTTTAAAAGGTTTGTTTAAAAATTAATTATTGACTTTTCATTTATTGTTTTTTTTTTAAATTACATTAGTTTGATTGGTGTAATTTAAAAAAAAACTAAAATAAAGGACCTAAAAAACAGTCAATTACATGCACTATATATTTCATAAAGCTCTTAAAATCCAAACTTCGGAATCAATTAAAAAAATAACGTAATAAAAATTATTTGAAAGTTTGTAATATAGGCCACTGATTTCTCATTAAAAGTCTGTAAAAGGGATTTTTAATTACAGAAAAGTAACTGGTGCGTATGATTTTAAGAACAGACCTTAATATTACTAAAGCATCCTTACCTATTTGCAAAATAAAAACCGTTACAAAAATGTTCATACTTATTTTCTCACTGCAGGGAAAAGCCTACCTACTCTCCTTTATTTAAATAAACTATTATTCCCACTAACGCATCATCAATTAATTTAACTAAACATTTAATTTAAAAACTTACCAGTTTGAACATTTTGCAGTACAATATAATGTTTTCTTGTTTGTGTGTTAATCCGTCGAAGCTGTGCGACTGTGTACCTTGATCACTTAGGTTTAGTCCTTTTATAGTCCTTAGAGCTACGGTCTAGGCTATATGCATGTACTGTAATAAATCTTAACGTTTGGCAATATGCAACTTGAGCGCACTACTGGTATACTTGGGTCACTGAGAATTGGCGTACGAGGAAATTAAACTCCAGATTTTTTAGGCTCTACTCGCGAGAAGTTATTTTTTTTTTTTTTTTGAATGTATAATTTCAAATATGTGTCAAAAAGCAATGGCCAGGGTTTGCTTCTTAAACTAAAAAGGTTTTAACATAATCAGTTAATATTGTTTAGCATATAATATTAGTTACCTTGTCAGGTTTCTTCTCACATGTATTTTACTAGGTCATAATGCTAATAAACTTTTCATTAATAATTATTTTATTTCTGAGTTTTCCATTGTGTTAAATTCAATATCCTTTAAAAAAAAAATAGTTTTACGGTGAACAGGCAATTTAAAAATAGCCCATTAAAGACTTAAAAAATATTTACCTACTCTGATAACATTTCTGAGAAAATTAAAAAGATCCTAGAAATGGATTTAGAATAGTGTTTTTCTAATGTTACTGTGTAAATGTATTGTAAATTATATAAATAGAGCGTGGGTTCTTAAAATAAAATGCCTTTGTCTGCCTTTCATCACTGTAATAATTTAAATTTCAAACGTTCTACTCGTTATTTAGGCAAAGTTCTACCCACAACTCTCATTTGCGTTCAATGAAATGTTCATACCGACACAGATATTCTCTAACTTTTTGAAATCAAAGGGTCGCTGTGAATTTATTCACATAAATGCTTATCCAACATTAATAAGGTTTGATAAATCAAATTCATTCCGATCCTATCTACTTAGATACAAAGTATTTTAATAGAAAATCAACCTACGTTGTACCTACGCATTAAACGAATAAAAGCTACAATAATATATTTATTTTGATGAAAGCTGAATTTTCAAGAAAATATTAAACCTAAAATTAATAACGCTATAACGAAATCCACTAGCTAATAAATTTAGAACACAAACAATTTTACTAATTACCTTTCTCATCAAAAGTTAGACCACTTCTCAAAAATGTTTTAAGAAAAAGTACGCATTTTTCCTGCCATCTGCTTTTCATCGTCGTCTCGCGAATTAAGATTTATTATCTAATTAAGATAAGGCACCTTTTGAAATGGCTTATTATTTCCTTCTTAGAAAACAGTCAACGAAGAGGTTATTGAAAGTCGTGCTAGTTCTTGTAACCACGTCACGATAAAAAAAATCAACATTAATTTAAGGTAAAACTCTCAACAATTAATTAACTTAGCAACCACAAACAAGGTATCTACTAAAACTTGTAAATGAATAATATAGACCGTGAAACATGCAATCCCATAACCCACCATGTCACCTGTCAGTTAACAATGGCCACTTCTAAATAACACTACTATACATTAATACAAATTTGAGGCGCTATACAGTCGTATTGCGTCGCGATCCGATCGCGATATTGTTTAACATAGAATTAATTGAAACAAGTGAAGTGATGAAACTTATTTATATTAAAACTTTTCTTCTATCACTAAACGATGTTGCTAGTCTTAACTTTGACTTATACTTTACGTGTTTATCAGAAAGTAGGGAATTATAGACAAATTATTTAAATAAATGAAATTTCAAAAAAATAATTAGCGATTAGACGAAGTAAAAAAAAATACAGAAAATTCAAAACAGATTTTATTTCATAGCGATTGAAAACATTACTATCCGTGGATCATGTCCGATTAATAACTATTAACTTTTTGAAGTGAAAACTTTTTTTTGGCCGCGTTGAGCAATTTTTGGGTGAACAAAAACCATGGCGTCATCGTCACCGAACGCTTTTCATCAGCTATAAGTATCATCATGATCATCATCATATCAGCCAATTACCGTCCACCGCTGAACGTAAGCCTCCCCCAAAGATCGCCAACCATCCCGGTCCTGAGCGGTCCGCATCCATCCGCTGCCAGCCACCTTCTTCAAATCATCGATCCATCGTACCGCTATAAGTATACTGTGTAGTTGCGTATGTGTAATAAAAATATAATTCTACAGTGGATTCCATCCCACATTGGCATCATGGGCAATGAAAAGGC
This sequence comes from Mamestra configurata, assembly GCA_002192655.3. Lineage (NCBI taxonomy): Eukaryota > Metazoa > Arthropoda > Insecta > Lepidoptera > Noctuidae > Mamestra > Mamestra configurata. The sequence continues at coordinate 120,554 of NDFZ01004944.1, read as the reverse complement.
GGATCAGGCAGCAAAGTTGACTTTAACAGAAGGAATCACATATACTTACTTACCTTTACACACAGATCAGGTTCATACAGTCAAAAATATTTGTAAAGACTTATGGCAGGAATATTTTGATGAGAGGTCTCTCACCAAAGGCATATGGTACAGGACTATACAAGCAGGACCTTTTCGTTGCCCATGGTTCCAGGAGATGGAGGCCCATAGACAATATATTGTGACACTGCTGAGACTTCGGGCCGGGCACATTCCATCAAATAAATTTGCGCATTTAATGGGTAAAACGGACTCACCTAATTGCACGGAGTGTAACGCGATCGAGGATGTTCAACATATTTTGCTCGAATGTGTCCGGAATGAAGTCCAGCGGCGACAGGCACTTGGAGACACTCAGTACAACATAGGGTTATGTAACAGCTTCTTAGCCTCCCCTTTTTCGGAAGGGGCTGGGAAGTTGTATGATTTATACATGTGCCATTTACGGAACTGAAACACCACCCAGCACCAACTGGGCGCTGTTTCCACTCCAAGTTTTGATAGTTAAGATGTAACTAGACATAAAAGTTGTACCTATTTTATAATTAGAATTACGTGGCGACATCGTCATTGTTGACCGAGTCCCCTTAAATAAATAAAAAAAAAAAAAAAGTATACTGTGTGTATATCGTCACCGAACGCTTTAGCTTTCGCTTAGTTTTCACTTCTATCGGTAGTCCCCAAAGACTGCCCCGCATATTTTATTCCGTGTTACATAAAAAAAACCATCTTGGATTTTCTCCAATAACAATTAAAACATTTCACTTCAAACTGTGATTTCGAGGCCTCTTTTCAACAACTGATGTTTTTATAAGGGCCGATGTCCGATGACGGATTAACTTTATTTTTATGATGGATGACTCTTTTTCTTCTTCTTGTGGAATGCAAATAAAGTTTGAGTATTTGAGTAAAACATAAAATGTCATTCAAAAGTTTCAAAACAAAGTGCATTCAATTTAGAATGGAATAGTTTCTGCTGATTTAAGGCTAAAGTTTATATTGATGAGCTTAATGGATTGACTGACACTTTAAACGAAGTGTAATGGTTAGAAAATGAGTATTTTCAACGCCTTTCAGTGTCAAAGTAGTGACTAAGTTATATTATGAAAGAGACATAATAAAATTTAACATTTCCAAAACTTGTCTTTCTTAAAAGGTTTTTTAAGTTACTGTGTTTAGATAAAATTACGAATCAAAGAGAATTTGAATGAGTTTGTAAGTTATAAGTTTTTATACATTTATTGTGTGATATTTTTTTGTAATGTTTCCTCATTTAATTGCTATTTATTTACTTACATTCATTGATAGTTAGAATATTATGGAGCCGTGATATCTAGAAAAAATATATTAATCAGAATATTAAATTGCGTTTTATCGAAACTATCTCAAAACTGAAATTTACGCAAAACTTATGAACGAGCAAACGAAACCCAAAGAGTTATTAGCTCATTTTCATCTTCGAGTTTTCCGATACCACGAACATACAGGAAACATATTACATAATCGTTAAACTTTATTTACCTCCTACCACACGATGCAGAGATGATATAAAAGTGATACCTGCAGAATTATTGCCCACACGTATACGGGACAATTTCCGAATCATCCTGTATCGTGCTGCGATCTTTTATAGAAAATATTACAGGAACTAGATTTGTGGAGAAAATACGATAAAAGAAAACTATAGGTGTATCTTTATATCGCCTATATCTTCGAAAGATGTAGGCAGAGTTACAACATTTAATGGTGTACTGTTTTATAACTCTGCCTTTTTATGACATTGTATCAGTTTAATTGAAGGCCTAAAGGATCTAATCCAATAGAAACCAAGCCTATTGCCACCAACTGGACACACAACCGGACTCCGAACCTGTCTTTTATAAAAAATAACATTATATAACATCACGCCTGTACTTCCCAAAGGGTTCGACAGAGGTGTACCTATTATGCCCCCACATTCAGCCAGTTGTGATTAAGGCTCATGTTATAGAGGGCTAGCCAAACCTAGGCCTAGAAAAACCCAGGCACATTTTGCCCGACGCAAAAAAAGAATCCAGAACCTCTTGGTTGGCAGTGTTTGCAACCACTAGACCATTGTTGGTCTAATAATACGTTGCTTTCATTAGCACATACTTCTAGAACCATTGGTTTAAGATTAATTAAATCGGTGAAGACAAAGCTTGTTTGCAAAAATGGCAAAAATGGCTCATTTAAAATTAAACTACCTCTATAGTACTTTACAAAAACCACACACGAGTTAAAGTCCGTGTGATCATCTGTTATTCCAAAAACTGAGAGCACCTACAGCAGTTAAATCATCATGTTGAACGGTTGAAGCTTTCTGCATACGCCCACACGATTAAGACGTCGGGATTCAAGAGCCGAAGTCAAAATTGTGTGCATTTGTGTGCAGTGAAACTTGCTTATCTGTTGTTAAGATAGTTTAGCGGAGGCGTGTCTGGAATGCGTCTGGGGATAGATTGAAGCGACATTTATACCGCCACAGACGAACTACAAAAATAGACCTGGCATTGCACGAATCAAAATTCTATTAACGTTTTGAACGCCAGAGCATAAACGCATCGGCGTGCCTCGACGCCAAGTCATAAATTCGCCGTACTTTTTGTCACATCTTTGTGACGTTTGGCTTAAAGGGACGCGCTTGCTTGTCATGTTTACGTGACAGTGGTGTTTAAAGGTTAAAGTACTCCGTGCGATTTGAACATATACAACAGTCCAATAACAACCTTTAACCACCATACACGACATCTGGTCGGAGGATCCTCCCTTTTCAATGGAGGTGTGTGAGCCTTGACACTCATAAAGATAATTTTCACACTTAAATAAAATAACAAATGTAATTTCCAGAAAGAAAAAAAATATAGTGTTAGCATGGATCTGAAATTAGGAAAAAATGTTTTTATTTCGGTGCCATGAAAATTTTCTTTTTCATCATTGAAAGGAGAGAAAGACTTACTTGAAAACTTTTGTCCCATCCACCTGTTTTGATAACTTCGTTTCAAGATAGCTGATAAAAACAGAATTAAAGTAACAGGCATCCAACTTCTATTCATTGTTTTCTAGTAAGTTTACTGTTCTTTCACTTTATTTACTGCAGTTTAAGCTCCAGTCAGTCAAACACGCAAGACATTCAAATCTAGTCAAAACTAAGCAGAGCTCAGTCGTTTCATAGTTCATTCGCCTCATAGTAAACTGTTCAAAGGTGTAATGGCCCCTAGAACTTGGCTTAATTACCGCTTTGTTAGTGACAGGATAAAATAACGAGTTTGGGGAAGTTTCAGAGGTAAATCATGAGCTTGAACTCACAAATCCTCGAGTGAACAAATAAACACAGATTCTTTATGAAGTTAGTGCTGCTGGTGGCACTTGGTTGCTTAGTTGGATGCGGAAGGATATTGCCTGAGTGAGAATATTACTATAATAATTCATCATTTGTGTCTCAACCCTGAAATAAGTACGTTGGTATGTATTTGAGTGTTAATTATTGTATTTGTTGTATCTATGTCGAATCATCATTTTTTTGTCGGCTCGCGTTTGATCACAATCTCATCTGATGTAAGCGCTGTTATGGTCGACGATGTACCACACTTGCTCAAAAGTAAACTATTCAGTTTTGACTGAAAGATCCGAAGAAAGGTTGTAATTATAGGGAAACACGGACTCCGACAAAGAATTTCACTTCTTTGCTGTACAAAATTAAAGTAGTTCCAAAAATGTGTCTAAGACTAATTGATCACGATTTCAAAGGTTCCAGGGCGGGTTCTTAAACCTACATACTCCTATGATAAACGAAGTACTTATCCACTCAATAAACCTGAAAAAGCACAAACAAAACTTTCTAGATCCAGCATCAGGAGTTTTTGTAAGCCGGCAAGATTTATTCACGTCCCGACAACTCCAAGCGACTTTATTACATGATATATTTGTACAAGTCTACAACAGACTTGGGCCGAATATTGGCTATAAACGCTGCCCTGAATATTATATATGGGCCTGTTAGGGCTGCAGCAGATGGCATTTCTTTTGAAGTGAAAACTTCTTTAGGCGTTTGAGCAATTTTTGGATGAAAAAAAATCATAGATCTCGCGTCATTGTCACCGAACGCTTTAGGTGAACAAATATCATGGAACTCGCGTCATCGTCACCGAACAATTTATCTTTCACTTAGTTTTCACTTCTAGCGGCAGTCCCCAAAGACTGCCCCCCAGGTTTTTTAAGGAGTTTTTATCTAATCTAACATCATAATTGGAATCAGACGTTACGCTGTGCATATATAATTGCTATGACAATAGTTATGATTCGCAAATATTAAAAATGGTCTTCCAGACCGATTTGCGTCTACATCGGATAATCTCAGCAAGGTTCGGTGCGAAATCGGTGCGGAGATATTATAGAGCACAAGTGGTGTGCACAAACATAGCTGATATGCTCTGCAGTCTATCCCTTTACACTCATAGACCAATGGGACGAAAATTTGACACGACCGAAGAGAGATACTCGCTGAAGTCGAATAGTTCTACGGAGACTTATATGCTCAGAAAACATGCCCACCTGCAGCCCACGGCGCGGATGATTCACGGGCCAGGCTTACACGCCACCTCACTGACGAGCTTCCCGACATTGACATGGGTGAGATTAGAATAGCTCTCGGACAACTTCATAACAATAAAGCTCTAGGGGATGACGGGATAACCACAGAGCTGCTCAAGGCAGGTGGAACACCTGTCTTGACAGAGCTTGTAAAGCTCTTCAATTCCGTCATCCACACTAGCATAACACCGGAGGCATGGCGCAGGAGCGTGGTGGTATTATTTTTCAAAAAAGGTGATAACACGCTCCTTAAGAACTACCGCCCCATTTCACTTCTGAGCCATGTCTACAAGCTGTTTTCGAGGGTTATTTCGAATCGTCTCGCCCAAAAGTTTGATGACTTCCAGCCGCCGGAGCAGGCTGGGTTTCGAAAAGGCTACAGCACCGTGGACCATATACACACCCTTAGGCAAATAATCCAAAAGACCGAGGAATATAATCAGCCTCTGTGCCTAGCGTATGTGGACTACGAGAAAGCCTTCGACACCGTTGAGACCTGGGCTGTCCTGGAGGCCATGCAGAGATGTCTCATCGACTGCCGCTATGTCGAGGTGATGAGATGTCTGTATAAGGCCGCAACAATGACCGTCCAAGTACAAGAACAGAGCACAAAACCAATCCAACTGCGTCGAGGTGTAAGACAGGGAGATGTCATCTCTCCGAAACTTTTTACGAACGCGTTGGAGGACGTTTTCAAGACGCTTAATTGGAAAGGACGGGGCATAAATATCAACGGTCAGTACATCTCGCACCTCCGATTTGCGGATGACATTGTCATCATGGCAGAATCTCTGNCGATTCATTGAGCAAGCCATAGGGCAGAACAAAGGCTCGAAGGTATTTGCCAAGCCCAATACCTCCCGTTGTCACCTGACGAAACTCAGAACGTCACAGGGCACCACCGTCACCTCGAAGCCAGAGATACTCGCTGAAGTCGAAAAGTTCTACGGAGACTTATATGCTCAGAAAACATGCCCACCTGCAGCCCACGGCGCGGATGATCCACGGGCCAGGCTTACACGCCATCTCACAGACGAGCTTCCCGACATTGACATGGGTGAGATTAGAATAGCTCTCGGACAACTTCATAACAATAAAGCTCCAGGGGATGACGGGATAACCACAGAGCTGCTCAAGGCAGGTGGAACACCTGTCTTGACAGAGCTTGTAAAGCTCTTCAATTCCGTCATCCACACTGGCATAACACCGGAGGCATGGCGCAGGAGCGTGGTGGTATTATTTTTCAAAAAAGGTGATAACACGCTCCTTAAGAACTACCGCCCCATTTCACTCCTGAGCCATGTCTACAAGCTGTTTTCGAGGGTTATTTCGAATCGTCTCGCCCAAAAGTTTGATGACTTCCAGCCGCCGGAGCAGGCTGGGTTTCGAAAAGGCTACAGCACCGTGGACCATATACACACCCTTAGGCAAATAATCCAAAAGACCGAGGAATATAATCAGCCTCTGTGCCTAGCGTATGTGGACTACGAGAAAGCCTTCGACACCGTTGAGACCTGGGCTGTCCTGGAGGCCATGCAGAGATGTCTCATCGACTGCCGCTATGTCGAGGTGATGAGATGTCTGTATAAGGCCGCAACAATGACCGTCCAAGTACAAGAACAGAGCACAAACCAACCCAACTGCGTCGAGGTGTAAGACAGGGAGATGTCATCTCTCCGAAACTTTTTACGAACGCGTTGGAGGACGTTTTCAAGACGCTTAATTGGAAAGGACGGGGCATAAATATCAACGGTCAGTACATCTCGCACCTCCGATTTGCGGATGACATTGTCATCATGGCAGAATCTCTGCAGGAGCTGGAGGGGATGCTAAGCAGCCTGAGCGATTCTTCAAGGCGGGTGGGTCTCGGGATAAATCTGGACAAAACCAAAGTTATGTACAATGGTCATGTCCCCCCAAGACTTGTAATCGTAAATGGCGCTACCCTCGAGGTTGTGCAAGAATACATATATCTAGGCCAATTTATACAACCGGGGCGGCACAACTTTGAGAAGGAAGCGACCAGAAGAATACGCTTGGGCTGGGCGGCCTTCGGGAAGCTACGTGGTATCTTTGAATCGTCGATCCCACAATCCCTTAAGACCAGGGTCTTTAACCAGTGCGTCCTTCCCGTAATGACTTACGGAGCCGAAACGTGGACACTCACCATAGGCCTGGTCCACAAATTCAAGGTTGCTCAGCGTGCAATGGAGAGAGCAATGCTCGGGATTTCTCTGGTGGATAGAATTCGCAACGAAGTCATTCGCCAGAGAACTAAAGTCACCGACATTGCGCGTAGAATGAGCATGCTGAAGTGGAAGTGGGCCGGCCATGTCTGTAGACGGACAGACGGTCGATGGAGCAGACATGTGGTAGAGTGGAGACCGCGTATGGGCAAACGTAGTGTGGGACGCCCTGCGGCACGATGGATCGATGATTTGAAGAAGGTGGCTGGCAGCGGATGGATGCGGACCGCTCAGGACCGGGATGGCTGGCGATCTTTGGGGGAGGCTTACGTTCAGCAGTGGATGGCAATTGGCTGATATGAAGAGAGATAAAGCATAGGATCAACGGCTTTTCGGTTGCCTTATTGGTTTTGCGGTCGCAACTGTGTCTGCAACTTGCTAAGCGTTTCAAAGGGTTCGATTCTGTGGTCGGGAAAAGCGTGATTGGGTGTTTGCATTCCGTGGTTTTCAGTGGCAGCCTGGAGTTGCACTTGGCGGTGTGACAACCCCGTGTTTCAGGCAACATTTGTAGTTAAAATCACATTTTTCAGATTATCCAGCGTTTCACTTTTACTATGGTACTCGGGTCTTGGGCCATAGAATAAAGAACTGAAATAGACTGATACACATATGTACAATACATGTTTTTAAGATCATGGTGTTCTCTATCCGACGAAAAATGTTGGTTAGGCCAAATAGATTTGAACCTCTATGAACCTTACAGGAATATCGTAGTATTTTTACTTTACATATTCATTCTCGTCATACCACGAACCTAACAGACTGTACATCCGTCTGGAAAAGCCCTAACAGTAGCGATACAAAGGAATAGCTTTGTGAATCAATCACGCGTGGCGATAGTGAATGTGGGGCGTATCTTACGTATTATATACAAATCTTGTATTACATACAGTCCTAGTACTAGATCTTAGAAATTGGGATATTTTTTGAAGCATATAAAGTTCCAGAAACTATCAAAAACAAAAGCATTTGAGTTTGTTTGGGACTATTGCTGTGAGTATTAGAATATCATCTACCTAGCTTTTTTCCTACTATGTTGGGGTTTTGACTTGGAGCAGAAGCCTATCTGCTAGCCGATTCTATAAACACAAGGCTTGGGTGAAGTAATCACGAGGTGAGCTGTTAATCCATATAATTAAGATGGAATGACAGCTCACTTCGTGATCACGTGACATCTTGATTACACGGATTGACAGCTCACGTCGTGATCACTTCACCCAAGTCTTCACTTCGACATGTTTACAGAATCGACCGGAACTCCACAAGCCAGTTACTGGATAAAACGATACCTCTTGTCAGACAACGCAGCTTCTGACAACCCGCAACGACTGTCAAAGTTCTAAGAATGTAGTACCAACGTTTAATAGTGCATTATTGATACTGAATGGCCATTCATTGACCCATCCATTGACGTACCTCGACAGGCGTTGCTTAACCTTGAAGTTGAACTCTATACTTTATACTCTGTACATTCAGCTGAAGAGTTTGTTTGTTTGAACACGCTTCTCTCTGGAACTGCCTATCGGATTTGGAAAATTCTTTCTGTATATGATAGCCACATTCATGAGGAAGGCTGTAAGCTATAAGAAAACGGAAAAAACGGGATATGCGCGTACGAAGTCACGGGCAAAAGCAAGTCAAAAATAAAGATTTAAAGTAAAGTAAGAAGGTCAAACCATAAGAAAACCACTTCATAGTTTTGTACATAAATAACAATATATTTAAAACACATGATAATGCGTTTTCACCCGATATTTCACAAGGGGCGGCTGCAACATCTGCATCGGTATGGGGTGTACAGCGTGCCCCACAGGTACAGCATAGAACCCGTGTATCTGCGCAGGTTGTACTGCCTGGACCAGCGGGGCGTGGTGTACCGGGAAGGGGTGCGAGTGGTAGGATGTGTGGTAGTCTACGTCATAGCCTGGGGACGCTGCTGCGAGGGTCGCAACTAGGAGAATCTGGAAAAGAGAGCGCTTTTATGTTATGGTTGCTTTAAATATAATAAAAGTCAAAGTCAAAACGTTTCTTTCAGTTAGATCATTAAAAGGAACTTTTGAACGTTAATATTTACAGTAAAAATAAAATAATATTCTTTAAATAAGGTCCCATTAATAAAACTTTTTTTACAAAAAAATACAAACGACTTCCAACTAAATAAAAACACTACAAAGTATAAAATAACTTTTATTTCGGAAGTATGAAAGTTTTTTATTTTTCACTTTTTAGTGGTAAGTACCCCACACCTAACAACACCACTGGAAAGTCGCAAGAAAGAAAAACACGCAATTTCGTTTACTATTTCCGCAGCTATTTTGATTTAAACCTAAAAATTACATATCCGATATGGATTAAATTTCTATGAAACTAATCGGAACGTATATATCCGTTCACATGAGAAATATTTTTTCAAATCGGTTCATAAAATGACGGAGTTATGAGGTGACAAACATAAAAAACAACCGAATTGAAAACCTCCTTCTTTTTTTGAAGTCGGTTAAAAATAGATGTACACATTTTAATGCAGCGTTCAGTGCGGTTAGCCAAAGATTTGCAGTAAAAAATACACTTATTAAATTGATATTATTTAGATCTAAAATAATAATTATTTGACCAACATTTTTAGTGTATGCTGATTTTTTTTTCTTGTAAGTACCTGCTACGTCTTTCTTACATATTTTTTTCCCATCGTCCTTTTTTGGTGGTCTGAATGATTTCTAAAAGTTTGTCCATCTATTTTAATGGGACTTCATTCAGATTCTAGTGTCCATTCGCAAAGATAGAGCGAAGAACGGACAAAAAACTCCGTAGTAATTCTCTGTACAGTGAGATAAGTAGTGGAGCCGATTGCTAATATTTAGATTAGATTAATAAAACCCAGTTACTTGAAAGAAAAATTAACGCAAAGCGAACGCGATCGCGTTATGAATTTCCAATAGCCAATTGACTAGATTTGCATATAATTTGTGACGAGTCGATATTTTCTTTCCAGAAATCAGGGATAAACTTAAGTTAGTTAAAATAGCGGATAATTTATTTTTGAAGATTCAATTCAGCAAGCCCGTTTATTTAAGTCTCATTTACACAAAAAAATAAATAAAAACAACTTCAAAAATCGAGCTTCATTTGTCTTTTAAAAAGAATCTATTCATTTGTCCATTGATTTTTTACACAAAATCTTTTATAAACGACCAGTATCAACCCTCTGTCCAAGACCGTCTACAAATCCATGTCATTTGAGTCTAGCATGGCAATCTGTCAGAGTATTCCGTACAAAAATATTGATAGCCAAATATTGATCGCCTTCGTAGAAAAAAAAGCATTTGTTCTTCTAAACAAATGCTTTTACTCTGGCACGTGCAAAAATTGTTTGGCTACTTTTTATCAAAGATCTTTCAGATAAAAAATTAATAAGTTCTTTAGACAAAACGTTAACTTAAAAAACTGTTTTGCACGAAATCATTTTATTATGATGCTGACGTAGAAAGTAATTAAGATGTACATTTTTTAAATTAATTAAAAATGGATTTGTTTAGTTTTTTACAGCCTGGAGCTAAAGTTTAGGTTATTATTTTCAAAATAAAATCTTGTTTTGCAGTTTTCTGGTCCTTTGGCATACTATAATAAATTCATGATTTAACTAACTATCGTACCATGGACTGCTCTTTTAATTCTATTTATCTTTTACAGTTAGTTGTCAGTCCAGAGAAAAGACAGATATCTTTTAGTCTACTTTTCTGAGATGTTGCCTATGATCTTTTGAAATAGAGTTCTGGCAATTCTAGAATAGATTTTTATTCTTATGATTGAACTAGCGGACATCACGCGGTTTCACCCGCGTAGTTCCCGTTCCCGTGGGAATACGGGGATAAAATATAGCCCATGTTACTCGCTGATAATGTAGCTTTCCAATGGTGAAAGAATTTTTGAAATCGGCACACACAAAAAAAATAAAATAATAATAACGTAGTGTAGCCAATATTCAGAGAATCCTGTTTCCACTGAGGTCGAACAAAAACTAGCTTATCATGAATGACTCTGTTGGACTAGTTTCAAGTAAAACAAGATATTAATTAAGTGCGAAAGATGATAAGAAATATAAAACTGATTCATCTTATTTTTCTTTTAAAATTTTGCATATTCGAGTAATTTAAAATATTGTATACAACTACAAGTTTTTTTAAATTAATAAAATCAACGATAAATAATTGTAAAATAATAATATTAAAGGAAGAATTATCTTACCACTAGAATATGTCTATTCATCTTGCTTCCTGATGTCCTGGTAACTACAGAACTAATACAAACAGTATTTATATGTCCAGTTTTTCTGCAAACAACAATAGATTTCGTAAGATTAGATGATAATAGGTAAATAAGATATTAATAAGCTACTTATTAAAGTTGCATTTACTTGAGTTTTCCTTGTATTGGCTAATGAGTGACTAAGCAGTCGTTTCATAAGGTAATGTTACTAATTATGTTAATCAATAGGTCGTACTTAGGTAGCCAGGAGGTTTCCTGTGGGCAAATCCTTTTGAATCATCGTCAATTTTTGGACCATCATTTAAAAATCCCTCACTCTGATTCGTTTTATTGCCCCTATTAAAGGCAGTTTTCCATGACCAACAGGCTTTTCTAGGACAATTTATTACTATGGCTACGGTATCATCTGTGGTGTCCTTAATATAAATATTAAAGCCTCCAGCCAGGGCTTACAAAAAACTTACAAACTAAGCGACTACACGATAAGGGCACCCCCTGTGGGATACCGGCCTCGGCTTAGGGCGTCATCCCACAATCCGATCCCATTTGTGGGATTCGTTAAGAATATGACCTATCAGGATTTCAGGTCATACGACTTTAATACAATTTAGAACGAATGCTTCAACTCATCGTAGATATTTTTCAGGCCCCATTTTCATGTTTTGAACCTGTCTGAAACGTAACTATTTAGGTGACCTAAACGTTAAGGAAATAGACCATGTAAGTGACGAGAAAGAATGCTTTATTTTCTAACAAAATAGGTTTTAGGAAAACTAGTAGTTCGTTTCTATGTTTATTGGGCTAGTAAATACTGGCGACATTCTGTCCGATCAAGGACGAATACGGTGGAAAAATACAACAATAAAAATATGTTTTTTAAGTTATGTTTCATAGAAGCTGTATTCAAGCAATAGATTTTTCACTTATAATCCATATTTTTGGTTATTGTGGGCGGATCGGTTTAATGTCTGAGACGTTTTGAGGTTTCTTTAAAAATAGCAATGTCTCGAATAAAATGTGTTCTATTTGAGCGTAGTGTGTGTTAAAACGGACTAAGGGACTCAGGATTGTTCTAGGAAGAAAGACATATAAGCTGAATGAGAAACTTGAAAGAAGATCTTGCTCAAAACTATTCTGAACTAGTTCGTCCACAAACATACAAAAAAAACGCATTCATTATTAAACGTACGTACCGACCACTATATATTTTATTTTATTTCTACTAACTTCACAAACTGATGTCGAGGGCTTCGCGTAAGGTCTCCACCGCGTCATCGAGCACGTAACCGATGGGAATTCGATTGTACGTAACGCCGAGCTTCTGGTCCAAGGGCAATGGAGCATACGAGTTTACTTTAGGCTTGGTGCTGACTGGTCATGCGTTATGTTTTAGCACTCAAAGTTATGGATGTTGTGATGAGATCAATAGAATTGTCGTCAGACATACTGCACCTACGACATCGACCGTACTATATACTCGTAATTTTATTAGAATTTGGTTTAAAGTATGAAAAACTACCTATAAGTTAAATTGAGTAGTTTTTGTTTCTGTCTCTACTTAGAGCAAGGGATATTCGAGGTTATGTCTTTTGAAACGGTAGATTCTTTCTTCCGAAACCCGTTAAAAAATAACTGAGAAGATGTAAGTCAGGCGTATATGCTACGTATATGCTACGTATATTTTTGGTTAGGCAAATAGCCAATATTTGCAAAATAACTTTCAACTATTCGTTATGAGCGTTCCTCATTAAACAATGGTTAGTCAGTACTTTGCCTAAATCTTCCCATGCATGGTCCTGCTAGAATCAGCTAGACGGAATCAATGTCAGGCTCGTAAGGCTGCGGTAACGCGGTCATGATCGATTTACTTAACATTGGACAATTATTTATTGGTACAGTCGGTGACACAGAGCTTTTGCAATTATATTTCTTTAATGATTAGAAAGTATTAATATGAATGTTGTGTTATAGCTGGAAACACATTCTGCAAGCTACATCAATATTATAAAGAGAAAAGTTTGTTTGTAATGAATAGGCTCTAAAACTACAGGACCGATTTAAACTAATCTTTCGCCAGTAGAAACTTTCGAAGAAAGCTTTGTAATCACTGATTAACATAGGATATAGTTAAGTTTCAGAAAGTGAATGAAGTCGCTTGCGAAGTGCGAGTTATTTAATTTGGGTACTTTTCAGCTACCTAAAGGAGAGCAAAAAAATGTGGTTTTCGTTCCCAGTGTCAAAATCACGTCTACAAAATATTTTCTTATGAATGAAATGCCATGGCATGCACCGGTACTTATATTTTTTGTAACACTAGTTAAAAAATAATATGAAAATTCGATACCTATTAATTAGCAAATACATTTTTGTATTTGTCTTGTTTTTCCAACAGTACCGTACATTAGTAGTATGTGAGCACATCCTCTCGTTACTCTCAGTACACGGCCTGCCCTTATTAGGCCGCGGCACTCGGCAGTAATGTCCATGTTGCCCATTTATTTCTGTACAACATTCCCTTTGCTGAGGATGGACTGGATTTGTTTTAATGAACGAGATATGTTAATAGTATGTTAATTTTCACGTATTTTTAGATTAATTGTCAGTACCACGAATTATTCTACCCTACACAGACACACATACCTATTTTATAATTATGATTTAAGTATTTACTTTGGAATGTACCTTACAAGCGTCTACTGTTTTACTGCTAAATTAAAGTTTCCAAAGAATCTTATTAATATTATAAATGCGACAGTTGGATGGACGTATGTTTGTTACTCAATCATGCCAGAATAGCTTAACAGATCTAGATGAAATTTGGCACAGAGATAGATTATAGTCTGGATTAACACAAAGGCTATAATTTATAAAGGGCGCATTAATTACTAGATTTTATATAATTACAGTACTAGGTGTTAATGGTGCCACGGAAAGTGAGTGGCAAAATTTCTTCCAAAAAATATGTCGTTAAATGTTCAGTTACTACGATCATACATTATTCGATATACAGCTCTGCTTACTCTTAATTGCTTTGCCATATAAACTCTGTTAACACTAAACGCGTTGTTTGTTCATACAATAGTAATCAGCAATCATTGTGATTTGTTGGAAAACACAATTAATCATTTCGCTCCTAATGGCTTATTAATTGTCAGGGTGAAACGTCAAACCGAGTTTTGTTCCATTTTGTGAATAGAATCGAAATGTGTTAAATAGGGCACATTAATAAAAACCCCGGTTTCAGAATAAAAAGTTCGGGAGGTTTTTCATAATTTCAAACGCAAGACATATAATGTGAGCTGCTGAAAGTTCAATCAACCAATTTTAGTTTTTTTTTTTTTAATTATTATTCGTAACATTCAATGGGCGTTCGACACATTTGTCCTTATAACTATAACGGGGGGCTTTAAATCAAGAGTGAATAGGTTGCGTATTCTGGATAAGCGTTCTCCATCGTGGACCATATCATTATTTACCATCAAGTGAGATTGTGGTCAAACGCGAGCCAATCAAATCAAAAATACTTTGTGATATGATGTATCGAATTATTCAGTTCCCTTCAAAATGGTTGAGCTGAATGGTGCTGATGCACGCGTCATGTTCGTGAGCGGGCGCCGTCAGTGGAGACTGGTCATCCCTTAGTTGCCACTGCCTCATTTTAATATTTGTTACTTTAAATTGTTGTTTCTTTCTTTACATTGTTCTCATATATAGAAGCATCTAGGTTAATGTAACCAGGATTTTGTAATTATAAAATGATTTAAAAAAGTGTCCGTAGAGTTTCTTGCACGTTTTTCTCCATAGAGATCTACGCTTTCGAACGTGCAAATAGCTTCATGTTTTTGACGGACTGACTTTGACAATTCAAACGTACCTGATAATGGTTTATTTGAAATAAATACTTTGACTTCGATAATTTTCTTTCTAGAAACTGGGTCTATTTTGCTTCAGTAACACATAATTGAATTGCACAAAAACAATCTTTTTTCCTAACCTCCTTCGCAACTTCCGGTTTCCTAAGAGCTGTTAATGCTGCACTCCTTAGTTGTTCCTAACCAGTTCCTCATAACAATTGAAATGTTTTCTTCAAAGAAAAACTGATTCTGAAGAAATCTTTTACTTCAAATTTTAAAAGTTGCACTTTAAAAATGTGTAGTTTCTTAAACGAAATAAATGTACTTAGTTTTTTTTTAATCTGGAAAACAAATCCATCCATTATATTTTCAGTTAGTTCGTACTTGGGTATTTCATTTTGTATTCAAAATTTTATTCGACGAAATAATTCACGTTTAAAAAAGGTATTCAGACATAACTAGGTTAAAACTTGAATACCTACCAAAGTAATTAAACTTTGTAATTAAGAAAAAACATTTAATTACAAGGAAAAGTTTCTTCATTAAATCCTCTAAAGTATTTAGTTTCACTGCTCAGGATTGTAATTATTTTGTTAATATCTTCTTTCAAAATATTAAGAGTCTTATACGACTTTAAATAAAGGTAATTATCGCTAAAACTTATGGTTGGTAAGTTACCAAATATGACATTATTATGACACAAAAATAACTTAAGACTTTTATGTACAAACCACTTTTCCTCACAACTGTACCTCAGAATTTGATCATGATTACAGATTAAAATATTGCATACAGGTGACATTGTAGGCTCTTTGTTACGAGATAATTTTAAACCAACCATTAGACAGCTGAGGTATTAGCTCTAATATATCAAATTATTAAGTGTAGGTACTTGATCCACTTATTACAACGAAATTCATTTACGCTTTTGAATAAAATTTTCTTACTTAACTACATTTTGTCTGCGATTTGCTTAACGTTTGTCTGCGCAGATTTAGTACAAATATTAATTTATTTTCACCCCTTTCACTCCCTTAAATGTTGAACTTTCCCTTCTTAGTCCTCACCTACAAATTAAAAACTACCTTGTGACGTAAAATCATGTTTATAGTTTAAGTAGTTGGGGCTATGCGTTGATATGTCACTCCTTTATTTATTTAAAAATAAATTTATTTCTTATGAGACTTTAAAATTTTTTTTGTTCAGAATAAAAATTGTGTGAAGGACAATAGTTATGGTTTAGACTAATAAGATAACATAATAAATTTATATTTTATTGTATAAACTCAGGTACGGTTTACATGAAGAAAATTATCTTACACTTGCGTTAAACGAGTATCCCAACATATTACTTTGGGATACTCGTAATTGAAAATAAATATTATATTAATAATCTACTAGCTGTGCCCGCGACTTCGTCCGCGTGGAATAGTGTCTTTGGGTAGCATTTTTAATTATTTAGGCTAATTATTTTACAAATAAGACACCCCACCTACACCGCGCCGTACCACGCCGCGCACATAAACCTTACATATTTCCATACAAACTTTCATCCCCTATTCCTTATTGTTATTTTAAACCTTTGAGGGTAAAATTTTTACAAACTTTGAATGTCATATTTATTTATATCGAATCAACAAAAGCCTAAAAAATTGTTTCAAGCTCTAAAAATGACGATACTTCCATACAACTTTTCATCCCCCCTTTCAACCCCTTACTACCCTTTTTTGCAATAAAACGTAGCCTATGTCCTTTTTCAGGCTCTAGACTATCTGTGTACCAAATTCCTTTAAAATCGGTTCAGTATTTTTGGCGTGAAAGCGCGACAGACAGACAGACAGAGTTACTTTCGCATTTATAATATTAATAATATATAAAATATAATATATATAAGTAAGGATTTGGTTTACCTTCAAATAAATTACAAGTTAATATTTCAAAAGATAGTATACAACAATATTTTAAGAATCATAAAGGCATTTTTAATAAACTATTTTACAAAATAGCTTTCTTACCGAAAGACAATGAAAGCGTTTAGCAGACTTTTTAGTTTCTGCTTCAGTTATTATTTCTATTAGAAAACTTTTTTGAGCGAATACACTTTCATTGAATTATTAGTCTGTTATTTCGTTAAAAATATGTTTTAAAACTTACTTATACAAAACATTAAGTTAATTGAAAATTAATCTAGATAGACTTTTCTCTTTCTTCCAAAATTACTTTAGGTACGTAACGTAGTTTCGGGTTACTGCACAAACCAATATTGTAGCAAACTTTTTAATGAAATTAACCTACAGTTTTGAAGGAAACTATTGAGGTTTCACTACAACTTAAATGCAAGTCAAGTGATGAGATTAGTCGTATAAAAACTATAAAATTAATCACATTAGTTTATGCGTGTTTGACAATAAATTGTAAAACTCATTTGACGACAATTGGCGTTCGTGAAACTGAGTCTATCGATATCAATAAACATTATAGAAAAGATCAGGTACATCATTTTAAGTTATTTAGGACTAATTAATCTTAATTTATAATTTATCGAAACTAACGGACATAAAAGTTATATTAGGTCCGTCAATTTTTATAACACATTTTTTACATTCCCAAGTGCAAAGTTAGAACTCTATCTTAAATTCTTAGAAAAAAAATGGCGTATGAAACCCATGCAGCAATGTCGGGGTATGAGCAAACGCCACTCGATTGTGTAGCAAAGGCGCGTGGGCAACTACTGGCGCATGGTATACTGAGGGCAGCGGGTACCCGAATGAAGGGTACACCACTATCGGTGCAGGGGCCGCTTGGGCTGTTGCCAGGAGACACAGGACTGTGATCTGGAATGAAAAATTAAAAAAAGGGTATAAAATCTACTACTGACTCTATCACGATCATAATATTGTGACGAGGATATCCTTGGCTCCATGTCTTTGGCAGACAAGGAGGATATCCTTGGCTCCATGTCTTTGGCAGACAAGGTAGCCCTTTTAAAGCGTCTGGCGAAAAGTAAAGGAGAATTTGAAATAGGAATATAAAAATATGTTTTGTTTTCTTTTGGGACTCCGGTACCAAAATTGAAGGCAGATGCCAAATACATTATAAAGTTTATACCTTAAACATAGTTTCAATTTATAATAATATCAATAAGAAGCACTAGCGTGAGTCCGCTGGTGTCACAATATATTATGATCATGTGAGCATTGTGAACCTAAGCTTCGAGACAAGGTAAAATTATATCAGCGACAACGAAAGCTAAAACATTTGTGTGTAATTTTTGCCTCTTTTTCAACTGTGAAGGAGTCAGCTTGCAGTATAACCTGATGCAGCAGCTGAATACCCATATTTAACATGAAGCATTGCTTGTTTGACCTCAACAACCCAGTTACTGGGTCAAACGGTAAGAGTGTTACCACACCAATCAAATTTCGATTGGTAATACTCTCAGGTTGGTTGACATGCTTTACACTTGTAAGAAGTACACAGAACACTACTTTCTGGACACTTGTAAGAAGAGCAAAGATAAGTCATCAATGTCAAATTGATTGTGGTTAGGATATTGGATATTTATGATCATCATTTTGCGCTTAAAAGTAGGTATACAATTTCCGTTTTACTACACGCTTTGCATGATTTCCTTGGAAACGAAAGACAAAATAAGGTATTAACGGCGCGATGACAAAAAGTAAAAACACACGATAAGTGTTTGTTTTTTTTATTAGTCCTGGCTAGAGGCTTTAATTTTTGAGTGCAAGAAAACCTCATAGGTTTGAACTGTGAGTGGCCACTCATAAAATTAATTCATATGTCCATTTTTCGTGGAGTAAAACTAGGAATGGTAATGCTATGGGTGCAGGAATATTGTAGTTAAAATGTTAATAAAGGAAGGGTTCGTTGAGATAAATTAAAAAATAACAGACCTACCGGAAGGTCGGTGTACGGCTTCATGTTGTGGAAAATATTTTGAACATTTTTTAATTATACATAGAAGCTCTTTCGACACGATCAACGTACTTTGCTTTATTTAGACTAGAAGATTAATTTTTTTTGTACACATTATTGTAGGCAATGATACACCATCACTTGGAAAACATTAGTTCAACTAGAGAAGAAGTAGAGAAGACTTTGCTAGGTAGTGTGCTGTGTCAATTCTTCATTACAGCTAAATCACTAGTATTTTGGGAGACTGTCCTTATGTAAAATTTGCGTTCAACAAGTCTCAGTTTAAAATGAATAAATTACTATCTATATATTATTTGATTTTCATTTAAAATACCTTTGGGCTTTAGTCTTGGCCAAGTTCTTTACAGTTTACAGTTAACAATTGATACCATTCGATTTTATACCAAAAATTCCAACCGAATCCTCATCAAGGAATCCAAGATGGCAGCGCTCTTGCTTCTGGATTAATACTAAGCAACATTCTTAAGTTAACCTCAACATAGTTGGCAAGAGTCTTTAATCTCCACCAGCTTAGCTTCCACCAAACAATGAAAGAGTCAGCGACCCCAAATCCAATATCTATTACTAAAACACTTACCAATCGAAACATATCCGTTTGCGCTAAAATATCCGGATTGCGACCGGTCCGGCTATCGACTGCCCCATCCGTGCTAGCCTCGTCAATTTATATCAGCTTAGAGTTCATTTTAGCGGTTTTCCTAGTCCATATTGGGCAGGAATGTGCCTAATATGTCTAGTTTGTAGTAGTTTGTGGTGACATATTAGGCGAGGTAAAGACACATATTTTGTAGCCGATTCGACAGATTGAAGATGTTCTGGAAAAATTATGTTGAAAATGGGGAATATGCATGCATTTTTTTATTTGCAAAATAAAATATTATTATTGGTAGTAAATAATTATGAAAGATTTTTTAAAATACCTTCATCAGTGTTGAAGTTATTTAGTTTCAAAGTTGTCAATTAGAAAGAGAAGTCCGATACCAAATCTGACGTCAAATACTATGACGCCTATACAGCTGCCATAGAAAACAGTGTTTTCGCGAGAGGGACAGAAATATTTGTTTAAAATAATTATATCTCGTTTGTTTTTCGGTCAATTTCTATTCTATTTTCACTGTTACTCTTATATTTTTGTATATTTCTAGATAAACTGTTTGGAAAATTATTTTTTTTTTCATGCATATTCCCTATTGTTGGAACCTTCATGAGTAGTTTAGTTGTGTTGGTTTATAAAGAGCATAGTTATCATTACTCAACACTAACCTGACCCTTTTCCAATTTATTAGTAGCCCATTACTTTGACTAGGTACTAATACATTGGAATAAGGTCTTCTTGAAGCATTTTTCTCCCATTTACCTCTCAATTCTAATCGGTCAATTCAACTTTATATACTGTCTGGACATATAGGAAAAAAACTAAATTTTTGCGCTTGATAAACGGACTTTCTGTTTATTCGTGACTAGTTGCTGCCAGCAGCTTCGCCTGCGTGAATGTCTAAAATTATTGCAAGAGAACATTATACTGGGATAAATAGAATCATTTATGTATGTCCTATTCTAGAACATGGTGTACTTGGTGCCCAGTTTCACCCTAATCCGTTCAGACGTCAAAGGGTGAAGAGGTAACAAACAGACAGAGAAGCTTTCGCATTTATAATATTAGTATGGATTTGATATGATCACTTGTTTTCAAATTATAAATTTATTAGACCATTACTCAGAGCAATAAGCTTATATGCAATTTCCTAAGTGTATTTAACGCTAGTCCGACTATTGGATACCTCACCTGAGCTGCAGCTACATTGTATCGGCTCTCGGCCATCGGATAGTTGTTCAAATTCGTGGTTACGGTGCCCCTCTGCGTTTCTCGCATAGCTATCGACCATAGAGTAGTGGGTGGGATAGAAGCTGCAGATTATTTTATACGTGGTTTCGTCAGCGGCTTCGCCCTAGTGAATCTATATTCCTATATCCTTTGTTAGGAGAAACGATACTTTTTTTTCGGGTATCGTGTTAGTAAGGATCCAGGGAGTGATCTACCCGTGTGCCAAGTTAAATGTAAAACAGATTCATCTAAATAAATCCGACGGTGGAAAATCCTAATAACAAAATAATAAAAAAAATATTTTTAGTAACTTAAGAATACGTTAACATTAGGTCATTAGGGAGTTTCCATTTAAGTAAGAAATATACTTGTGTTAGGAAGTTCCGCTCTTCCACTAGTTACAACTCAGAATATAAGCTATTGAATAGACATTCCATTTTAGCCTAATGTAAATAATGAAATTAAAAAAACCGGCCAAGTGCGAGTCGGACTCGCGCACGAAGGGTTCCGTACCATTAAATTATCTATAAAAACGGAAAAAAAAATCGTTTGTTGTGATGACGTCACTGGCACGGCCGCGCGGTAGCATCCCTCGAGCGCAGTTTTTTCGTCAAAAAAAAAAAAAAAAATCGTTTGTTGTATGGGAGCCCCCTAAAATATTTATTTTATGCTGTTTTTTAGTATTTGTTGTTATAGCGGCAACATAAATACATAATCTGTGAAAATTTCAAATGTCTAACTATCACGGTTCATGAGATACAGCCTGGTGACAGACGGACAGCGAAGTCTTAGTACCTAATAGGGTCCCGTTTTACCCTTTGGAACAGAACCCTAAAAATGAGAGCTGTTGTAAAACAAATAAATAACTTTCTCAATTAAGATTGCACTTTCCTTTTTCAATTTATTCATACTATGCCATTTGACTCTAATTGACTGAAACTGACGAAATACTTTGATCTTTAATTGTGAGTGCGTCGACAGTTACGATGTTTAACTACTAAATATGATAAGAAGATTTTTTTTTTATTAAATTTAATTTTTCCACTCTTTTCAAACTTTAATATTGTTATGTACCTACTGATAATCGCTTTTATATAAAAAAAAAACAGTTTATGATCAAACATAATATTTTATTTACTGAAAATATTAAGTGCCAACCTTTCATTACGTACGTTAAAATAAATACACACAATAAAACAGCCGCACGGGTCAATCTTCAAGGTTAAGCAACGCTTACCGAGGTCGGTTTGTGGATGGGTGACCATCTTAACATACCGAGGTTTCTCCGTGAAAAGCACACAGAAAGTTCTACAAATCGGTACGGATTGTTAGAAGCCAGAAAATCTGACACCAGTCTTCCCAGGAAGTACCATGTGGTGACATGGTACTTCCGGATTTAGCTACCTACCTGACCTATATAACCCAGTAACTGGGTGCAGTTACTGGGTTATATAGGTCAGGTAGCTAAATCCGGTTTGACTGATAGCCGACCCCAATATAGTTGGGAAAAGGCTATGCAGGTGATGATGATTACTTTGTTAATTTATTTACTTGCCCCCATGCACATTACACATTTAACAATCAGTGGTTTTTGTATATAAATCCTATAGGGCACTGGTAGTAAAGAAAGAAAGAAATAATTTATTTGCTGATAATGTAGGTACACATATAAGTTGTAATATTTGTAAATCGGCCCGATACATTTTGCCTTATGGCATGCAAAATATTAGATTTGAATCAGTCTAAAAAATGAATGAATAAAATATGAATCTCTCGCATATCATACAATGAAGAATTATAAATGTCATAATGTGTATTGTCAAAAAGTATAATGTCAAAATGTTTAATGTCAAAATATTCCAAAAATAACACATGTTACATTTTTTACGACAATACCTATTACATATTTTTATTTATTAAAAAGTGCAATGAATTTCAAAATGTGATTTGAAACATTTTTTACTTTTGAATACTTATATCTTATGATTCATTCAGAAACCTCTACAGTTTTAAATACTCTTTATAAAAAAAAACCCTATAAATAATTCCTAGTAGCATCCTAACTCGATGCGCCAAAGCCTCCGTATCTCCGGTACAAATATGGCGGTCCAGCGTATGTTAACTGGTTTAGTACATTCTACTCTCGTTGACAAATACTTGATATATTGCTACGAATTAGTTATCGGTATTTTTATGTACGTTTTTCCTTATGTTGTGTAAAACCTACAGTTTAGTGACGTATTAAATCATGCGTTTTGAAAGTCCCACTTCGTGTTATTATTAAGCTTTCATAATGTTTAAAAGTTTATAGGAAACTGAGTGAACCCGTTTTTTTTTAAACTAGACTTGGTAGAAGTAACAAAATTCATGCAAGGACTGGAGTTTTGTGAGATGAGTGTATGAATTTTGTTAAATTTTTTTTCGGCCGCCCGTTTTACGTTAAAGTTTTTTTTTCTTGCTTTTCCGTCACTGTCATTTTGCTTTAATTGTCAGCAGTAAGATATATAGGGGTAATGGTTTCTAGAATCACTTTAACGTTAAATATTTACTTTTAAATGACAACCAACCTCTGTCTTCCCACCCTACTCTATCAAAATTCACGGAATACAATCGGATGGAGTTACGTCACTTAGTGGACGTACCGGGTCGCTTCCAGTTAACAGACCCAGTAACTGTAGCTCCCAGACTTCCCAGTAATTGTTGCAAACAAATTAATTACTTTTAATGTAAATTAATTAATTCGTTGTAGTTCGTATCACGTTTCTGGGTTGTGTAAACAAGTTTATTCAGTAATTCTATGTAAGCCGTGGTTGTGAACAACGACCGAAATCTTCAGACACTCGTTGACACTATAATCTTGTTTATCAAACGGTTTACTTTATTAAATTAGTGACTTTGTAAAGTTCCTCTGTTTATATTACTTAATTTGAGTTAATTCTTATCTCGAAATCTCTTTGAAAGAAACATCTTTCACTTCAATCGTCTCAGCTGCCATTACAAAACGAAAAACCCCCAATGAATGTCAATAAATAAGTTATAACGGTTTATTTTATTGTTTTTTTTTCGTAATTCATTTTATTGTACTTATATTTACAAATACATTCAAATTTATAGATACTTTATACAAGGTAGTAAAAATTATAGAAGCGGAGTAAAAAGGGGAAGGGAAGAACTCACAGGGCAGGGCAAAACTCGTCCACATCGCTGTCAACGGAAAGTAAACAGGAAATTACTATAGGGATTAGTGTAAATAGTAGGTACATCATCTGAGAATTTTGAATATTATTTTGACGCAAATGCCAAAGTAATACTGAAAACGCAACCATGATGCGTGGCGATTATGGCAAACCCCCCCTTTGGGAGAGGCCTATGTCCAGCAGTGGACGATGATGATGTGATGACCCATGATGCTATAGTGCTAAACAAATTAATAGAATATTGACTGTTATATCTACTGATGTTTAACATCAAAATTTTTAATTTTTCATAGTGCCAATTTTACAAATTTTTAAGCAACATTCGCATCTCAGTCGTAATCTGTCAAAAAAGCCTCAATTTCCATACATTTTTGACAGATTGCGACTGACATGCGAATGTGAACGTTGTATTGTATAAAATGAATATAATTGGCGCTCAGGTCATATGGTGGACTAGTCTCACAGTTTCTATGAATGCTAACACAAATTGGCCAGGACAAAAGGGTTGTTTATTATAACATTGTACACAATGCATTTAAACCAGGGTAATAAGCTTATCTTTCAAGTAAACTAAATAACCATTAATCCTGACCGGGTAAGCAGTAATTCCATGTTTCTTTAAAAACAAACCCAATCCAATTACTTTAAAGATCCAACGACTCATTGTCAAGATTTGAAACGATTACAAAAATGCAATGAAAAGTAAATTATTTAAGAAAATATGACTGCGAATATTTTCAAGAGCTTTTCTTAGCCTTTTTATATTATGTTTACCAAAAATCTATGATTTATCTGATATTGTATTACTGTCTTATCAATATTTTAATAACATTCCTTTGAAAGTTTGTTAATATTATAACTTTTTGAATATCTCAAATTGGCAAAACCTGATTTTGTTGTTTTAAGCTGTAGGTACTTTGGCGTCATATTTTATGCAGAAGGGGTTGCAAATATTTTTATTAGAACTGCACACTCAAAATCAGACGAGTAAAAAATTATAAATAATACTCCCTTTTCCAAAGAATACAGCCCTAGGGATAATACAGCTACAATAAAAAAACAGCAAAAATAAGTAAAAAAATATCGTTTTAATTTACTCTAAACCTTCACTGAAGGTAGTTAAATTAATGGTGGACAGCGATGAGGGGGACAGACTTGAGGACGTGACCGTGGTGGACGACGGAGCTGGAGTGAGTGATGGCGGCGGGGGCGGTCTTCACGATGACTGGGGTGGCGTGGACGACGGGGGCAGCATGGACCGCGTGGACGACGGGGGCAGCGTGTACAGTGTGGACGACGGGGGCAGAGTGCACAGCATGGACCACGGGCGCAGCGTGGATAGTCTTCACCACAACAGGGGAAGAAGCAATCACTGGAGCGGCGTGAACAGCATGGACGGCGTGGACAACTGGGGAGCCGTGGTTGACCACCTGGCTGGACTTGGTGATGGTCGTCTTGGAGCCGACCACGGGAACGGTGTGGATTACCGGGGCAGAGTGGACCGCGACCACGGGCTGGTGGGCCACCAGGAGGCCGGGGGCGGCGGCGACGCAGGCCAGGATGGCGGCGAAAGCGACCTGTTGGGAAAGAATGAGTTAATTACGATTGTAACTATGTCTTAAGGTTCTGCAGAAGAAACGTTGAATCTTGCCGGATAAAAAATATTTATCGATCATAAAAAAAACCTTGTTGGAAAAAGTTCAAAGGTAAAGCAAATATGGATAGCACCATATTATTGGAGAATTAAAAAAAAGGTCAACAAAACGTTCTAGCACAACAAAAAAACACTGTTTGGATGGAAACACTAAACCAGCACTGAACCACCCTAGTTCATTGGCCTAAATTGCAACTACTCCTATAATATAAAACTTAACACTTACGAAGGTTTTCATGGTTGAATAGGTAGATGTGTATACGACTGTACTGTCGAGTAATCTAACGAAATGTTGGCCCACCGATGCTTATATACCACGCTGCCGAAAACTGACAATGAGTACGCAATGAACTTGAGGTTGTATAAATTATAAAGCTCCGTGGAGGAGGCAGTGGTAAAGGCGTAGTAATAGTAAGCGGTTACGTTGAGTTGCAAGACGCATTGTTTTATGAATGAAATAGTGACTTGACAAAAACAAGTGTTGTGTTGAAACAGGTCTCGAATTTAGTTCGAATTGTATTGTGACTGCCAAGTTTAACATAAGGTTTTGGTTAGACCGTATGAATTTAATTTGGTTAAATATTAGATGGTGTATACCTGAGT
The DNA here is from genome assembly GCA_002192655.3 of Mamestra configurata. Lineage (NCBI taxonomy): Eukaryota > Metazoa > Arthropoda > Insecta > Lepidoptera > Noctuidae > Mamestra > Mamestra configurata. The sequence continues at coordinate 94,302 of NDFZ01004944.1, read as the reverse complement.
ACCAGGCTTGATCATAGTCATGTTGTTGATGCATGGCACAAATAAAAAAAAAGGAGGTCTGAGTTTCAAGAAAAACATTGTCATCCAAACAAACAGACAGGAGAAGATACAGAAGAGCAACTAAAGTTCTATTGTCAAGCCTTAAAACATCTTATCATTACAGAATTTTTATAAGATTTTACCAAGTTCCAAACAACTCTTGAGGTTTGACAAAAAACAAAAATCATGGGATTAGTATTCTTTCTTATTATACATAGTAGTATAAGTATACTTTCATCTTACTCATAACTTTAGAACCTGTGCACACTTCAATATCAGTACATGCCGTATCCACTTTCACTGTCTACATCTGGCCCTCATCGAACTTGGCAAGATTAATGAATGCATAAACACAAACATTGAAGCTGTATTTAGGTTGATGCCAAGTTCATTCGTTTTCGAAGGACTTATGTAATGATGGACTACTTATGCAGTTGTAAGTAATCGTGGTTGGATTTTGTACTGTATGTTCGTTTTTGTGGTATTGGTGTTGTAATGTCTAGGTGGCTTATGGCCTTATGTCAATAATTGCTCTTATAGATTCCGAAAAAAATATCTCATATCTTTTAAAACCAATACGTACGTTCCAGATGCATGTGTGTTTGGTTCGGCATTTTTTTAATTTCAGTTTTATTATTCTACTATATTAAAATCCCATATTTAACCACAACTGTGGTAATTTCTGTAATTGTTTCCACTTAAATTGTCATGTCTGCAATTATTTGTGATGGTTTAATCTGAATTTATTTTTATTTCGCTCTTTTGTGACAGTGATGAACAAATTAAATGCATTCTACAAACTTTTTTGGTTGCATGGGCCAATATCGTTGATGAAATGGATGCATTATCATATATCGGACAGAAAGTAATTTGCCAGTGCTGTCAAAAACATAATAAAATACTGATGTTTTTTTTCGCTATGCACTGAAAGAGAAATAGCGGCCTTAAAAAAGCTTTTTCTCAAGTATGTTGAGGTCGGCAATAAAACCGAGTGACTGGACATCATTATTTTAATTAATCCACTCATACTTTCAAATTAAAGAGTTGTAAATGCAAAATAAATGGAAAAAAATAAACTGTAATTAACTACCCAAAGTTATGTAATTAATCCTCTCTGTGTCGTGGAGGTGTTTTCCAAAATTATACAATTGCAATTAATAACGGTTTTAAAGGTGTTAAAATTAAAGTAGTTGGTTAATGACTGACAAAATGTCACTGGTTGCAGTTTTAAGTCTTCTGCACTGGAATTAAGTGAATAAAAGTTAAATGCATGGGATGAGACCACCGTGCTACTTTGGATAGGATATCATATGCCGTGTGAGTTTTGACACCTATATATCTGTGTGCTATGTGGTATCTATGATGGCTTCACCAGTTAGAAGTCTTACTGATAGCTAATAATTTTAAAACGGCTTAATTTATTAAAATTGGGATCAGAATATTCTGTAAGAATTTTAATCAAAACTAAAGGTTCACAATCATTTATTTATTTTGCTCATTGATTGCATTGCTCGGGAAAGTATCATTTGAAGAATGTACTCCTTCTTCAAGTGATATTTTTCCAAGCTTTTGTTTCGTATAGATTAAAGAGTAGTGATATGAACAGTAAATCAACTACGTCTCGTCTAGACTGTAGACCAATGCTGTTAGATCTTGTAAAATTAATGGCTTGTCTAATTTTTAGTTTCTCTGCTGAGATTGAGGATATTTATTGCTATTCTTCTTGATTAAAAGCAAACGGATTGCCTTCGTATTGTAAGTACTAGCTGCTTAACTCAAAGCTCAAAGCATTTATTTCAATTAAACCATTACAGGCACTTTTGAATTGTCAAGGGAACTGTAACTACGAGTTTAAGTGATGTCAATATTTCAATAGCAATATTTTGATCTGGTGCGTTTGGATATAGGAGGTTTTATATGATGTGTCCTTCTGCTGGGTGCGAGGAGCATTCGATGCGGCGTGATTCGATGATGCGGGGTCCTAGGTCAACACACGATGTTTTTTTTGCTGAAATGAAGATATTGATCATGTCTGCTCTGAAAGCCGTTCTTTGCACCTTCCAGTGACAAGATAACTATTATTACATATAGTGGCATTTTACATTTGAATGTAGACATTCAAATGTAAAATGCCACTATATAGAGGTCCATAAAGAGGCCCTTCTTCCGTAGCGAATGGACACGGCTTTATAATGATAGATTGAACTTCCTCAGTGCTCAATAAATCATTCAAGTCACCCGTTTGACTTGTTCAAACTTCACTGTCTTTTATGGCCTACTCAAGGTTGATCTAACGTCAAATTACAAATTCAATAATTACTTTTACTGACAGCCGATACATGCATATTATTAAGAAGTTGTATAGTTTTTTGTCTAAACGTTTCAAGGGAGTTTGTTGAATCAAGGCTGTTTCATTATTTTTAATGTGTGTGATAATAATTTGAGGTCAAAGTGGCAATTTTTTGTTTTAGCGTTAGTGATGTTTGCTAAATTAATTACTTTAAGAATATTCATAAGTTGCTACAGTCAAGCGATTTGGTTGCAGAAATAATTTCGTCCTGATTTGGTAAAAAAAAAACAATAAGTAATTATTGGGAATTACAATTTTTAGACGTTTGGGGTCGACACGCTTGGGTCATGGGGTCCGTGTGCGCGTCTCCTTTTCAAGGACATATCTCGCCGACTGATCGACGCTTTGCGTGACCAGAAGACTGGCTCGTTCTTTGCTCAAAGAATTAGCGTTGCCATTCAACGTGGCAATGCTGCCAGTCTTCTGGGCACGTTTCCGGATGACAGCGATGCGAAGGAATACTTCGACGCCTGAGTGTATTTTGTTTTTGTATATGTACATACTTAAGTTTAGTAGATGTAAATGGTTTAAGTAAATAGTTCTAAGATAGTGATGTACATACATTAGTAATTTGACTATCCAAATATGTCCACTAGACAATTTAGTCACGTTGAATGGAAGTTCGTAAGTCGTGGGATGCGATTAACAGCATGAGATTTGGAGATGGCCCTTTTTGATAAACCCGGTCATTGCTCACCCAAGAATTACAAACATTACAATATAACCACGTGAGTCCAAATCGTGCATATTTCACCAACAACCCACAAACCTCATAAGTTAAGAGGAATGATATCATCTTGAACACAATTCTTTCTTGAAAGCCAAAATGTTGTCCGCTCTGGTCTTATGAAACTTTTATGTGTGCCACGATTCATCGCAGCTTTTGACAGATATGTCGGGCCAAAATTCTATAAGTACTCAACCTGCCGAGCGCTTTCCCCACGAAACCTAATTTTTAAAATTCTATAAATACTCAATCTGACTTTCATTTCAGTTGGGGTCAGCTTCCGGTCTACCTTTTTTTTTCTTCTTTTTTTTCAAATTCCGCAACCCTGGCAAGCTTCCGGTCTACCTGGATGCAGCTAAGTACCAGTATTTTACATGGAGTGACTGCCTATCTGAAATCCAAAACCCAGTAACTGCGTAACAAGATACTACTTAACAAGACTGGTCTCAGATTTCTTGGCTTCTGATAAACCGTAACGACTGTCAAAGATTTACAAATAAAATAAATGACAGCCGGGATCAACAGCCGAACGTGCTTTCCGAGGCAACGAGGAATACTAGTATGTTAAGATGGCCACCCATCCAAGGACCTGCCTCGGCAAGCGTTGCTTAACCTTGAAGATCACCCGTCTTGTTTTTATTCTATACTAGCTGTAGCCCGCAGCTCCGCCCGCGTGACTGTCGAAAATTATCCCAAAGGAACATAATTGCGGAATAAAAAGTAGCCTGTGTTAATCCAGGGTGTCAGCTTCCTGCATACCAAATTTTATCAAAATTGACCCAGCCGTTTGTGCGTGAAAAAGTAATAAACATACACATACACACACTCACAAACTTTCACCTTTATAATATTAGTGTGACTATGATTTAGGTAATGGTTTAGGACTAAACTTTGATGAAGAAATTGCAAACTTCAATTGAGGGTTACAACCTTATCTATGTCGTGGCTACATGTTGTGACCCCTAGGGGATCTTTGCAATATAGTGATCCTTGTTTAAAATCTGCCTACACCTTTGTAATGACGAAACTGTTTAGTGTGTCGCGATTCATCGCGTCTTTAGATAGTCTACAATACATTAATCACGGTGTAATTGATGCGACGTGGGCGATTGTCAACGTTAAAGATAGTTAAGAAGGTTCGATCCATACAAGAATGTCTCAAAAGCCTTATTAATATTATTTTTCCCTGATAAGTTACATAAAAATAGACTTCTTAATCCTAATGGAGGATCCAAAACGATCAGTTATATATAAACGTTACTCATATACAAAACACTTATTTTATTACTAAGATAATTTGGTAAACTTAGCTTTTGCATAAGGAGGCAAAAAACAGAACCACAGCTTTATATAATACTTGCTTCTTAATGCGACAGCTTTGGTACAAACATTATTTTTGGACGAACCATTAACAGACGTGGGTCTTCTGCAAATATCTATTCTGTGGCTTAGCGTGCGCTTGCGCCGTTTTGTAACATTACTTTGAATGTCAAGTTCATGCACGCTCGGGAGATTATTTTCATCATTTTGATGTATTATTGTTAAATTGTCAAGGCTTTCTCATGTGTTCAACTTATGCTCTTTGTTGAAATATTTTTGCTTCAAGTGTAGGTAGGGTCTCATTTATTTGTAACTTATTTGAACTTAATTATCAGCTATACGTTTGTTGTTTCTCATAAGCTTTTGAAATGCAGCAACAATTTATCGAACTTTTATTTCCTCATTGCTTTAGATACCTATTCAAAATACAACCAACACCTTATTTTTAAAATAGTATTTTAAGCAATAATATTCCCGTAAACTTATAATCCGCCCTTAACTACCAAAGACATATTATATCCTCTGTCTGCAAGATTCATCGCCCTCACAGAACGTAGAAAGCTCGTCTTTAACACTTAAACTCCTGTCATAACAGACAAAGAATGACTCATCAACTTTCAACTCCCGCAGAACCAACCTCTCAAATTGATTACTAAAGTTCAACAACCTTGTATTCTTCTCCAGTAATAGATGCTAATTCCTTTTAATCACTTAACATATCACATTATACTTTTGTTAGACTCTCATGAGTTATATTCAAAGAAAATGGAGCAGAGTATATTTCACTGTTTTCCCTACGTTCATTCTGATTTGTAAGGAAACTTTTGGAACATAAATTATAACGGTTAACGACACGGATACATGGGTAATTAAATTAGTTTTTTATTTGTTTGTTTGTTAAGTGAAATTAGTGGAGCAAGTCTTAGCACTAACAAATTTTATTATTTGTCATTGTTCCTTACTAAGATCTGCACTATTGAAAAATGTATTTCCTCCTTCGCTGTTTCATAGAATTTTACGTCAGTCAAAGTTTCACTTGCCAAGTTTTGCACTCGTTACCATCCGGATTGCAAGTTACTTATTTAAATATTTGGGGTAAGCCCACACCTTGGGCACATACACACAGAACGCAAACAAAGTTTCGTTTTCAACTGATCAACTTTATATTAATTAGGTTTTCAAGTATTACAACGCAGGTCTTGAACATCTGAAAAATATTTAAAAAAAAGTTTAACTATTATTGAAAAACTTAGATAGGTTTCATGGTGATGGGTTTGTAGTGGCTGAAAAACTTAGTTTATTTTTTCTTTTAGAATGGCATATAAAAGTGAACATGCATGCGAAGACATAATACATTTTTATGTCATTGCTTACATTGATATTCCAAAACTTTACTTATTATGTTTTCAAACTCGTTTTAAACTTGGCAGGTTTTTGGTAAAATTTCATAAACTTTTTGTTTGGAAGTTTTTTCGTAATGTTATCATCATAGCATTCTTATCACGAGTATTGGGTGGGTGACCTTTTGGTGTCACATAGTTAACTTAGAAATTCAAGATGTAAAAAAAATCTTAGGTTGCAAAGTCTAGATTACTTCCAAGTTCACAAAATCTTTGTTAAAACTGTATTCACGAAACGGCTAAAAAGTAAGGCTATAAGGAAGTAATAAAACTATAGAAAATTCAGCTATAAAAACACATTTATTCAAACAAAACAACAACAAATAAATCAATGATGAACCACTGGCAGTGACTTCACAACCGGCACAGTTTCATGGACAGTGGAACTGTGATGAGTCACAGCGGAATCACCAGTTTTTAGGGTCACCAGCGGCGAAGAGTGGTAAACAACCGGAGCATGGGCAACAGAAACCACGGGCGCGTGGACTAGACTAGTTCCTCCGTGGTTGACGACCTGGTTGCTCTTGGTGATGGTCGTTTTGGGGTAGTGGTAGACTTCATGGACTGGCATAACACTGATGGCGTGAACGGGGTAGCTTTCATGGTGGAACACTTCATTAGTCTTAGCATGGACAACAGGAACGGTATGGATAGCATGTACGGGGTGGTAGACGTGGGTGCTGCCATGGTCGATGACCTGGCTGCTCTGGGTGTAGGTAGACTTGGAGGTCAGAGGAACGCTATGGATGACGTGGGTTGGCTCGGAGAGGAGGTAGGCAGGAGCCGCGGCCCCGCAAGCCAGGATGGCACTAATGATGATCTGAAAAAAATCAAAATATAAATGGAGTATTAGAAATGTGTAACTAGTCTATGAATAGGTTTTGTTCTACTGCGAGAAGTATTGGCACATCAAATCAAGTCAATGTCGATATTTATATCATGATCTATTGATTTGAATCTTCGAATAGTCTTCTGCGACACTATTATTGTGGAAATATAAACATTTATTAAGCAGAAGTGTCATATTCCTCTTTCATAAATGATTGAGAACAGATAATTTGCCACAGTCCTCATTCATAATTTATATCATAAGCTGTTATTTTGTATCGACCCCATTCTTAAAACGATTTATCAACTGTCTTTCAGCTTTCTCTCAAAACTTACAATGTTTTGCATTGTCGAAGTCTCACTTGCAACTGATGGTAGTCCTCAGCAGAACCACCCTTTTATACCAACATGTATAATTATTGATTGGCCCAGATTGCGACAATTATTCGTGTACTTGAATTTTTTGGTCTTATTTCGCGAATGTACGCAGGGATGTTGCGAAAGCGCAGTGTTCTGATCTGTCAGCTTGCGATTAGCAAATAATTAGCATGGTTGAGATTTGAAGACATGTCGCTTATGGTCCATTAAGCACGAGATATTAGTTAGATAAGCTTGTATGGTTTCTTTGGTTTCGTTTGTGTCATGTCTATGTCATAATTAAGGCTTGTTATAATTAGATATAATTGCAGATCTCTTAGCAACTTTAGTAATTATGACTTCAGAAGCCCAAATTGTCACAAACACTGTTAATTCTATGTAATTTGAAATGCAAGACAGTTCATTTTCTCTAAAAACGATAGCAGACTTTTGACACCCTGGGGCTCACCTTTAATTACTAGGTAAATCATTTTGCCCACCCTCACTCACTCACCCGAACTCAGAATAATTAAATATTATAAGTAGTTTTCATATTTTACATAAATTCCCTTGAAATTGAGTTGATGTCTACGAATCAAGTCTTATTTAAAAACAAAAAAGATTCGCAAGAGCGTGGGCTGTAGATACATATGAAATTATCGTATCTCATCTTCACAACTCAATTTAATTTAGGAAAAAGACCTTTTCATATAAAATGTTAAGTAAATCGAAAACTCATATCTACAGAAATGAGATTAAGCTGATTGTTATAGCGAAAAAATATTTCAAACGGTTGATAATATTTGTAATGCATCACATAAATTAATGGATGTTCATTAAACGAGCTTTTAGTCAGCTTCAATGATATTAATTGGGATTAATGTTACCTGAGTTTATGAGAGCTAATGGATGGTTTTTAGCTTAAAATATTTAAATGTAAATAGTGGGTCTTAATTCGGATGTATTTTTTTAGGTTTTTATCTCAGACTCCGTCACTCAGAAATCGATTTGGAAAAGTTTTTTATAGTTTAAAGTACTTATCAGAATGGTTCCTATTTAAAAAATTCCAATATTCACGCTGGCATCTATGAGCAATTAGGAAACTCCTCAAATTTTAAAAGTAGATAGATCTTCAGAAAGCGATTTTGTTATTTTCATCAACCTATAGTAGGCGCCAGATAATCGTGGAATAACGGTCATTGACCCATCTACAATTATTGACATTTTTAATTTGAAAAACGGAATTAATGACACAAAGCTGTCCCGAATCATCATCTCTCGTGATCCTTAACATTGTCTAATAATGAAAAACGATTCATATTTAATTGTTCAGGTACCTATGAACAGTTATTAGGGAAAGGTCAATATACTTTATTCCACATTTATCTGGCGCCTACTATAGCAACACCTGCGATCTGTTTACCGGCAACGAAAACTAAAACTTTACATCGTTTTCACTAAACAAATACCTAGGTATATCACCCCTAGACACACACATACATCCCACAGCTGTCCATTTCCCCCAGTGCCACAAACGATGAATTTAGTACCTTCAAACTGTCGTCAGTTGAAAGACATACCCTCGTCAAAACTTCGTCTATCCTGAGACGGGTCCCTCGAGAGCATTAGTGACACTCCATCATTATACAAGGTGGGAGGTATAACACTAGTTAAAAAAATATAGTATTGGTATGTAACTAAAAGTTTGATTTGTCTGAAGTGGTTTAATTTGCTGAAAATCTTGAATGCCAATTGGACGATGGGACTCACCAGGGAATGGGCAGCAGCATTCTCTGTGCATTGCAACAGCTACACTGCGATCGCCAACCCGTCTGACAAGCGTGGCGAATATAGCTACCCCATTTTTGGGGAAGCCTATGTCCATCGGTGGACGTCTTTTGGGCTGATATGTTGATGATGATTGGACAATGGACTTTTTGTCACTCAAAGAGTCTATTAGACTCTTTAATATATTCCCGTTTAGTCCGTTTTTCTTCTTTATAATATAGAAGCCTCCGCTCATGTGTAATAAGTACTTCTCCCCTTAATGCTATATTAAAAACTTTTATCACAATCGCTTCAGTAGTTTTTGCGTGAGAGAGTAGCAAAGACCCATCCATCCTGATGAGAATTCACATTTATAATATTAGCAATTTTTCTTTGTAAATCTGTTTGAAAGTCTCATTGTTTGTTAATAAATTACACTTTCATGGATTACAGGGATTTGTCTAGTAATGTATTCCCAATTTCGTAAGACACGAAAACTAAGCCGCTGCAAAAAAACCAGTGAATCAGAATAATTAATCAACCAAGTATCCGAAAACATAGATTACACCTAAAAAGCATCTTGTCAAGTCTCGATTGATGCCTCACATAAATAAAATAAACTTGTACACAAGCTGTTACAAAAATGGAAGTACCAGGAAGACATAGATGGCAACTGATTGGCCATAAAACTTAGCCCCTAGAATAGTGTCCGACTTCCTTCATCTATCCAGCACCCATTTTCGTCATCAAACAAGAGTCGACTTAGGAAATGGGCCTATATGGACCAATATCCGACAGATGAGCTTTCTAGATAGACTTCCTATAACTCTAGGCTTCTACTTGGATACAAACAAGGATGATGTTTGCTTTACTAATATTTCTAATGTTTTTTTCTGTTTTAGACGTGTTTATTTATTGTGGTGACATATATATATATATATGGTGTCATCCAAGAGATGAATTCGTTTCTTTCTTAGTTCTATTTCCTGTAGCATTGATATATTTATGTCACCGGAAAATAGCAAACGCCGTAAGATTGTAAAATATCGCGTGAACTATTTTTATTAATAAGACACGAATATATTGGAAACGATTGAATTTGGATGGGATTTATTGTATACAAAACATTTTTTTCATAATATATCGAGAAATTGTAATCTAAAAAAGATTTATTACAATCTTACGGAGTCTGTGATTTTCCGCTGACATACCTGTAACATTAACATTCACACGCTAGGTTAAGCAACGCTTGCCTTGGTCACACCGTAGATGGGTGTCCATCTCAACATACCGAGATTCCTCCGTGCCTCGGAAAACAATTTGGGCTGTTGGTCTTGGCTGTCATTTGTAGATGTTGGACGGTCGTTACGGGTAGCCAAGAAATCTGTCACCAGTCTTGTCAAGGGGTATCGGGTTAGCCAGTGACTGGGTTATGAAATACTGGAAGTCAGCTGCATCTACTTAGACTGGAAGCCCACCCCAACATAGTTGGCAAAAGGACGGTAGAAAAAATACATACAATTATCGACCGGTTCGGTCAGGCGACCAAGATAATTGTACTTATGTATTTTTTTAATGTAACTATAAAACAAATCACTTTCTTTTGAAAATTATGTTTCTAAAGTATACGACGAGTTCATACCCAGAAATAAAGAACTTGTGACCTACTATGACGTGCTAATGCCATCCAATTCCGATGATGTAAAAGGGATAGTGCTACTCGCTATGTATAGCTCCGTCTCTCTCTTAGAGCGGAATCATGATCGTTTTAAGACTTCATAGTAGGGCCCCTTATAACAATAAATGAAACAACACTCACTGTACAGTCAGTTTGCAAAACGTCCAATCAGATGTAACTGATAAAGACAGACCTTTATAAGGAAATCGTTGCAACAATAGTTCTATGGCTCCCCGGCCTTCGCCTGATTGCAGCGTATTCAACGGATAATAGATTGAAGATATTGTTATTAAAGAGTTTATTGTTTATGCAATAGCTTTTAGGGTCAAAGGGTCGATGGAACTTGTTCCTTGATTAAATCTATTTTATTGGATGAGTTCATTGACACTTAAGGTATCAATCAGTATATTATAAAGAAGCAATATAATTACAATTATTCACTTAAATTACAATATAACAATTAAAAATAACTTAGATGTGGTTTCGGTAAAGAATCTTAAAGTGGGGACCACATCAGTGCTTGGTAACCGGTGATATAATTTATAGTGGTGATACTTGATTTAAGTATAAGTACTGTTCTCTTATTTAATTATACTAAAACTATAATAATATATTTACACTAAATACTATTTTATTTAAATCGTAGGCAGAATCTGTAGGTTGCGTAATAGAATTTTGCAATAATTATGTTCCTTGTCACAAGAATTATGTCAAACATGTTGACTAATTAAATCAACAGTTATATCAAAAGAAAAAAGTATATCCTGTCATTGTCGAATAGAATTTGTCCATTTATCCACTGGACTGTGCTGACAGACAGAACGACAAATGTACAAATGCACCTTTCCTTTGATCATAAAAATAACTTTTGTAGCACAAGCTAAAAAGTCTTAAGTACAACAAGATTCAAAGCAAATTGGAATCTACGTCATCAGGGTAAGGTAAAGTTTCTATTTAAGCAGTTGTGAAACTTGTGTCTTATTTTATAAAAATGACCACACAAGCAGTATTAATAGTGTAGATATATTCGAAGTATTTCTTAATTCAAAGCTTTCTGAATTTATGGGAACATAAAATATATTTTTTCTGAACCGCGAACTTTAACTTTATGGGAGCAATAAGAATTACAAACTCGTAAATTGAATTTTGGTGTTTAATTAAAAGTATATTGAGAGGAAAGGCCTACGAAATAATTTATTGGGTAAATAAAGTGTTGATTGGTTTGCGTAACCTTTGTAGCATATTGATCTTATCGTGTTATCCATAAGATAGGCCTCCCGCATAGTGTGCGCAATCAATTGCTCTTGGGAAGATAATGCATATATCGCTTGACTGGTGGATTGCTGATTGAAGCTACGAGTAGCTGTGCGGAAATTCTGCTCCATGATTGGTTCGATTGCATCATTAGTATCTTTGCAGAATAGTATATCTTCTCTTAGACCAATGATAAACACGACACTATGTTAGAAGATTAAGACAAAGCTTTCTTATAAAGAGCTCGATACATTAAAACTATACATTTGTGTACAAAATAGTAAGTCTCTGTTATAAAACACACTAATATTATAAAGGCTTACTTCTTCACGCCCAAACGGCTGGACCGATTTAGATGAAATTTGGTATAGCGATTGTTTGAGTCCCAGGAAAGGAAAGTTTTTATCCCGGGAGTATGCTCCCTTGGGATAATTTCGACAATCATGCGGGCGGAGCCGCGGGCGGCAACTAGTAAAATATAAGGAGAAAAGGGCACAAGGTAGGTAAGTACTGCTTAGTAGACGAACGGGGCCCGCTAGGGCCAACGCCGGCCAGGGTTGCGGAATTTGTTCGAAAGAGTCACCGCGGCCCTGGAACGCAAAGGGCATTAGGAGGAACACGGATGGGTTTATACAAAATGAATTTCCCAAATCAGACTGTTAGGATGACCTTTTTTTTTAAGGATGGGAAATCATCAAATGACTTCTTCCGCTCTGGGTGGAGCGGAAGGGGGTGTCAGATTTTTACTGACTAAAACCCATCCGTGTTCCTCCTAATGCCCTTTGCGTTCCAGGGCCGCGGTGACTCTTTCGACCTACCAGTTGTACTTGGAAAAGCTCTTCAACTTTATTTCATTAGTAAAGATTTTCTCAAATAATAAGAGCTTGCGCACCAACAGAACATAAGATCATCAGAAATGATCGAAGTTATATTTTACAAAGTTAATCACACAGTCCACACTGTCTTATTTGTACAAACAATAAGGCTGTATTTTGTTTATCTCAGCAGAGAAGTTAATCTGGTTGTCGCAACCCATTCATCGTGAAATATTATTAACGTATAATTAATTCGGCACCCGCTTGTCTGATATCATTAAAAGGTTTTTAAGATTTAAGATAGTTTATGAAATAATGAAAATAATTTAATAATTTATTATGAAAGACCTTGGGCCTTCAGGAACTTCGTACGGTAGTGATGTATGGTCACCACATCCAGTTTCAACATACACCATTAAAGGTTGAATGAGAACATTTAGGAGTTTATGGGTTCCCTGCCATGGGGGCGTAAAACGAAAATATGGTATATTAAAAATAAATTATTACTCATATTATTTCGGTAGCTATTTCGACGGCTGAATAAGATCTGCAAAATAACTTTGATTAATTTTGGAGAAGGTAAATGTCAAATTAAATGTTATTGCTGAAACTGGTAATGAAGAAGTCTAGTTCGTAAAATGGACCGTCAAATACTAAATTATGATGCCCTTAAGCGTCTGTCAGACGAACGACGGCGTCCCACAAAATTCGTTCGACCATTTAAGGCTTACGTTTAATAGGCACTTGTAATTTGTTCATGGGTAGGTACATAAAAAACTAGTAGCAACAACATAATCATATAGCTTGTTTACTGAACTCAATCTTACCATAGGAAAGTATATCAATCCTGTCATAACTACCAACACAACTCTGTCATGCAAAAACCAATGTTCATGAAGATATCGATCTTATGACATTGTAATAAGAAGGTTATTTTATACAGACTATTAGCACTGATTATTTGGTTTTCCGTGCACTATAATTATGTAATTTAAACATTTTTATGTCAATGTCGTCACGACAGCCATATTTGTAATGGCGCCAATTTTGACAGATCGAACGCGCCAAAAATGCAGTTTTTAAGCGATAAGTATGTGATGGTAAATTAACAGTTTATAAACGTAATTATATTAATTTATTCATGAAACACGAAACATTAATAATATTAACAAAATAGGGAAAAGTATTTCGTAAAAATGCGTGTCAGATTAATGTCCAATGAGGTTGACTTTAAGCCTCCGAATTACGTGTGGCAATGTTGCTAATTGAAAAAAATGAGCCTCTAATTAAAAATTATTGCATGTTGTTTATATGTTTGGCAAGTAATTTTAACTAATTAAACCGAATGTGACAATTAGATTCATGTATGAAGCTATGATTATCACATTTGGGTTTCAGTACTTATAGTTCCGCATCCATCCGCTGCCAGCCACCTTCTTCAAATCATCGATCCATCGTGCCGCAGGGCATCCCACACTACGTTTGCCCATACGCGGTCTCCACTGTACCACATGTCTGCTCCATCGACCGTCTGTCCGTCTACAGACATGGCCGGCCCACTTCCACTTCAGCATGCTCATTCTACGCGCAATGTCGGTGACTTTAGTTCTCTGGCGAAGGACCGCTCAGGACCGGGATGGTTGGCGATCTTTGGGGGAGGCTTACGTTCAGCAGTGGACGGCAATTGGCTGATATGATGATGATGATGACTTATAGTTGTGTAGGTAAAAGCTTTTCGATTTTTGTCCCATCAAACACTCATACCCACCTAATATTATTTGTTGTATAAAAATTCATTCTACAAAAAAAAAAAAAAATATGAACATATTCTCCATATTTATTTATTATATATCTACTTAATTGTATACCGAGAATAACATAAAAATAAAACTACAAACTAAAACACACGTACAAGGGGCGGCCTTATCGAATTCCGCGATCTCTTCCAGGCAACCTGGAATGGACAGTAACTTTAACAACTTTAAATATAATATATACACAGATAAATACATATAATTAACAATAGATACATATTATAAGAACGACTGTCAGACCAGACAACTGCATGACAGATACAAAGGCACCGACATGTGTCTACGTGTTTACTGGTCCTTCAACCCAACTGTCAAATTTGATAGTCAACACTTTGAACTAGCCCTAATAGCTAACAGGCTCTCTAATCACTGATCCGGGCTGTTCACTAATTGTTGTCTCGTTTGATGTGATCATTGTAGTGACTGGTTAGGATGAGTGATTTGGTTTCGATTTTAGAGTTTGATACGGTGTGTTCTTATTTTAGACAGAATTGTGTTAAACACGGCTAATTAATATGCCCCGGAAAAAACTATGATGATAGAGCATTTTCAATGCTGGGCTGCCAAAAACTATAATGACGGATTTTCATCCGACTACGGTAAAACCAAAAGGAAGGGTTATTTTAATGTTATCATCTTATTAGGTCTAATTTAAATAAACGTTTGATAACAGAAACACTTAAATACCTCGCAAGTCCAATAAAAAGTAACACTAGTTTATTTTATTGTAACTATAAATTAAAACGGCGAACACCATGAAACTTTAAAGGCACATTGAATTAATCATTTAAAACAATAACGACCCATCAATCACTCAAATAGCCGTATAAAAGTAAACGAAGATCTTCAGGTTAAACTCATATTTTTGTAACGAGCTACCATTATTAGGTTAAAAAGGGCCAAGACATGTAGTCTCGGAGCCCATGTGCCACTAATTTACAAGATCGTACATCCGTGATTTATTGCCGAGAATTCCGTCCCTTGCGCAATGTTTATGCAAAATTCAGAGAAGTTATCGGTAAATTATTATAGCGTCATAATCTGTATAGTTGAGGAGATAGGGTGCCAAGATACATCAACATCAGCTTTTTGTCTGATTGCCTTAGAACAGAAGCCTTAGGTGTCAAAATGTAAATTGAACTGCTTTTGGCTTGCTTTTTATTATTTTGACTGAATGCAGAGGATTCAGTCAAAATAATAAAATATTTAAAATAAGCATTGACTTGCAAAATATATAAAATTGTAACTGTATTGTATTTACAAGCACTGTGATTTGATCTATTTATAAAACTGATAAGTCTATGGTCTTTCAAATGCAGTATTTTAGGTCACTATAAGATGAATGCTTATTTGTAGTCGTAAGTGCCTATCTACAACAAAATTAATTAAGAATGCAAAAAACAGCAAGCTAAACTTTGAAAAAAACATTACTCCGATGAATAAAAACCTAGTAGCACTAGCTCTTCAACAACAAATCGCGTTACTTTTACGATTCAAGATATCGCACATATACATATGAAGGGTCATGTTGAAATTATCGCTCATACATACATTCGTTAAAAGGCCACTTTCGGTGAAGAATAACCCGAATTTTGGGCCTAAATGTCAATGAGAGGATTACAATGCGTGCGCCTGCACATTATTCATTATTACCTACCGGTGTTGCAAGTGAGAATAATTCAGGAAATTCTTGGGAACTTGCACAATTGAGGATCGACATCGATAAGTGTGGGTTTAATTTATCAGAATTCGACATTGTGGTGAATAAATTATCAATATATGTCCCACTGTTGTTGAGAACGATTCGGATACGTAATATGCAAATGATGTTTTTAATTATTATTGCTGTTTTTGTTGAAACATCTTGACATTGATCTTGATTTTACGAAGGTTATATTTTCTTATAATTATAAGAAAAATTTCGAAAAAAAACTCATATAAACACAGTAAAAAGCCAAAAACTCTCAAAACCGACCTGAAATTAAAGGACACAATCCAAAAAAAAACACTTACTTTATATACGCCCATAGGTACCTACCTTATTTTTGGCTGGCATGGCAAGATGTAAACTTAAGCGCATGCTGAGAGAGAGGCCAGTTCCCACTTCGTTGGAAGACGGGGAAACTGGTCCTCATTAGGAAGCCTGGGCGCCCTGCGGACTCTCCGTCCGCTTATCGGCCCATTGTACTGCTCGACGAGGTGGGCAAGCTCTTTGAAAGAGTAATTGCAAACCGCCTCGTCGGGCACCTGGTGAGGGTGGGGCCGAATCTGGCGGAGAACCAGTTCGGTTTCCGCACGGGGCGCTCAACGGTGGACGCCATCATGCGCGTGAGAGCCCTCACGACGGGGGATGCGGTGTCCCGGGGCAGGGTCGTCTTGGCGGTGTCTCTTGACATCGCCAATGCCTT
>NDFZ01004944.1:0-75061 GCA_002192655.3 Mamestra configurata | reverse complement strand
AAAAAAAAAAAAAAAAAAAAAAAGATGTAAACTATCATAAAAGTTTTATATTTTTTTTATTTACTTTAGTTTCAAACTTGCTGCTCAGGCAGGACGTCACTCAAAAAGACAGGCGTAATATTTAGAACGAATCTCACTTTCCCAAAAAAATCATGTCATCTAAAAACTAAAAAGGTTACCTAAAACTTATTAAGTGTTACACGTCTTAACATATGGTAGAGTAGGTACAAAGATCCAAGATATTTCATATTACGAGTGACTTTTTTTGTAGATAATATTTCATGCAAAATCTTCAAGAAGCGTTTAAAAAACAGAATAATAAGATCTTGAAATGTTCGGGAAAAAATAAGGCGTTCTCCCGTCTGAGCTCGACAGATCATTACATTTTTCAGAACTGAAAGTTGATGGTCCACGTTTCGATGGATTAAGTTTCAGGAGAATATGAATAAATGAAAATTATTGAAGACTAACTTTTTGCCAGGATTTTGCTCCCGTCGCCCATACAACAGAAACCGTGGATTTTTCTGGATAAAAAGCCTATGGGGCTTAACGACAGTGAGCTTTCTATTCATCATCAAAGACGTCCTCTGCTGAACATAGGCCTCCCCCAAGCACCGCCACGTCGACCGATCCTATGTGTCTCACAGTCAGCGTATTCCCGCGGTTGATACCAAGTGGGCTGATCTCACTGGAAGACGCAGCGTTGGCAGGCCTCTCCACAGGGTCTTCCAACGCTCAACGCCCTTCCGGTTCAACCTTCTATTACTGAACGAATTCTCGGAATCAGATCAGTAGTTTCAGAAATTACCTTTTACAAACATAATTCAACAAACAGTTAATTTACCTTTTCATAATATTAGGTAGCATACGTTATATTTTTTTTGTGTCTAGATTTCAGCTAGTTTCCTTCTGAAAACTGCTCACTATAAAAAAAACTTTAAAAATTTACTGTCAAATCTTGACTTGATCAAAAACGCCGTGCCATAAAACAATTGCACACCACCAATCAATTAATCATATTCAAACACAATTACGCACATGATTTGACCTACAATCTATTAGCGATTTTAATATTATCATATTTGTTTTATTAACTGTCGCCTACATATTGAGAGTAATATTATGACTACATGCCTCAGGAAAAACTAGCATTTGGAACTCTATTTTGTAGGTGTAAGAGCTTGGAATTGAAACTGACTTCGAGTGGACTGCCCAAGGGTAGCTAGCTGTCGTAGAAAGCTCGTTGATACTGGCTTTGATTGAGGCGCAGTAGGTACCTAATGTGATTCTGACGTACAGGTTTATCATACACGTGTGACAAGTTATTATCTTTGTTTCAATGCTGAGTATGTGCAAAAAAACCGAGATGAAAAACCGAAATTCCAATTAATTTGCGTATAAAAAATAAATAGAGCTGTTTTTAATTTTTGCTAAGGGTGTTTGAGACAGGAATTTTACCGTAATAAAGTAATTGTTATCAAAAGTAATTTATCTAAAATGTATGTAGAATAGTGGTACATTGGCGGACTTAATGCAACAAGACATTCTCTACCATTACCAAAAACCCAAACAAAAAATATTATAAACTAGAGTAAGCCAACTACATAATAATTCAACAATGAAGAAACCTTTTAGGATGCTGAATTTATATGAGAAACGATTGTATGCGAAAACCTGCAAAAAAACACGAATCAGTTTCTCTAACGAAACATCCATAAATATAAATAAAGTAAAACACAGAAAAGTCATCGCGTTTAAAAATAGGAATACTGTAATTAAATTCAGATAACTATCTTGTTATAAACGGATCCATAGAATGAGACAAGGCAGAAGCAAGTCTTAATCTTATTAGAGCGAGCTTGTTAGTCTGAGAATATTTTTCGAAAGAAAAAAGCCTTTCTAGAGACAAAAGTGAAATGTCGTGAACCATAAAGTTATTTTTAGGAACAACAGTTTGCATCAGATATAAAATAAGTAAGCCCAAAGAGACCCTTTGTGAACTAATACAATTTGTATCCTTCTTGTTTTATGGTTGGATCTTCTTTCGTGATTGTAAGAGTAGTTTTTTCTCAGAAGTAATAAATTGGGTGTTTCATTTTAGCGTTGCAGTAGTCTGAAATATTTCTGTCCATGTAGGAATCCGAACAATAAACAATATTTCTATATTTTTCACTAATAAAATATATTCAGGGTAGCTACATTTCTTTATTTTTCTTTTGATGACAGCAAATGTTAGTGGCTCAATAACCACCATTGCTATTGCAGAATTCGTTGTCGACTGAATATGGTTGACGTACTAATTTACATTGTCACTAAGCAAGCTTCTGCCATACAGACAAATTTGGCATCCGACACTCTCTCGTTAACATCAGTCGGCTGAATTTGATCCGTTATTCAATAAGCCGCCTTGATTGGGCGTGAAATGAAACCGTCTGTAGGGTCTTAAGATCAGATCGCTACCGCAAAACTAGTTTGTACCTCAATATTATCATTCGGAAGGGTCTCTAGGTTCAATGCTGTAAGTTCCTTCGATGTTACATCATCTGAGTTGCTTCCGACTTGTGGTTGGTTTATAGTTCCCGTTAGTTTATCTTTGATTTTGAGGTCGTTACTGTCAATTATAATATTATTGGCTACCGAGGTCACTGCGCATGTGATCGTTGTTTGTTTTAGAAGATGACCTTAGATTGAATTATTGGTGTACTGTCACTCCGGTTTATTATCCATTAGCATACCTATTGTTTGTGATTAAATATTATAGGTAGTGAACCCATATTTTGCATGTCCTTAGACTCTAGACCGAGTGATATGCTACCAGCGATGGCGTTTGTCGAAACACCAAAATGGGATGGGATTAATCATGTGATATTTTTTTAGGGCTTTTAATCCTATACATTAATGACTTATTGTTAATCGCCATCTCGACGCTATAGTTGTTAGAATATCATTTGACTAGAACGTCATGTAGGTTCTTCAACTCAGTTGCCAGAATCATAATTTTCATTCGTTCTGGATATTTCTACCTTTTGAAATACGCAGCCATTCTCGTATTTGATGTTATCATTTGGTCTGACACGTAAAACGGGCAAGTTTAAATCATTTCAGCAATTAAGGCCACTTGAATTTATCTAACTAAATAATTGGTCTGCCCACATTCGTGTCCCAGCTTTTACCAAAAACATCAAATGTTCCAACTTTGTTACACCGAATATAACTTAAATCTATAACTAGCTGTTAAAACTTGTGTTTTGTGGAATTCAGAAGTCACATTATTATATGCTCAGCGAAGTTGTGAAAAAATGTATTTTAATTAAAAAATACTTATTATATAGTGTACACAAACTGGTTAAAAATATGTATGAATGTACAAGCGAAATAAAAAGGGGAGGTACGAGGTTGTTGAGCAAAAAAGCAAGATCAGAAAAACATTTTGTAAAAGCTAGACGAGCTTCAATTACCATAACCCAGCTCTGTTTTTATCCGTAAGCCAATTAATCTATCAGACGCCTAACTGCCTCACACTCGGCTGGGTTTACTTCTTCCGCACGATATCCTCCGACATTACCCGGTAATGCTCCATCGTCTATTTTTGAGACGGTGATACCCCATCTTAATTGTGGGAGTCTGTTTTAAGCGGTCGGTGCATCGTAAAATTTACCAGCTGTTTTTTTTCTGTAATGTCTGGTGCTTTCTAAAATTGACACTTTATTTTCGAGAGTTGTGCTCTTTTGAAACCGTTCTTTTGTGTCACAAATAGTAAAAATTAAATGATCATAAAAATTATGTTTTTGAAACTCGTGAAGTGATAAATCAATTGAAATTATACAATATTACAAAATATACAATATTTTTGTTTTTTTGTTAATTCGTTTTTTTATAAACCTTATCTTGCATTTATTTTCAGCTTATTTAAAGCACAAGTGGCCCTTGACATCGACTCTTATTGAAAATTGATGCATCATTTGTCGCCATTAATATTAAAATATTATTAAAATTGATGAATTGAAACGTTCTTTGATTTAAAGAATAAAGTTTATGTTTATTACCGTTCTATCTTACAAGATGAATTGTTCATATTTTATCTCGCAATTAATTTTCAGAATTTACTTAACTGGACTTTTTAGAGCTAACAAAGATACGAAAACTTTATCTCTAACATTACCGTATTTTTAGTTAATTGTTGATTTTATTTGTTACAGATTCTTGGCCATTTGGTGGCCCTTGAAGTGCCAGATCACGAAGCGCCGCGCAAGGATGATGATCGTGTTCATCTGGATCTTCGCCATCAGCGTCACCACTCCCTGGGTCTTCTTCTTTGACTTGGTCGTGGTGTTCGACGATAACCCCAACGTACGGCTCTGCCTTGATGTCTGGCCTAACCCCATCAGTGAAGTTCTCTACTTCGTCATTGGCAACCTCATCTTCTGTTACATACTCCCCATGGTCCTCATCACCATGTGTTACATCCTCATCTGGATCAAAGTCTGGAGGAGATCCATTCCCACGGACACACAAGACGCCCAGATGGAAAGAATGCAACAGAAATCTAAAGTCAAAGTTGTCAAGATGTTGGTTGCTGTCGTCATACTTTTCGTTTTATCCTGGTTCCCGTTATATCTAATCTTTGCAAGGATTAAGCTTGGTGGGCCTATCCAAAAGTGGGAGGAAGAAATGTTCCCTGTTGTGACACCTCTGGCTCAATGGCTGGGTGCTTCAAACTCTTGTATAAACCCAATACTGTACGCGTTCTTCAACAAGAAGTACAGGAAGGGTTTCGTTGCGATTATCAAGAGTAGAAAGTGCTGTGGGAGGCTACGTTACTACGAGACGATTGCTTTACAGTCATCAAGTACGTCAACGAGAAAATCTTGGCATTACAACAATAACAACCATCCTTCGATCACTCGACGATCTCCTCCCGTCGATAAGAACGCGGTGTCGTTTATTTACAATCACACGGGAGTGTAAGAGGTGAAGAGGTGCGCTTTGGATTTTGAATTAGAGCCATGGTCGGCTTTGCGTCGGGCAGCCGGGCCGAGAGCGGCCGGAGCGACGCGTCTCAGCATATCGACACAATACGACATTTTCTATTGTACGTTTTTATTTCAACAGTTTGGTGTTGTCTTGTGCGAGAACAGTTTAATGACCTTCGAACTAGTATAGTATAATTAAGTGAACATAATCAGTGTTTTTAATAAAGCTAGTAGTAATAACTTGTAACTTTTATACGTAAGTCGGTTAAATGTTTTAAGGAGATTTTATTTTTACACTGATTGTAATAATATTAGGAGCGTACGGAGGGAACGCACATTGAGCACAAAAAATGTAAAACGATTTTAAAATTTTTATTTATTATATAAAATGCTTATTTATCTACACATTTTCATAATTATAATCCTGTACAAATTATAAACCTCTTTTTTGTGTACGAAATGATTTTTGTTTCAATATTTTTTCTAATTGAATAATCCCATATCTCTTTTGACGGTATACTATATACGTTCACACTATTCATGTTTTTTACAAAAAGTGAAAAATAAAAATACAAAATTATAAATGCCGAAACAAAACACTACTGACAGTACAAAAATAATATTTCGTAGAAAATAAGCTTCCGAAATAAAACAAAAGAAAACAATTTAGTAGGTACAATATTACGAATAATTATTTTATTTTGTTAACAGAAAAGAAAATGTTTATTTTAGTTCACTTAAGTAAATTATTACAAAGTTTACACAAACATGTCAGTTGATCAGTAAAATAATTTAAGTTAGATGGTATTCATTTAAAACGATTTTTATTAGGGAAATTAGGAAATGCGCTATAAATAGGGTTAAAGTAGTTATTGCAAAAGCAATAAATTTGTTAAACGCTCGTTAAAAGTGTGACTAGGATCTTGGAGAAATATTTTAACGTTGTTGATAAAGTTGGGGATTTTTGACTTGGACATGTGACCAGAGTATATTTTTGACTTGGACATGTGACCAGAGTATATTTTTAAGGCCACTTTTATTATTTTATGTATGTTGTAATTTTTATTAGTATCTTAATGTTAGAATAAAAGCAAACAAAGTATATTAATTTATTGATTTCGTTCAAGAATTCATTCTAAACTGAACTAACTTTTTGTATTCTTTTAACCTCTTTAACTTAGCCAATCTGTGCTCTGCATACAATAATGTGTTGTTATCTATACCTATCAAGTTTTTTTTTTAAATCAGCATGTCCTAGTCAAAACGAACGATGAGCTTCTTATAAGTCACGTTAGTAAGGTAAAGAAACATAATTTTAGATGGTCTCAAGTTACACCACTTTTTTGTAAGTTATGAGAGCCTGCGCTAAGCACAGGCCGATAGCCGCTTAAAATGCACAAAATGAAACAACATAATAAATTAACTATAGTATATTTTTAAAATATTATTAAATTGAAGTGATTGAAGTGGGAAATAAAAATATTTTGGAGAGTTCTAGGTTAGTTATACTGTAGATATTGAAATAAACGTGAATTTTGCATGTTAATATACAATTTTCGTTTTCGAATGACTGTTCTTTATTTTATTGAGAGTTAGTGTCCCCTGTTTGTTTCATATTTTGGTGTAAAAATTATTCATTTGCCACAAATATTGTAATCGTATTTTTATTTCTCACAAAAGTTCAATCTGTATTATTGACGTAATGTTACATGATTATTATGTATATCCTTATGTAAAATTATTCTACCAATTAGATGTTTTCAATAACCGCACACTTTCATAGATTATTTAGACGTAAAATTTTATTTATAATAAAAAATAAAAATAAAATAAAAAATATTTTTCTACTAAACAACATTTGAAATGGAGCAAACGGACGTAGTTTGTAGGATTGTATTTTTCTCTTGTGCAGTTTCCTCTAACATTTTTATTTTTTTGGTGGATATTTTATAGTTTTTCTTCTGCTCTGCAATGTATTATGTAGGCATTTATGTTTATTGTGTAGGATATCAAAGACGAAGTCGAAGCTTGCAAGACTGATATAATTGCTGGACTCCTTGAAAAGGACAATTCGTGTGATAGTAAAAATGGATTTTGAATTCGACTATTTTTGTAATTTAAGCTTAACCCTAGCTTATTGGATCTGTTATTTTTTTTTTATATTTTCAAAAAAGTTTAATTTAAATGCTTCTTTTATTTTGTGT
This sequence comes from Mamestra configurata, assembly GCA_002192655.3. Taxonomy (NCBI): domain Eukaryota; kingdom Metazoa; phylum Arthropoda; class Insecta; order Lepidoptera; family Noctuidae; genus Mamestra; species Mamestra configurata. The sequence continues at coordinate 67,884 of NDFZ01004944.1, read as the reverse complement.
GACCTGAAAATATCTTACTTGTCGAGCATCTAAAATCTTTAAATATTATTTTTCATGAATTCAATTTTACAACAAAAAAAAAAGAAAAATACTAAAAAATATGAATGGAATGTAAAGGCAATATATATTATAGAGAGGGTATAATCATGCTGAGCATGTCATCTTGAGAAAATACTTGAAAATGATAAATAAACGATGTTTCAGCCCTAATAAACTGCTGGCAGTCAATACTCCAGGGCTAGGAACGATTTATACACAAAGTTGCATTAATATCGGTCCAGTAGTTTAAGATGACATTCATACAGTTTTTACTCATACAAATAAATACACAATAATGTTAGTATTACAATACATTTTATTTTAGTAAAATTAAGCTATCATTTTCGAAATGTGAGCATGTAATATTTGTAAATGATAGTCACAATAATATTGTATGGAAGCTGTAATTAATTTATAGTGTTTAACTTTAAAATATAATATTATCACGCATTTAACTATCGGTAGTAGTTGTATACTATCATTGTTGCCTTTTTAACTGAGGCTTAATAAACAATCAGCAATAACTTCAACTTCAGAAAAATACTGTTTTGCATACCAGTAATATGTGGACTATTTAGAAAATTATATAAGCAACAAATACTAATTTCGCACAAATATTTGATAAAGCATAAGTTGAAAGTAGACAAGTTAACACCGTCGGCTTACACACTAACTTAGCTTAATCTAGTTCGAATGTTTTACTAAGCCTCAGATAAATGAAGCGTGTCTAATATAAACATAATAATTATACAATATACATAACTATTATATCGTATGTATAACTAATCTAAATAATTAGTTTTATATTTATACTTATAAAATGTCTACTATGACGTGTTGTTTATAAAATAAATTGTTCGATAATTATACATATATTTATACAAGATAATTGGAAACACATAATTCTTTGTATATAAATTGAATTAGAACAATAAATAATATTATTATAATATTAATAATATTTTTTTTGTTTATTTTTTGTAAAATAAATAGAAGCATTTCTGTATAATATTGCTGTTATTTATTTGCCGTGTTTGGTGTTAGATAATAGTGTTTAATTAGCTATTATGTGTAATAATAATGTGAGACCTGATTTAGACATTAAAAATATTAAATTCAAATAACGTAATATTTCTTCTTGTAATCTTAACCTGTTTGATGTTATGACATATTGTAATAGTTATTTCATTAAAATGGTTTAACAATGTAGTATATAGTGTAAAGGCTTGTAGTATAGTCGTTTACTAGAATTTGTAAATGGATAAATTATTCTGTACATTTATGTATAAATAGAAATTTGATGTTTTAAGCAATGTTAGGTGAATTTTAGGAGTTTAGTAAGCTTTTTTTAGTAAAAACTGCTAATTTCATTATGAGACGCTGGTAACGCCATTTTAAGAAAAATGAAACATGCGTATAATCAGAAAAATACGTCCATAGTTAAATTAGCAAGTTTATATATTTCAATGAACACAAGATTCCTATATTGTATTGTAACAGAAGCAATTTTTGACATATGAAACTTTGACTATATTCCGTACAATTTACCAACATATCAATGAAAATAACCTCCCGATTTGAAGTCCTATTTCTAAAGAAATCTTGTTAATTTCCGTATAATTTTCGTAACAATTTGAGACAATTATGTATAATCTCTTTTCTTTCACTGTTTAATATAAAAACATTTTTCTTAGCAAATTTCCTTTCACGTTTCAAGAAGCTCCGGATTTGCTATGATTAGTATCAATTTGTTATAATCTGGATCTATTTTCCAAACTAGTTTTAGTATGAGATAAATTGGCTCGTTTGCTACTTAAGTAGCTCATTAATCAGTTTTGGTAGTTCTAATAAATCCAAGATTTTTGGTCCGTGATGTTCTTAGAGTCTCATGTTATTATTTTATGTTTTATATAAAAGTTACTCCTGTAAGCTCACTTATACTACAAATCACTTAATGCGTTAAACTAAAAAGTATTTAAAACATCATTATGTCTATGCCTTCTTCAAACAATTAGCAGTAATAGAAGGATGATTTCAATTAGTTTAGTTCTAAATGCATTTAGTGATTTGTCAAGCCAGTAGGCCTTAGCATTTTTGTAATAAATTCGTGTTTTGAAAAGAAGTTTTGAGTGTGTTACACAAAAAATAATAATTTGAACGATTGAAATCCATTACGTACATTATTTTATTAGAATAAATATTACTATTACTGAAGTTTTTTTATTTGTTAACATGATATTTTAGTAAAATATAGTCTTTGTTTAGCTACATTTTTTCTGTTTAGGTTTATGTAGGTGCCTTTATACAAGAAAATATTTGAAAGTTCTACAAAATACTAATTATATTTAAATATAATTAGTATTTTTTAGAATTTAATTGGTTATTTTTTATTTAATTTTAAAATGCCTATTACTTAGTTGTTTGGAAGTAGATTATAATATTATTCCGAAATAATGTTTTAGTGTTTTTGTACTTGCAATTATTTTTAAGTTATTAGACTAATTGTAGCAATGCACATTAATGAAAACAAAGAGTTATTTGTTAAGCTGTAATTATTATAAAATTAATGTTTAGAACATTAACTTTAAAATATTTTCTTATCTTATCTTATCTTCATTAAATGTTAATTTCACAACAGCATATTAGTAGGTGTGTAAAAACTCATTAAAGAAACACAATGTACTTTATAAAAGATCACAGATATTCTAAATATTAAATTAAAAAAACATATTTAGCAATAAATCAATATTTCTTTTAAATTAATATAACATGTTGATTATACATCGCATATTACTAACTATTACTATTAGAAAACTTTTTTCTTTTTTTGTTTAATTATCTGTGGTCTTTTGAGTATAATTAGATTGAGCAAAAATATTATTCCAACAATAAAAGTGTGTTTTAGTCGTGGCCGTACCTATCAAAATAATAGTTGTTTTTACAGTTACAGCATAGATAATTATTCATTTTGCATTCATATTAACCTAACATGCAAACACTATTGTATGTCAAGTAAATAAAAGGTAAAAATTATTTCACCATTGTTTTATTCAATACCTTTCTTCGACTTACTTACGAATTTATTAAAAAGCGTGAGTGTGGTAAAAGCGACTTGTAACGGATGCAAGTCAAGAGTAGGAGCTGTATGATTAAACAGATTTTTCCTGTTTAAAACTTCAATTCAATATTTTGTCTGCCAAGCATGATAAGGTGATGGGTATTCATCAGATCGCAATACATGAAGGTAAACGTAGGTAAACAGAAATGAACCTCTGTGACAGGAACACAGAAGGTTCTATTTTCGGTCGAAACTCTAAAACTTAGTGAAACGCCATAAACTCCAAATTGGTTACAAAAAAAAAAAAATACACGACCGAGTGACGAAAACAAATTGATGCTTCTAAGGTTTTAATATACAGGATTATTCTGTATAAATAAGGAAAATCAATAAACCCACCTAAATAGTTAAGAAAAAATCACTTTTAAAGCTGTCTGATGTTGTTAGTGGTGTTAATTTAAGTTCAATTACAGATTTGATGACTCCGAATGCATCGGACTACTTGGAACGTGTTTTTTCATCTTTTTAATCGTTATTCGAGGACGTGTTTTAAAAAGAAAGTATTTTTTATTTATTTTGATGTTGTTTCTTTCTTCTATAGCAGCTACAGAACCACGCCCTTCTGGAACATCCTGTATAAAGAAAACAGTGGAAATAGAAATGTGAAAATTGTAAAGGGAATTTTAATTATGTATTTAGGAAAGTCTGAAAAAATGCATTAAGGCCACGCCGCCTGTTAAAATACACTGAGCAATCCACATTGGTGTGAAAAAAATCACACACCACGTAGTAATAAGACTTTATTTGAACACTTATCTTGAAGAGCCACAAAATACCTAAGTGATGTGAATAAGTACCTTTTTTAAAAAAACGGTATCATTACGTACAACAAAGTCAATCGTTGTTGAGTTGGCCTATTTATTATATATTTTTTTTAGATTTGCAAAGTGGATTAATTCAGGATAATTTAGCTGAGACACAGATCTTTAGGTAAACGTTGTGAGTAATAAGTCAGACATTAGTGGAGCATTAGTAATGAGTCCCTAAACATCAGGAATACTAAATCGGACATCACATTGCTTCACGACAGTACCTATTCCCTGAATCTACCTACCTATGAACTGTAATGTATATGTCACCAGATAATTGCAGACGCCATAGTTAAAATATTGTGTGATAATAGCAGACACTTTTTTCTCAATAAGACACGAATATAATGGAAACTATTGCATTTGGATAGGATTTATTGTATTCAAAATTTATTTATTAATTATTTGTTTACATTATATCGAGAATTTATAATCTATAAGATTTATTACAATCTTACGGAGTTTGCAAATTTCGGATGACATATATTATCTATAAAACTGACACATTTCGCTAGAAAAATCTTATGTAGCGAAATGATAAGATACATTTAGTAATTATGAAATAGTAATCAAACCAGCTAAATCATCAACATCAACCGAGCTAAAATATAGGCTGTTATTTAGAAACTCACCACGGAAAAACAATTGGTCCTTATATAGTGTTTGAATATCAGGAGTATTAAGTTCAGCAGTAGTAGTGCCTACCCCCTAACACAATCTCCTGCTATGATGACGCATTTTTCTAAACACCTATAGACAAGAAGCCGAGTTGATTATCAATCATGAATGATTAAAGGTTAAAAGCAGCATCAGATGCATGAAAAAAAGCGACAAAGTGCTAGGTATGAGAAAGTTGTGAAAATAAAATGTAAAAAATCTCCAACAGCTTGGTGGCAATTGTGGCCTACAGAATAGATAGCTCCATGATGTGGCACTGGATGACGACACATCGTGCGTTATTTAGTTATGTTCAGTAAGTAAAGTAAAGTTTTAAAGCTATGGACTCCGGTCTGAAATATTATTTTATTTTTTATTATTATTTGTATGTGTTTGAAAATCTCGGGGCCCTGTGGTCCCGGTCCTTTGGTAGGCATAGTTAGACATTTCAAATGGAATGGGGCAGCAGCCGCCGATTATCCCTGAACGCACTATGAAAGTATACCCAAGGACAATCCTCGGTTGGTGCAGGTCTATTGCAGGATATTGAAACAAAAGATGAAACGCTATGGGTTATGGTGGTCTAGTGGACTGGTAGTCGTATACTATGTAAAAACTATTGGCCCTGAGGGTGACTTTCACAGTCAAATTGGGCCCCTCAATGAACAGTCGCTAGCACAAAGTGACGGAGCGCCAAGGGGGCAACATATCCTGAAAAGCTAGAGGAGTGGTGAGGTATACCACGGCTATCAGGACAATCCCGGAAGTACGGTCAAGATCCCTACCAGTATCTTATTGGATGATACATCCTTCTCCCGAGCACGTTTGTTTTTGCAAATTTCCACTCAGACCGGCCGATTAAGACAAGAAAGAGGTGGGAGCTCGGTTTCTCATTAGTGTTCACCCCCGCCCTCCAATGAAAGCAAGCCGGAGATGAGGAACAAGACTTCTCCCAGGAGATCAGGTTCGTGGGGTTGCTACTGCGCAACAGTTCGCCACAAAACTGACTTGCGGATTGTATCTCTCTTTGTCTGGCCCCTCACCCTAGGTATGACCTAAGGTTTATTGGGGCACGCAAGCCCCACCACGACGTCTACGTAGAGATATGGCGGTGGGGTTATTAGTATTATTAATCCGTTTATTCATTTTTTTTAACTTATTTTTTAAATTTTTCTTAAAAAATAAAAAAATAAAAAAAAACATTTAAGAATATAAAAATAGTAGCTTACCGGTATTGGGAACAGGGTCCAAGCTACCGGCGGTCAGGGCTCAAGAGAGTCAAAGTCAAAGTCAAAGTCAAAGTCAAAACGTTTATTTCAATTAGGCCATTAAACGGCACTTTTGAACGTCATCGTTTACAGTTCAGTAAAATAATAGTGTTACATTAATAAAGTGACTACTGTCCATTCGGAAAGGTAGATTCTTATGGAGAAGAACGGACTCGAAACTCCATAGTTACCTACTCTTTTCAAATAATGATTTTACAAAATTTAGTATACAAAAATTAATTTAATATTATGTGAGGACGATGCACCCAGAGTATGCTACTTAAAGAACAAAGTATCACCAGCAGAGGTAAACTTATTAATTTCCTAAAGAAATTTAGGTAAATTGTACTCACATATTTACAAACATTGGAACCATTAATTAAACAACAGTGTGTGAGTCAACAGAAAAATAAAAACACAAAAAAAGAAACAGTATATCTATAAAGTTAATACATTAATCAACCAGTTTGACCTTCACCCTTGATTGTCCTATGGAGCAGGACCAGCATGTTTCCAAGCATTCTTATCCTGAATGTAATCTTCTAATTTGTAATATGCTTGTTCACAAAGTGTACTTTTAACATGAGTTTTAAATTTTCTTTCATTTAGTTCTAATATGTCAGAAGGTATTTTGTTGTAACATTTAACACAATACCCCATGAAAGAAGTGTGGACTTTAGCTAATCTAAAAAATGGTTGAGAGAGGAACCTCCTAACAATACGAGCCGATATTATTAATATTCTTATGTAATAACCGAATATTTGGTGTACTAAATATTAATATGTCCGTTATTACATACCAACAATACATATTATTGCACTAACATAATAAAAAAGGCAAAATAGGTTTAGGTAACCCAATAATATAATATTTGTTGGCCAGTAAATGGTATACCTAAGTTATAATAAAGGGCAATAATGACAATCAAGAACGCCATGTTATTGTACCAAATCAGCATAAAATGAACGGAATAGATGGTTATGACGGAGACAAGCTATGACGCAGAACGCCTGATGAGAACTTCACTTTACGACAAACTATAAAACATTGAGATGCTCTATGAACACTATGATCAGGCGTTGTGTTGGTAATTTTGTACGCATGTGTATTACCTCTTACTAGTTCTTATGTATTTAGTAACACATGGCGGCCAATGTAACCAACTTATGACGAAGACCTACTGGCAAGATGTTAACTTGAATATTTGCTGGATTTTTGTTAATATTATTTAAATTTACCTAACCCATAGACAGTGACGACTTATAGGCATTCGTGATGGTTGGTCGAAGAAGGCAGTACACCGGGAAGAGTGGAATGCTACGGGGAGACCTTTGCCCAGCAGAAAAAAAAAACAAAAATAGATCCAAAGCCAAAACCCACATAATTATATTAATATTATCTGCTCAACAAGCATATTTACAGGTCGAGTATTTCTTGCCTTCTGATTTATCAAGGCGTCTTCATTCATTCATTCTCGTTTGTGCAGCGGTCAATGTTACTGATAAGCATGAGCATGAGGTCCTGGGTTCCATATTCAGGTTGGGCAAAGGAATTTCGCAGTAGTCTAGGGTTTGAAAGTTGTTGTAGTGACATCTCCGCACCTCGGAATGCACTAAAATGGACCTGCTGTTGATCTTTGCCCAGTCGTGTCGAATTGTCGTCCCATTGGTCTATGAGAGTACCTATAGGAATAGAGAATACACTAATACACTAAATCTGTGTTTGCGCACACAATTATGCACTAGTGCTTGTGCTATAAATAAATTGCTTTGATAAAAAAAAATTGTATTTTTCATTTACACAATATTTACTCACATAGGTACCCAAAATTTGAATATCTTAGACAGTGACGCCAGATATCAGGCATCAATCAACTTTATGATTAATATCCAGCTTACGATAAACTATTATTTACTTAAATTAAGATTCATAGGATCAATTAATGATGACCAAAGGATTAATAACTCCGTCTCGCCTCGAAGGACCAATTATTTCGTAATTTAAATAATTATAATTGATTTATTATCCCGAGTAGATTATTTTGTACATGAAATTGGTAGAACTTCTCAATCAATTGGTTTAAGGTGGCGTGAAATAGTATTATGGGATTATTATTTAATAGAAAATTAAGAGCAAGTTTCTGTATTGATTATTTTGAGGTAAGAACGTGTTAAACCCTGCTTTAATGCCAAATTGATAGATTTTCAGGCTTAAGTAGAAATCGGGGGTTTTCATTTAAACGAAGTATTCGTATGAGAAAGAAAGAAAGCAAGTAGTAAGGAAAGTGTTAGTAAGTCCGTAAGGTTTGGTAGTAAGTAGGTACCTTAAATTAAATCCTAGTGCAACGAAAACAATCTGCCAAGTGAGAGTTGGACTCACATACGAAGGTCTGTACCATAAACCGTAAAAATATCTTATCTTCTTCTCACCTCCCATAGCAATTTGTACGACACTGTCTACCTATTCCCGTTCATGAGTTGTTTGTTTATTTATTTATTTTTTGCAGCGATTCTACAGCTAAACAGTAAACGAAACGAAAAATCACTGTTAATCAATAAACTTCCTAAATTCTTTCCAAAAGGCCATCAGTTCAGTGACCAGCAATGTTCCACAACTGACGGGACGGGTCTATCACTAAGAATGAAGCCATCCCTCACCTCCACTCCATTGTCCCCTGAATGGACGCGGACGCTGTTCAACACCTCGGCTCAGACGGATTAGTTTTTAATAACGTCTTTCAAAGAGTACGTTGACTTCATTAGGAAACGGCGGATTGAGAAAAAAGGCTGTAGGAAAAAAATGTATTCTTTTTGAGTCGATGGTAGATTTGACATCCGTTTCATAGGGAGTTTCCCCTGTGCCTCGAAAAGCACGTCAAGCCGTTCATCCAGACTGTCATTTGAACATCTGTAACAGTCGATATAGGGAGTGAAAAGCCAGAAAATCTGACATGAATCTAGATTATGGACGTCAGGTAGGCAGTCGCTCCATGTCAAATTGGCACCCAGCTGAGTCCGGTTGGACTGGAAGCCAAATTCAATACAGTTAGGTAAAAACTCAGATAGACCAAAGTGGAGGAAAATAACATGGAGTTAAGAGGTGGCAGCGTCAGTAGCGTTTTTTCGGTCCGCAAAAGTGTAGATGTATGAACACTTGGGGCCTTTCAGAAACCTCATTTTGCCAAGTTTTGTTTACCTTACCAGTTCACTTCCAGGTGACAGTTTTTATTATTTTTTTTATTTGAGATGGGTTTGCTTTTGACTCTAGTCTAGGTCATAGATGACAGAGACAAAGTCGACGATGGAGCGAGCTTACCCAAAAGAAGCCTGTACACTCTATTTTTTAAGAGATTAGGATTGTATGCGTTTGGAAACACAGACGCAGGCAGAGAGTTCCACTCCTTAACTGTGCGCATTATAAAAGACATTTGGAAACGTTTAGTACGAATTGGTGGAATAGCAACAAGGTAGGGATGGTAACTTGCAGTGCGTCTAGATGTCCGATGCTAGAAGGGGGCCGGTGGGATGAGTTCGCGGAGTTCATGGACACTCTCCCCGAAGTACAATCTGTAAAAGACCGACAGATGTCTAGAACAGGGTCTCAGGACTTCACCTTGGTCCTTTTATTTTTGTATAAGCTACCTAAGAGTACTTGTACTTCAGAGCTTTAGTGTATTTTGTTTGTGTATATATGTACGTTGTTTGTACCTATAAATAGTTGGTAAATATTTAAGTTACTCATGTACATTATATATTGTTATTTACTTTATAGCGGATGTAACACTGTCTACTACCTAGTGTTTAGTTAATTATATTTGTTTACTATCTGTGAAAACTTGTAATTGGCCATCATCATGTTATTAACTCTTAATATTGTGTCTGCCTAGCTGTAAGTTTTCCGAAAAAAATAAAATAAATAAATAAATAGTACATAAGACAGGCACAAGACAAAACTATAATCGGAAAAGTGAAATGAATGGACCAAAGAATCAAGCACACACATTGGCAGTACTCGTAGGTATAGATTTATTCACCTAAGCGTGATTTAAGTATTTTATACCGCTATCCCTGAGAATTATTTATGACCGAGCAGACTGCGACCATATTATTTCAAAATATTTTAACAATATATCAAGATCCAACGCAGGAAAATCCCAGACTTAGAACAATGAACCGGATTGAATATTTTTTTTTAAATTGTATGGAAAACCTTTTTTTTGTCTTTATTAGCTAAAGACTAAACACGTTTCCCACTAGGAATTTCTTCTGTATCGTGGGTGCGTTAACAAACATTTAAAATCACAATTATACAAACAGCCAGACCCGGAACAACTATAATAATATGTAGGCCATACAAATATTTGTTCTGTGCGGGGATCAAACCCGCGACCCGCAGCGTAGCTGTCAATCGCTCAACCACTGCACCAACCGTGTCCTCAAACTGTGACTGTATTCCAAACAATTAAAAAAACAAGTCAACGTCTTGAATGACGTTAAATCCGGTGGAATTATAGTATAGAGGTATGCGGTACAGAGAGTAAAGTCCCGCACACCTCTACTGAAATGGGAGGATCCTCCGACCAGACGGTTATTGTGTCTGGTGGGCAACTGCCCGATAGTTGATATTGGGACTGGTGTTTTATGTTCAAATTGCACGAAGAACTTTGCTTCCGCGACGCAGGATTTCATTGGTAGTTCATCGCTGACAGGATAGATGGCGTTGAGGTTCATTTTGTTGCCGTACAAATTTTGCTTCTTAGTTTTTCATGTAGCGGCATTGATGCCACAACAATAGTTTAATTTGCCTATATTTTACCTTTTTCTTTTACATACTAAACTAACCACTATTTAAAAAAGATTGTTCGGACAATAACAATGTTAAGTTTTATCGTTTGAAGTTATCTTCTGGTATTTATCACAATTTAATTTAAAACTTACTTTATATGGGATTTTTCATTTTATTGTCTTAGTTAACTGTCTCAACCATGTGTGACTATCTTCATGTCAATCTTAATAAACCCTTGTTATTGTAATTGTGTAAATATTTTTATAATGGCATAATTTATATCAGAGGTCAACAAAACATAATTGTTGTGTGGTGATTAAAATCACCAGCAAATAAATGATCTCCAACCTAATTTTAGAGGAAGCACACCTGTAGCAAGATTGGGCCAAAAAATGTGGAGTCCTGACATGGCTACGTCAGGACCCCACATTTTCTCGGTGATCTGCTTCTGGCTAGAAAGCGTTGCTGCAGACCCAGAAGAACCAAAAGGCTGTCCCATTGCAGGACAGAATAAACGACCAGTGGCAGTGGTTTTCATTCTGGATCGAAAAATAACAAATCACGGAGAGCGGCCTTTACCTATAGGTGTCCCAAAGATTTGATTTAACTACAAAACATAGTTTTAGGGTTTCATACTGAACAACCCTTATAGTTTCGCCATGTCCGTCTGTCTGTCTGTCTGTCCGCGGTTTAGCTCAGAGACGCTTAGCAATTGAAATTTGTAATTTCGTATGAGATATACATATGAATCGCGGCGACAAAGTGGTTATTTTAATAACCACTTTGTCTCATCTTGAAAAAACAAAATTGATTGCTTAACATCACATATACACAGTTTATTACAATGTCACGTTTTATAACACAAGTTTAATAAGCTCCATAGACAAACCTAATCTAACTTCTAAAACCCAAGCAAAACTTTTGATTCAACATTTTATCCTTCAAATAAAAGTCTAAAACATAATTTCTCGTACAGAAAGTATTATCCGAACAGTCTAGGCGATCATGAACTGGTGTTTTTGGGTCAGTAGCACAAGGCCGATTTCGATGCAGTAGGCTCCGTGCTTTATTTGCCGAGGATACACCTAGATCACGAGAATGCGTTTTATGGATGGCTATGCGATTATGAAATGGAATTTTTCAGCTTTGTTTTTTGTTTAGGATTAGATTCAAATCAAAAGGAATTTCAAAGAAGGAAAGCGAGTGTTTTTGCGTCAAACATGATGCATACCATAAAAAAAACCGGCCAAGTGCGAATCGGACTCGCGGACGTAAGGTTCCATACCATTATCTATAAAAACGGCAACACGTTTATTGTATGGGAGCCCCCTTAAATATTAATTTTATTCTATTTTTTAGTATTTGTTGTTGAAGCGGCAATAGAAATACATCATCTTTGAAAATTTCAACTGTCTAACTATCACGGTTCATGAGATACACCCTGGTGACAGACGGACAGACGGACAGCGAAGTCTTAGTAATAGGGTCCCGTTTTACCCTTTGGGTATGGAACCCTAAAAAGAAGTAAAAACAAAAAATACAAAACCTATACCTACAAGTTGGGAACATAATATGTTGCACTATGGTACTTATGTCTGGTGTTTCTATGTGGTGTCCGGTATTTTCTCCCAGCAGTCGAATGACTAGAGAGTTTAATAAAAAGCCTTTCGTTTCAGTTCCATAAACGAATTTTTCAAAGTATCTATTGAGACCTTGGGGCTATCAAAATAAATTATTATTTAATTCTACCAGATAGTATCCTGTAGATATGACATTTTTTGTTTAGGGATGGGAAATCATCAAATGGAAGTCATTTGACACGCCCTTCCGCTCTGGGTGGAGCGGAAGGGCGTGTCAGACTCTTACTGGCTAAAACCCATCCGTGTTCCTTCTAATTCCCTTTGTGTTCCAGGACCGCGGTGACTCTTTCGAACAAATTCCGCAACCCTGGCGGGCTCTCGCCCTAGCGGGCTCCTATGCTGACATCTCTTTGAGGTGCGCGTGGAACGTGGGGCCTGGTTGTGATCGGACAGCGAGCCACCCAACGCTCGCCGTCCGCAGGCCCCCTGTAGATATGGCTTTTACTTACACATTACACATACACATTGTACATTGTCTTTTATTTGATTGATTCGAGAAAATTTACATAAAAGGGTTTTTTTTTTTTTTTTTTAAGGATGGGAAATCATCAAATGACTTCTTCTGACCTGGGCGGAGCGGAAGGGCGTGTCAGACTCTTACTGACTAAAACCCATCAGTGTTCCTTCTAAAGCCCTTTGCGTTCCAGGGCCGCGGTGACTCTTTCGAACAAATTCCGCAACCCTGGCAGACATAAAATGGTGACACACACAATCTTCTATCAAACTGCAGTAGAGTTCGTTAGATTTTACAGCTTGTTGTAGTAAGTGCTCGATAAATATGGATTAAGTTTGAGGTAAAAACACATTAAAAAGCCATAGCAAGCTCTGAACATAAATATATCCGGATCCTTGCACAAGATTTAATAGCTCAGGTAGAGATACAATGCCTTTAGTGCCTTAATTAGTTTGATGCGGACAACATTAGGTTTTTTATATATTCTAGAACTTACTTATTTTTTAGAATAGAATAAAATAGAATAGAATAGAATTTTATTCGACACACACACAACACACCAGCAACAAACACATGATACAGTTGAAACAATGAACACATGAAACAATGATACAGTAAACCTGTGCTGAGTGTGCCCATCTCAGCATATGCTGGGTTTTAGAAACCCAGAGCTTTTGGTAGCATGGACGGCAAGAAAGCCGAACAGAACCATAATAGCTATGATATCTCATAATTTCTTTTAAAAATCAATATAAAAAAAATCAAAAATAATAAGTAATTCATTCAATTGTTTTTATGTATATTTATTTTAATTGAAATTTAATGTGAATGTTATGATCTAAAATTGATTGAAATAAATGAATTTGAATTTGAATTTGAATATCCACAACAAACTCCATAGGTCTGCCACGAGGTAACATTTTAGGTCCAAAGCACCATTATCACAATAACAAACTTACTATTTACCAGTCCCCTAAATCTGGACACTGGCTATAAATTACGCTGCAATTGTCCAATAAATCTGCTGCAAGAATTAACTGTCCTGTCTTGGCGCGACCCAATGGCCTAGGGTCAAGGTTCATCGTTCATACTGTGCAATGCTACATGCACTTCTGTTCATGATTTTAATTTGATATCTTTCGTTTCAGCTCCTTAAGGTTCACTGGCAACTGATTCTTTGAAACATTATATATGTATGTTGCGTTTAGGCTTATAATGTGTAATTATTATGTACATTTATTTAAGAATGTTGAGTTTGGTTAGCTGGTTTTCAAATCTTTTAACTAATAGGTTTCAACAGTTTATATGAAATATTACGGTTATTTTTAAATAACGTCAATTAAACAAGTTATTTATTTAATAATATTTCTCACACTTCCATGTTCAATATTCATGATTGTTTTTATAAACTACACATTTTAAAACTATTTATAGCATACATGAATATTAATAAATTACTAAATGTAAAGAAAACGTTCGTATTGCGAATAATAATAGATACTAGATTTTTTATTTTTGAGAAAATTTTCCCACATCAGCCGAACACGTGTGAAATAATATATTTTTAATGAACTAACATTTTCTCTCAGCTCATGTTGCGTCACACAGGAAGTATTCATTATTTCGAAACAAGAAGTACTCCATCGAACTCATAGTAGTGTAGCTTTCTACCGGTGAAATAAATGATTTTTTTATTATTCATTTAAATAATAAACAGACAATAAAAAGGAACTGAAACTTAGCTTTAGGTCCTAAGACCCTAACTGGGCCAGAGGGCGGCCATAGTAGTCCTCCAGCCCTCCATCGCGAGAGGTTTTGAGCTTCACGTTTCACTTCACTCCACGTCATTCAAGGATCAGAACGTGTGATAGTTATTTATAAAGGAATCTCTTCCAGGATGCCTGCGATAGAAGAGTCTCTGAGAAACAACACACACTTTAGTGGACTCTAGAGAACATTACGCGTAACCTAAACATTTACAAAGCAAGCTATATCCCTTATTTCAAAGCTAGGAATCAAACCAGAACCCCAAGAATTGCAATTGCAAGCTTTAAGTGAATAAAACGATTGTATAAAATAAAAGAACCGTCAAATCGTTCAGCGGTTATCAGATAAATTGTCGCTACGATTGATATCCTGTGCCGGAGTGCCCTAGTATCGGAGGACAAGGCTGCTTCATTATTGAATTTCCTGTTGAGGAGGAGCATTTTGCTCTTTCAATGTTGTTTTACCGACGACCTGGTGAGGGTCGCGGGTTTCCGACGGATGCAAGACACACAGGACCGGTTGTTGTGGTGACAGTTGGCGGAGGCCTATGTCCAGCAGTGAACCTCTTTCGGCTGAGATGATGATGATGATTAATGTTTGTTTTAGTCCTTTTTATCATAATAATTTGCGTATTCCTAATCGCATAAGCATGATATCATTCACATATGGTTTTCAAATTCTAGAATTTCGCAGAAGTAGTCTGGAGTTTAGAAGTCGGCCAAGTTGGTAGCAATAGGCTCGCCCTCTATGAGAGTCTTAACTTCGTAATTAAATAAATGTTTTTTGGTTGTTACTTTTCGCGCCTAAATTGCTGAACCGATTTTTTTGCGAAAACCTTATTGTTTCGAGCGAAGCCAAGGAAAACCGCTAGTGAATTTAAATAAATCTGGTGAAATGTGGCTAAATCTACTATATCCCTATGACTCTGTTCTCTGTAGAAAAACTTTTGGGAATGCAGGCATAATGATATATTATTTAGTTCCTATTCCTTTCGAGGAAAATTACAACACTTAGGTACAGCCGGATTAGGCTGCGTTTCCACCATTGCGGGGAACGCGTTTGTGAGAAACAATAGAATCGTTTCATTTCGCCTCGCTTCGCTCTACGCAGCTCTGGTGGAAACGGCTTAGCGCCGCGAGGTTTTTTCCGTACGGCACGTCAAGCTACCCGAAATTTGCCATTTTTTTCCAATTTGAAAATCAATTAATAGCATTTCACAGATTGTTGTAGCATGATGTGCTGTGTGTCTGTAGAAATCAAAACAACGACGGGTGGGTACGAGGGATGTGTGCGAGGTTTTTATACGTACATAACAAAACAACGACGGATGTGTGCGAGGAACGTGTGCGAGGAATGTGTGCTAGGGATGTGTGAGAGGAATGTGTGCGAGGGATGGGTACGAGGAATGTGTGTGACGGATGTGTGATAGGGATGTGTGCGAGAAACGTATGCGAGGGATGGGTACGAGGAATGTGTGCGAGAAATGTGTGCAAGGAAGTGTGCGAGGGATGTGTGAATGGACGCGAGCGAGAAACTGCTAGCCAGGGTTGCCAACCTGTGGGGAATTCCCCAAACTGTAAGGAATCTTAAGTTGATAGGGGATTTATAGGGGATTAAAATCATGCGGGGAATTTTTTAATATCTGTCTCCGGATTCTTCAAGTAATCAAAATACTTTATTATATAGATTACTTGAAAAAGCGTTCTGACCCTAACATTTTTGTGAGGTTAATTACGGATATCGAATATCTCTATTTTTAATAGTATAAATCTGAGAACGTAGGATGCTAGAGCGAGAGTAGCGTATTCAAAAATGTTGGTGCCTCCAAACAGTTTTATTAAAAAACTCCTCAGTATTTGGGAAATGTTGTAAATATATTTTTCTTAGTATATTATTTTACTATAAAATAACCATGGACATAAATACGGTAATATGGTAGTATAATATGGTGCGGTTGGCAACTCTACTCAGGATGCATCTGAGATAGTCCGCTACGCATCCTCCCACGGGTCATCTGCGCACCGTTTAACAGCTTCATTACGCATCCTCGCACCACACATTTTCCTCGCACATCTCTGGTGGAAACGCACCCTTAACCTCTTCCAAAGAAGTTCCGTTGGCTTATTTCCCAAAAAATAATACCATATTACAGTTAATATTTGTAATTTTGAATGAATACCTACACGTAATATTAAATACGGTAAGTGATGTAAAAAGCAGGTTTTTGGTAATATTTAGAAGACGAGAAATTTATTTAAAAAAAATATTTATCTACCCAAGTGACACACCACATAAAACTCTCGCTTACAATTTAAAAATACCCAGGTATCTTAATGATAATGTTCACACGCTCAATATTTAAACAGCTGTCGAATAAACTCAGTACAATATTGATTATCCCGTGCGGTGTGACCCAGTGGCGGGGTCAAGGTTCCCAGCTGAAATAGTTACTTCAAAAGTCGCGTTAAACTTTTATATGAGTGTTTATTTTGTGTTTCAGAAACTTATTTATTATCTATTTTTGATTTTTATGCAATCAGCTGTGTTGTTTTGAAATTTAATATGGGTTGCTCTTGACTCTAGTCTGTCATAGATGACAGAGACAAAGTCGACGATGGAGCGAGCTTACCCAGAGGAACCCTGTTCACTCTAATTTTGAAGATATTAGGGTTGTATGCGTTCCGAAACCCAGACGCAGGCAGAGAGTTCCACTCCTTTGCTGTGCGCATTATAGACGTTTGGAAACGTTTAGTGCGGATTGATTGTTTGGCCCAAAGTTGTTTTTTCTATTTGCAAAAGTTTCCCAATGCAGTTTCAATCTTGCTTATAAAAATCTGCTACCATACTTAAAAGAATATTGTGCAATTTTTGGGGTTCCTTAATTTCTTATTTTTTAGTTCTACAGATCTAAATTAATATAAGTCGCATAAACCGAGAATCATGACAAAAAAATGTACATTTTAATGCGAGCTTCTGCCCCGACTTAATTCAGACAAATCAAGTCCATACCAATCATTTATCACTTGGTTATATTTTTTTTTAAATAGTTCTGTACCCAAAATGCATTTTAAAACCAAATAATTTCACCTCTTTATGCATTCAGTTTAGTTAAAATACTAATGTCACATTTAAGTAGAGCTCGTAATTCGGGCACTGCAATTGATAGAGCCGGCCGCGCCCCAATAACGGTGGCCAGGGTCCTGCGGTACAAGTGTGTTATATGGACGTTTAATATGTTGCCTTTCCTTTTTACAAGCTTTTTGTATTCCAGACAAAATTATGTAATAACAAATTGTTGGTAATGTTGGTATATTTTTTTGTCTTGTATACTAAACATATTGTGGCAATGAATCCACTTCATTTATCGATTTACCATAGAAATAAAAAACCGGCCAAGTTCGTTTTCGACCACGCGTAGGATTCCGTAGTTAACCGTCTCCTAAACCATGACAGAAAAAGAGGGAAAATGTATTTAACTATTATTATATTACAAAGTTACAAATGCACTTGGTTTTAAGTCATTTTTTTAAGTTCCATATTTCAAGCTGGTCGACTACTACACGTTAACCTGTAAAGCCTACTTAGCTGTGATAGTTTTAGTTTTAAATTCATACCCTATATGTATATGCTACTACCATGATTTATTACGTCACCAAATACAACCGTTTAGCTGGCAGAGGGTGGGGGGGGAGGACGACGACGACGACTTGACTCTAACATAAAATTGCACTTTAAAGCTTAATATTTCGCAGGTTTCACATCAATCACATGTGACGAGATTAAAAACTCGTTACAAAACCCTCAATATTTTGAAACGACCTATCCAAAGACACCATCATGGGGTAGACGATAAAAAAATCTATCAAATACTGTGTGTAAATGTATTTCAAGATTTTATTTTACCACTTTGTCGGCATGATTGGTATGTTTACCCACACTAAACACTTTAGCGCTAAGCGTCTCTGAGCTAAACCGCGGACAGACAGACAAACAGACGGACATGGCGAAACTGTAAGGGTTCCTTGTACTTGTACTACGGCACCCTAAAAAAGAACAGATCTATGTTTCATGCCGTAAAATACTCAATGATAAGAGAGATTATGGTAATCACAGGTATCAACTATGGCCCTATTTTGAAAATTTTATATTAAAATCTGAACGCAAAATCACTTGAGTGAAATATCACTTTTCTTCACATCATCACTTCACATGTCTCTTCCAAAATATGGAAACTATCATGAAAATCATTGATACCCTAGACAATTCTACGTTAACCCAATATCCTACAAAGTCCATATAAAATAAATCCCATCCACACTTTCCAACAACAACAGAAAATTCCGATAATTGTTTAGAGTATACAGTATTGACGGAATGCAACAGGGACCTGCATCTAGGTGGCGGCCTTGAACTGACGATTTTAGGTCAGAGCGGTCACGGCCGGCCGGGAAGCGTCGCTTTGCAATATGTGGGTAGTTGTACTGCTCTGTGAATATGGTATGGAGCTGGCTTTTAAAATGTATTGAACATAAAAATGATTACTTGAAAATGATGGTTCTTCGAGTCCTTAAAACTATTTTTAGGGTACCGAATCTTAAAAGGAAAAAACGATACACACATATATAATGTCTTAATTAGGGCACAGTATCTTTTTATACCGGTATATTTTCCCGTGAGATACTTTCGAAAATCACGTGCAAAGGCGTTAGTAAAATAACCACCATTAAGGACCATTTTAAGAAGTCTGAAGAAAAAATATCCTATACAACGTGTGGGTTTTATAATGTGTAGGTTTAAAGTCTTCTCTTAGAAAACTTCACCTTGAGTTAAGCCCGCCTGTGCCATCAAAAATATGCTTTTGAAATGTGAAAAATGATGTATTCAGCAGAGGCACGACAAAGAAAACAATACAAAATTCGTAGTAAACAAGTAAGATTGAAAATAAACACGACATTAAAAACCCAAAGCTCCAGATTTGAGGCATCGACTTTCGGACGTGTCATCCAGAAAGTTATGTTGAGTTTGCGTCAGGGCCTGGGTGCGGCGTCAGCATCTGAATGTGATTCAATATCGGTAGTGTTTGTGTAACTTGAGTTATGTGGTGTAACGTCTGACGTCACGCTATTTATTCCGGCTCTGAATACTTGTATTGGATTTTTTGGACAGAAGGGTTGTTTGATTTGGGGGGATTTGACAATTCTTTTGTTAATATTTCTATCACACTCGTATCATAACATCATCATCATATCAGCCAATTTCCATCCACTGCTGAACGTAAGCCTCCCGCAAAGAGCGCCAATCATCCCGGTCTTGAGCGGTCTGCACCCATCCGCTGCCAACCACCTTCTTCACATCATCGATCCATCTTGCCGCAAGGAGCACACTACGTTTGCCCATTCGCGGTCTCCACTCTAACACATTTCTATACAGACATGGCCGGCTCACTATCACTTCAGCATGCTGATTCTACGCGCAATGTCGGTGACTTTAATAATAATATAATAATAATAATTTTATTGAGGAACAACATTGGAACCATTCTTGTTAGTAAACACCTTATATACTATAACTTATGCACTAGGGTTAGTAACAAAATTTATATATGAATATTAATAAGTCATGTACTTACGAGGCATTTCATGCGGACAATGATTTCGCATGAGATGCCTCAGCACAGGAGCTCTCGGATCCTCAGCCACAACTTTCAGGATGCTATTGCTACTCCCTCGAATCCTCCTCACAAGCGATGCCACCTTTTTCCTGATGATCGCATGGAAACCATCCGTATGCGATTGGGCAAACATCCCTGAGGCACTACAGAAACGAGGGAGTTTCAACATCATCCTGAAAACATTGTTGTACTGGACGCGCAAGGCATTTAGCGTCCCCCGTGAGCAGTTGAATCACAGACTTCCCGTGTACAGGCCCTGGCAGTACGCTTTAATTAAGGTTATCTTGACCTGATCGGTACAACGGAAAAATCTGCGCGCCAACATGTTCCCGCGGACCGCCAACGCCCTGCGCTCCCTTTCAACGTCATCATCATCCTTAAGGTCGTCGACAAGTATATGGCCCAGATATTTAAACTTGGTCACCTGCTTTATATTAGCGCCATTCAAGGTAATCGTAGGAATGGTGTCTGGGCACTTACCGGCGGCCTTGAAGACCATGAACTCAGTTTTCCTTATATTATAATATATAAGACCATGTGATGTGGCGTATTTTTCACACGTCTTCAGCATCTCTCTAATTGACCTCGCAGTCGGGCCCAGCTACACCATATCGTCCGCGTAGCTGATGTTGTTCACACAAACACCCCCCACCCTGCAACCGACACGCATGCCGCTGAGCTCGACTATGAGGTCATTAACATACAAGTTGAAGAGCGTTGGAGAGGACAACCCCCCCTGTCTCACTCCGCACTCCAACCTGTATGACTCTGAGAGGCAGTTTGCCCACCTAACACAATTAGTCTGGTTTGAATACCAGTAACGAAATATTTTCAACAGTTCCGCCGGCACACCCCTGTACTCCATCTTCCTCCAAAGCACTTCATACGAAACGAGATCGAAAGCTTTGGAGAGATCCAAAAAACAGGCGTATACCGGAGTCTTCCGTTCCGTGTAGTATTGGACAGTGTGCNTCCGCCGGCACACCCCTGTCCTCCATCTTCCTCCAAAGCACTTCATACGAAACGAGATCGAAAGCTTTGGAGAGATCCAAAAAACAGGCGTATACCGGAGTCTTCCGTTCCGTGTAGTATTGGACAGTGTGCTTAAGAGTTAGAATCGCGCTAACAGAATAGCNTCAGTTGACAGTCCAGGTCTAAACCCAAACTGTGCGTCATGTATGTGTATGTACTTATTCAGACAAGACTCAAGCACACTATCCAACAGTTTCGCTACAGTTGTCGCTAGAGAGATCGGGCGATAATTTCCCTTATCTGATATGTCTCCTGTCCTGTTCTTCACTATGGGCACCACTGTAGTTTTCATTAAATCGTCAGGTAAATATGAATGACTCATACACATATTGAAGAACATGGACAGGACCCTCGGCATGTAAACTCAATACTGAGCCCATCATGGCCCGGAGACTTACCCCTACGCATACTGTTAATCACTTCTGTCAGTTGCTTTGCTGTGAATTTTAGTAAAGGTTCATCGCCCGCCACGGTGGGCCCACCATCTGGCATAGTGGTCGAAAGGCCCAAAAAAGAGCTTACTTTAAAGTGTTCCATGAACAAATTAGCTATGTCCTCTGGGTTATTTCGGCCATCAACATTCGCAGGAAGGCCAGGCTTAAGATCAAGTTTACTAGTGGACTTCCAAAATTTAGTGAAGTCTTTTTCGCCTCTTTATTTGTCTTTAGTTCTCTGGCGAATGACCTCGTAGCAAATTCAATCCACCAGAGAAATCCCGAGCATTTCTCTCTCCATTGCACGCTGAGCAACCTTGAATTTGTGGACTAGGCCTATGGTGAGTGTCCACGTTGCGGCTCCGTAAGTCATTACGGTAGGACGCACTGGTTAAAGATCCTAGTCTAAAGGGATCGTGGGATCGACGATTTAAAGGTACCACGCAGCTTCCTGAATGCCGCCCAGCCCAAGCGTATTCTTTCTGGTCACCTCCTTCTCAAAGTTGTGCCGCCCTAGTTGTATAATTTGTCCTAGATATATGTATTCTTGCACAACCTCGAGGGTAGCGTGATTTATGATTACAAGTCTGACCATTGTACATGAACTTGGTTTTGTCCAGATTCATCCCGAGACTCCTCCCAGCTCCTGCAGAGGTTCTGCCATGATGACAATGTCATCCGCAAATCAGAGGTGCGAGATGTACTGACCGTTGATATTTATGTCACGCTCATTCCAATCAAGCGTCTTGAAAACGTCCTCCAATGTGTTCGTAAAGAGTTTCGGAGAGATGACGTAACATAACACGCCTTTATGGTCAGAAGGGTTATGCAGAGGTACCTATAAGTTTCTATGTATTGTCAATAAAAGTAATTATTGAATGACCTCACATCTTTTGGTTCTTTGGATACGATTTGTACCTAACCAGGCAAGTGTCTGCTTTATCCAGCCCCTTAAGTCCCTACTAGCTGACCTCGTTCTGTCAAAAGGAATTGACAGTTAGGAACAGTTTGAATGGGAAGAAGCAAAATGAGAATTGTACGTTTTGCCGTGCAATTTTTCCCTTCGCATGAACCTTACGGACTTCAACAAAAAATTGTCTGGCCGCCTTCTAGTTTGGTATTTAGCAACGGCCATTTTATTAATATAGATAAAAATATAAGCCCAACTACCAATTAGTTTTAGTAACGATATTTTTTCAACTTCTATCAGAATAACAAATCACTTTCATTTCAAGGATTTTTTATTGCTATATGAATGTCCTGAGCAGTGAATCCGCTAACTTCACAGAGAAATCGAACAGTTTTAATATCCTGAGCTGTCAACTCCTCTGGGAACAGACTCGAACGAAATAACCTTGAACTGGTTCGCCCTTCGTTCGTTATCTGGTGGACTTTGTAGTTTCCTCAAAAGACAGATGTTGCAATGATCAAAAGATTGGATTCTTCTTCAATTGAAGTTGATGGTGACTTTTTAAATAACTTTGGATCAAGTAGGTAGCTCCGTGGAGGGGCAAAGGAAGTTTATTGTTACTTCGCTATATCAGTTCGACGCCATGCCAGTTTATGATACACATGACAACGCTCGGACCGGTAAAAACAATCCTGTATCAAGCGCTCCACCGACTGTGAATGAAACACAATATTCAATCTACATATATTATGAACTATATCGCTGATCACGATTATACACTTACAGCTTAAAGATGAACCGATCAAATGTCGGCTGTAGACGATCCTTTACACAATTGCAAAAGGATGTCGGGCAGCAGGGAAAACAAGCCAAGCGAACAAGCCAGTGTCGTGAAGCGAATATCTTTCTTTTGCACTTGGGGCGCTCCAGCATGTGACTCATGTCCTCCACCTCATGTGTACAAGGACATTTATTTTGGATTAGAGGAAAATGTGAATAAATATTATGAAGGTGACACAGGCATTAATAATATTCGTTGTTATTGTGCATTGGGTATTTATTTCTCGAATATTCGTGAGTTTTTATTACGGAAATTCGGCAATGTTATGACGAAAACTGGAAACTCCGACCCGATTCAATCCATGCTTGCAGCTGTATCAACAAACCAATTAATTCAATATTATCTACTAATGATACCAGAATCAATAATGGCTTGTGTCCCTGAATAAGTATGTTCTACAATGCTACATTCACACTTGTTGTCTGTTTATTAAGTAGTAATTTAGTAATTCTTTGTCTAAACAATCAATAGGTACGTTACCGGCTTTATAAATAGCATACTTGCTAAATCTAAATGTCGATACACAATGTGAAGACATCGATACGACAAAAAAAAATAAAAGGAGTATTTTGAAACTATTATAAATCCTGTCACCGAAATTAAAAATAAACTTTGCAATTGCATCTACCGTCAAAAAAACTCAAACTAGTCAAGGATACTGACTACTATTCTCACGAAATATTCCAAGTAGTCTGTTGCAGTTAGTGACATCAAATCTGTGATAAAAGAGAACATATTCGTATGAACCAGTATTGGTAGTGTTTTGATTTATTGTCGTTTAGTCCACATTCTATTTAACTGTTATATTTTCCACGAATAGACGCCACGCGACAGCGGAGTAGGAAGATTTTGGGTGCATTATCCACAGCATAACTTATTCTATGAAAACAAGTTGTAGCATTGTCTCGTCCGTCCTGTCCACGAGAGCCCTTATTAATGGATGCCACTTCTAAATCTTAGAAGTGGCATCCATTAATATCTTCTTATCTTTCTTAATCTTATAGTTCGATCAGATTCCACTTGACATCGAATCCTCACTTAACGTACTCAAATTGATATATCACCAGCACTCTTGAACTCCCAAATCTCCTGTTTGAAACAAGACCAGAGAACCTTGAACTTTCTCTTGCTAAAAGGTCTCAAATCCAGCCTACCCTTGAAAGACAAGTCCTCCAAACAGCTGAGGTTTGTATGTGAGATCGGGCAGTAAATTCTGTATCGATTGTAAGTGTCAACACGCTGGCGGCTGGAGCGGGCGCAGTTGCACCGACCTTGAACTATATTTCGGCCTGGGCTGAAACTAGGTTGGGGCAATGCTTGCGGGGGGAGGCGCAGGAATTTTCAGGCGGTGTCTATGATGTGCTAAGTATGAACAACATGCCTTTATCCTTCAAAGAGTAGGAAGATGTATTTAGTACACTTTACTTCCACCAGTTATGTCCACCAGTTATCCATCTTGCATAGTGGAGACTAAAGGGCGAGCAGCAACGATATTACTATTTAACTTAATAAAGAAATAGATATTAACTAGACAAAACTGGTATTACTAAGAGAATAGTAACTTCTTTTTTTGACAGGTTTTAATGGCTGAAATTAGAAATAGATTTTGTTTTAATTCGGTAGCTTGAATCTAAAGAATTTATCGAGATCAGCCAATGATAAACTAACAAAACCGGATCATTACATCGGTTGTAAATGTTCCCTCTAGCCATAAAACAAATACCAGGAAGAAAACCGTCAATCCACATATTTTATCAGTCTCCTTACAAGAAATCCCGATCGATGTCGGAAGACCAGTAAACATACAGAAATGATAGGAGTAGGTAACAAAATTTATGATACGTACACCAGGACCAAGGGGTGAATGCTAAATAATCGTCACCGATTTACTTATTTTCCCCATACATTGCGGTATCGATACGACAAACATTTTTTTATTCTTTTTAGTTTACATTATATACATTTTTGGTGTTGAATATGGATTTTTTTTGTTTTGTCCTTAGGTCCTTTTAATTTTCTTGGAAATGTAGCGACGCAATTCTGGTTTTGTTTCTTTATTTTTTATTCACTTTTGTAAACTCAGACGGGGGTGACACGGAAGATCGTCCCACACCCACAGCGAGTCGATCCTCCGCGTCAATCATCAATTGATCACCGGAGGTCAGACATTTTAACCGAGGCAGGCTTTTAAAACGCTGGTGTGATAGTGCATAGAAGATAAAAGATTTAGTCATGTGGAAACATATTATGGAGAAGGCCTATGCGCAGCAGTGGGTCCGATAAATTCTATGTACGATTTTTTTTTACAAAGTAGCAACAGAAAATGCTGCTATTACCTATAAAACGCCACTTCACACTCATCACTGGCAATTTTCAATTTCATTTACCCCAAGCAGTAAGATTAAGAATCTTAATCTACACAATACTTGCCTTTATTTTCCTCACACAGAAAAAAATATCAAACTCTATTTAGTTGAACCTTAAAGGAAACGGTTGACCGTTCATATAAGAGCGCAATATTTTGCAGAAAAACGGAAACATTAAGAAGGTTTGTCAACAAAATACATTTCCTGACAAATTGGTTGAAAATCAAAGTCTAATTGAAACTCCGCTGCGGCTATCGGCCTCGCCCGATATTTTATCGTGTGGTACAAGTGAACAGAATGAACGTTTTATCTCAGAAATTATTATTTATTTATGGTTACACAAAAATATATAAGACACAATTGTATAGGTACCTACAGATAAAATGCACAGTTATTATTCTTATAAAGAGGTAAACCTGTTTTGTTTGAATTTTAGGAAGTAATCTCTGGAAGTACTGATCCGTTTATGAAGATTCTTAAACAGCCAGAAAGATAACCTATATTTGTGTTATAGGCTACTTTTTATTTCAAAAAAGCCTCTTGGTTCCTTTGGCAATGAGAGTAAAGGCAAAGATAAAAACTAAATGAGAGAGTGTGTTGCAGAACAAATATTTCATTTTCTGGTTACTGTTTAAATAAGTCGTTTGAATGAAGACCCAGGAGACCGTGTAAAGATGAACTATGACAACCTTCATGAGGGATTGGATTACAGCAAACAACAGCCGTGAGAAGTGGAAGGAGATCTGTGCTCAGAACTGGCACAAAATGACCTCCGGGCTAGTTCTACTAATTTTTAAGCAACGTTTGCATACATCTCAATATAATCTATCAAAATTTACGGTTTGAGGAGTTTTTGAAAAATTGCGACTGAGATGCTAGAATTGACCCTCCAAATTAGTTTTTTTTTTCTGCCGATAGTTTGGCAAAGGGGCTCAGACGAATCTTAGCATTAGATGGCATTTTCTTGGAGATCAAGCCATTGTAAAATGTAGATATGTAGCACCTTTCCCTAATTGACAACTCGCTCTTCACCTATAACTTAACGAATGTTTTTAACCTCGCATTACCAGCGGAGTGGTCTTTATTAAAATAGCTGCGCGCCTCCACTCCACCGGCGGTGTTGGGATGCGCCATTTTGCAATGCTCGTTTGCTGGTAGTTTTCGCAGGTTCATGAAATATGCAATATTAATCATTTATAGTTAAGGATGAACGGGGCTCGGTATATGAAATATTGGTAAGGGTGTATTTTTTATTAGTAACTAAACCTTTTTGATTTGGGGTTGTAATAGTACTTGACTCAATTTTGTTGCGGAAATTTACCAAATAGAAGTTATGTGGTATATCACATTTAAAAGTCCCATTAGTTAAAGCTTCCAGTTCAATTATGACAAAAATGTAACAAAATAGGAATCACAATATAAAAATACGAACTAATAAATTCATGTTTAAAGAAAAGAAAATCACTAAAGTACAATGATAATTAAAATGATTCAAAAACGTCAAAACAAATTCATTAGAAAGCAATATCTCAATCAAAACTGTCAATATATCTTTTAAATTGAACTGTAATAAAACGCCTAGAATATGACAAAGCGAAAATATATTTTTTATGAAATATTGTTTGACGTAGATTATGTCCGAATTGGTTGATCTTTTTTTACTAAAAAGTATTAAGCAAACCTTTTTATTCACCTCTGCCTCCGTGAAGTCAACTTCTACACCTTAGCCATCCGCCATACCATTACACCCTTATAACTGATAGCGAGATACGATCATAGTATTTCCAGCCTATTGTGTCCCACTGCAAGTCAAAGTCCTCCCTTCATTCTTCCTTCCATTCCTCCAGCTTTACACAATAGTGGACCAATCCTGCCGATAAGCACATAATTCGTTCCACCACCCTCGCTTGAGTTTCCCATCATGACGTCGAGCATTTTTCGGGACCAACATTGTGGTTGCTTTAGCCCATGAACCGTTTGACAAGCAGCAGATAGTTTGAGAGTAGATTAAATAAACTGATTTAACCTAACTTCACGTAATCTCTTAATTCTTAATGGTAAGTTCATGTAAAAGGGTGAACTTAACTCCTAGATGAGTTTTCTCCCAGCAAACCTTCGAGTCATAGACAGAATTAATTAAGTGAGTCCATCCACAATATGCCAGACAGACTGATGCTGTCTGACGCCTGGTCACAATAGAGGTCGTTTAACCAGTTCCTAATACCAAATGGTGTTCGATAAAATGTCAACTAGTTCCAGTATTTTAAAAATAACATAATTAATAATTTGCAAATCTTTTCCTAAAAGAAACCCGAACTTACTTTTATATTATTATCCAAAAACTATTGAATACTTGCATCATGATCAATAAAATTCGGTATGCAAAAATCCCAGGTTTATTAGCCACTAAGATCGATAAAATTCTTACGTATTAAGACGAGCTTGTAGCAGGTTTTACATGAAGCAATTTTAGCAATTCATCATCATGATCATCATATCAGCTGAAAGACGTCCACTCTGGTCATAGGTCTCCCCCTTTGGGGTTGCCATAATTGCCACGCTTGGCAAGCGGGTTGGCAATCACAGTGTAGCTGTTAGAATTCACAGAACCACAGATACAACACCCACGGGAAGTGATGGGATGGTGCTATTCTTTTACGTCCGACACCATACACATTTTTTTTCACCATTCTTATTTATCCAATTATCCTGCAATATGTTCATCATCATCGTTTCAACTGAGTGACGTCCTCTGCTGGACATAAGCTTTCTCAAGAGTTGACACATCAACCGGTGCTGTGCGTCTCGCATCCAGCGGCTACCCGCGGTCTTCGCCAGGTTAGGTCATCCTATTTCTTACCATTATTATTAATGCGAAAGTTTGAATGGATGGATTGATGTTTGTAACTCAATAGCGCTGCAACGGCTGGAAGGATCGGGATAAAATTTGACACAGTGATAGATAATAAGTCTGCATAGCACATAGGTTACTTTGCATCCCGGGAGTATATTCCCTTGGGATAGTTTACGACATTCATGTGGGCGAATCCTTTGGCAGAAGCTAGAACTAAAATACATTCAATTACAAATTCATTGCTACATAGTGTCACCGTGCTCATATTTCCATTAAACTGTGGTCAAGTCTATTAAACACAGGTAAATTATAATGGAGCAAAGCGGATGCATCAGAAAATCAGTTTTGCTGGGTCAGCGAGTGCACTTGACCCAAATAGAGGGGCCGGCCGATATTTAGCACATATTTTATTACTTTTCAGTCTGCCGTATGTCTCTGTTGCTCTTTGGGTGCTAAGTTGTTGGTTAAAGTTTGTTTTCAGGGTTATTAAAGGTAAGTCATTATTCGTTGTACTTACAGAAAACAAACATTTATGGTCTAGTCGATAAACAGTAAAGACTACCATAGACATGTAAAAAGCGACAACAAGTTTTATAGAAATTATCTTATTTCTACTTTACACGCAGAAAAATCCCACCTATCTGTATGTCTTTAAATTGTTTGTGGGAGCCTGTACTAATACAAAAAAGAGGATGTTATAAATTCGAGATATCGGAGAATTGCCTCTGGGACAACCCCAACTAAATATAAACTTATTGAAGAATTAGTCTTGGGTGTATTGCGCAATATTAAATCATAATAATGTTCTGAATCATAGCTTACTAAAACAGGTTGTTGGTATTATTGGAATTTATTAAATTTTTCAGAAAATAATGTGATGACACTATGTTTGCATTTGGGGCAGTGACATAAAGTCATAAACGTAAATTCCGAAGGTCTCTGTTTTTAGTATGGAAATATTAATGGGATATATAAATCCTCATAAATATTACTACTAGCAACCGGCCTCTGATTCGCACGTGTGTTACGAAAAAAAAATATGACATAATATAAAAAAATCGAGATGTTTGAGACTGTGCCAAATATTGTAGTGAGAAGAAATGTGAAACACTTGTAGAGAGCATTTTTTCTTCACGGTATTTCATACAAACTGGCAAGGCTAATACAAGGGCTTGGTATTATATATAAAATACCGTGTGGAGTATGCTTAAATACGTACATCCGATTTCGACTCCCTTTATAACACGGATAATTTTATATTTCTCTACTTTGTATTTTTAATTGTCTACTTTGAATATTTATTTTATTTTATTATTTTCTTTAAAAATGTTGTGTACCAGAGTACTATACAGAGTATAGTATATATTTGGTAATATAATTTGCGTGAATTTTATATTCGATGTTTTTAACTATCTGCGCGGAGAGTGTGCGGTGCGCTCGGGGAACTCGATGGTAATACACGCTTTTTGAACTATCAGAAATAATTGACATCATTATATACGATCTTAAAGAACAACGTACCGGAATAATAATAATTCTCTCTTGTTGTTGTCATAATAATACCGATATTAAAGTGGTGTTTCACTGATTAATTTAAATCGATCTAACGAATACCCACTATAGTTTCTGATTTTCACTTCCAAATCTTCGCTAACTTCTTGAAAAATGATGCCTCTTTAAACTCTGATCAATTTCACCAGCAATTATGAACATTCTCGAACAGAGAATGTTTCGTATATAAAACAGTAGCATTTATCGGGTGTCGGTACAGAGAGGATATTCAAGGGCACAGCTTCGGATCTGGGTAATCAGGTCATAGTCGTGCCTGGAGGCTGCATTCTGCGCTACAAGTCTAAGATTCCTGTTCATAATGTCCTGTATACGATGTTTATGATAAAAAATAAGTGAGATGATTATAATGTTTAACTAGCTTCTATCTGCGACTTCATCTGCGTGGAGTTCAGATTTAAAAATACAAATGACGGTTAAATACATCTTAGTTATATCCCGGTGGTTTTCTCTTTACCTTCATAAGAATCGTTCTAGAACTTGCTAAATAGGTCCAGCAGTTTTCGAGTTTTGCGCTTAGTAACGCATTAAGCGATTCATTTCTAAACGGTTTTATTTAGCTTGCCCTGTTTGTTTGTTTATTTGTTTGGGTCTAATCTAGTAATTGAAATTTTTATTTATAAAGATAGGTAATTTTATATGGAAGTTTGCTTCCCGACTCCGTCAAATTTTCAAAAATCTGATTTTTTACTTTAGCAATATAATTTTGGTTGTTTAACTAATGAAGACAAAAATATGGAGAGAGTGCTACTTTTATTCAATGACTATACTTGACCGGATAAAATAATAGGTAAAGAAGGACTAGGTTTCCGGCATTAGGTCATCATAATTTAATTTGGTCTTGTAATTCAGATGCGCTACAGTGCTTGTTATGAGGCGTATAAAATAAATAAAAAAAAACCTAATAATAAACAAGTTGTTATAAAAAACAATATAACAGAACAGGTTTAAGATTCTTGAATGCATGAATGATATATAATTCAAGGTTACGGTTGAACAGGCTGGTCCACGGATGGGTGATCGTCTTAACATACCAAGAAACCTTCAGGTCTCGGAAAGCACGAGAAGCTGTTGGCCCCGGCTAGCACATAGTTGGGAAACGGCTTATCAGATTGACTGTCATGAAGGAATATAATTTACATCATAATTTAGGTGCTTTGACTTTTGTACGTTCGTTCGATGATATCACCAGTCACTGGAAAAACCTGGTAAGAGTCGCATAGATTCGGCAAGCTTAGCAGACAGGCCCGTTACGTTGTAGTGGGTGATCCCAGATATGATGATGATGCCGTGAGTCATGTGACACATAAGTGAATATAATATACACTTCTGGACACATCTATTGGCCCACCTTGTATTTTCAGTTTCGTTTGGTCCTAGCTAAAATTTTATATTAGGTCGAGCAAAAAGTTTTTATGCAGTTTTGAACCTGGCACATTCACAATTTCATTCAATAGTCTTTTTTTGAATTTCGAACACAGAATTTAAAGAAACAAAAGACAATTTGGAGCCTGTTTGTTGATATCAAACAATCGAATACTAAGAAAACTTGGTTTTATTGGTTTACTTGGATTTAATTCTTGAAAAAGTGATTGATATCTTTGGTTTTGCAACAAACATTACTTATTCTTAACATTAAGGTGAGGTTCTATCAATAATCTATGGATACTTCACCTGAAGTCGCCGCCCAAGCTGTGGCACTTATTCAGGCCGGACACAGCCAAAGAAACGTGAGTGCTCAACTTAATTTAAGTCGATCTGCGGTCCGAAATGTTTATCGGAGGTACCTAGAGACTGGCGGCTTTGTTCGTCGCCAAGGAAGGCCACGATCTCGGGTCACAACTGAAAGGCAGGATCGATTCATCGTGACGACCAGCTTGAGAAATCGTCACCTTACCTCCATTGAGATACAAAACCAACTTCGCGACTTCCACGGAGTATC
Source organism: Mamestra configurata (assembly GCA_002192655.3). Classification (NCBI taxonomy): domain Eukaryota; kingdom Metazoa; phylum Arthropoda; class Insecta; order Lepidoptera; family Noctuidae; genus Mamestra; species Mamestra configurata. Next base: position 35,727 of record NDFZ01004944.1, on the reverse strand, counting down.
TGTGAGCGCTCGAACTGTTCGGAGAAGGTTAAAAGAACGCGATATGGTACCACACAAGCCAGCTAATGGGCCCAAACTAACGCGAGCCCACCGAACAGCGCGCCTTCATTTCGCACGCAGTCATTTAAATTGGACACAGCAAGATTGGAGCCGTGTACTCTTTTCTGATGAGTCTAAAATTGTGTTACATGGCAATGATGGAAGGAAGAAGGTCTACCGACGTAAGGGAGAGCGTTTCGCACAATGCTGCTTTGAAGAGAGGGTTGCTTATGGCGGTGGCTCATGGACTGTCTGGGGCGGTATATCCGCGAGCGGCAAAACTCAACTTGAGGTTGTTACAGGACCACGGCTGCCAACATTAAATGCTGAAAGGTACATTCGTGAGTGCTTAGAACCTCACGTGATACCATACGCGGACTATGTGGGCCCAAATTTCCTTTTTATGCATGATAATGCAAGAGCCCATGCGGCCGGCATCGTCAGGGAATATCTTCGGGATGTGAACATCACAGTTATGGACTGGCCAGCCAGAAGCCCAGACATGAACCCCATTGAGCACATGTGGGACGAGCTAAAAAGACGTGTTAGGGCTCGTCAGCCAGTTGCCCAGACGATGCAGGAGTTGAAAACTGCCATAGAAGAGGAATGGGAGATGATCCCTCAAAATTGCATAGAGCGGTTGATAAACTCTATGCCTAATCGTATGAGAGCTGTGGTAGATGCCCATGGAGGCAACACGCGTTATTAAATTAAACCTTTATTTGATAAAACATGTTTTTTATTCAAAAATCAATTGCCTTTAACAAGGCGCATATCCGACTTGTTAGGCGTAGCTCCATGTCGTATGGTATTCTGAATTCAAATTTAAAACAATACGATCGAAAAAGATGGTAAAATGTATCAGGTTTAAAACTGCATCAACAGTTTTTGTTCAATCTAGCAATCATATTTCGGTAGGGGCCATCGAAACCTAAACTCTAAGGTGGGCCAATAGATGTGTCCAGAAGTGTACTTATCTACTACATCACACTATCATGTGTCTAGAAGTGGACGACTTTCGGCTGAATGATGTTGATGATAATGATCCTCAAGACCTAATTTCGGTAATGGTGGCCAATCCCAAAATTGATTAGCCAAGTTCGCAGGAGATATTATAGGACACAAGACACAGGTCTGTTCCTTTACTCTCTTGGTCCGATTTGACGGCAATCCGATATGACCGGATAGAGATCAGTACGTGGTTTCCAAAGCACGGCGACCATCACACCACCACCTTCCAATCTTCAGACTGCTACTAACAAATTCCTTAGGGTCTTGCCACACCAATCGATCGATCGATCGGAGTAGTCGAAACTCCACGCTTGCCAGTCGGTGTTACAACCAAGTGACCAGCAGGACAGATGATGATAAAGATGAAGTTATCAACATAATGAATATACATATACAAGGCATTAAGTCCGCCTTTGTACAGTGTTTTTACTTGTGCATAAAGTTTTAATAAATAAATAAATAAATATACCGTAAAGTCAAGGTACTTTGGCCTTTAGCTAAAACATTGGCCCTTACTTATAAACCAATAGGAAGACATTACACTGTGTTTACCGGGTTCATCTTTGCTAAAAGTTTGGGCCCTGGGTCCCAGGTCCAAAGTAACCCGACTTTATTGTATTAATTAAATAAAAAATCCAACCGTTTTGAAATCTTCCTTCTCTTTTTGAAATGATTTAAAAATATCCACTGTTTGGCTAACCAGTTTTGCCCTGACCTTTTTTCGAAAAATCCTACTTATTTCCAAAGCACAACCCTCCTACACGGGCCTAATGTTGGCCAGTAATGGATAGTCGTTTGGCGCGAAGGTCGTGTAATAAATCCAGCCACTGCATGCACTCGCACGTGTGATCTATCGCGGACTGACCTCACACTGAGGCTACCTACTACTTCCTATCTTTAACCGTTTCAAACCCTCATTTTGTTTCAAGGATCATCATCTGTTTAGCCTTCTCCCATCTATACCATCTACTCTACTAACCTAAATAGCCTCCTCACTATCCTCCTGAAGTCCAAAATTGTAATTGAACGGTGTACAAAAAACCGGCAGTGTGATCTGGACTCGTACTCAAAGGATTCGGTACCATAAACCGAATAAAACACGTTATTTTTTGATTATTGATTCTTTTGAAAAAGGAACACATTTTTTTTTTGAAAATTTTACTTGCCCCTTATTACGGTTCATGAGATACAACCCGCTGACAGACGGACGGACGGACGGTGTTGTAGTATATTAGACTGCAAGGATGTGGTTCGGAAATCTATACTTATCACACTATCACACTAATATTATAAAGGCGAAAGTTTGTGAGTGTGTGTGTGTATGTTTGTTTGAGACCAATTTTGATAAAATTTGGTATGCAGGAAGCTGACACCCTGGATTAATACATATGCTACTTTTTATATATATATAAACCGCGGGTAACACCGCTGGGCGCAGCTAGTAATATTATAAATGCGAAAGTTTCGATGTTTGGATGGATGGATCTATTTTTGTTACTCAATCACGTCAAAACGGTTGAACGGATCTAGATGAAATTTGACAAATGTATAGTATCGGGCGGAGCCGCGGGCGGCAGCTAGTATGCCATATTTTCATTATGTTTTCTGTATATAAGGTGTCCAGTAAATAAGTACGTCAAAGTGCAGGGGGTAATTGCTTGGGTCAATACCTGCCAGAACAACACAGTATAAGTTCCGCAAAATAATACGGATTCACAGTTATACAAAATTTTCCGAAATAACAGAAAAAAACTAGTACCATAAACTTTAATTAATAGCTTGTTTAATGGTCATTTTGGAAAGATACAATACCAGTTTATAAGAAAAAAACAAAATACAAAATGCTATTCCACTTCACAGAGGACATTTTATTTTAATTGCAAGAAACATTGACTTTGAATTAGAGTACGTTCGTATTACGATTCGAATTACTTTATAGTTAATCTACGACCAACCGGGCGATCGGTCTGTAAATGAAATCTCGAAGGACAGTAAAAAACCGGAGGGGATAAGTTTCATAAAAAAATAATTGAATAAATCACAAAAAATGCTCAAACTGCTTCCCTTGTGCCCTAATAAATGCTCGCCATTTTATTAAGAATGAGCTTTTGATTCTTCTCAGACTTATTTGGGCTATTGTTCTTAGAATCTCAATATAGAATCAAAAAGTTCAATCACAGATTTGATTTTGGTGGCATCAGACTGCTTGAAAAGTGATTTTTTGAGGTCGATTTTTTAGGAAGAATATAATTTTTTTGTTTTGCTATTATTTTCTTAATTTACATGAACTATCCAACGCCGCCCTTACATATGACCACGCACTTCTGGAACAGCCTGTATAAACACCTAAATCTCTGTCTAAAACTTCTGGGTTTACAGGCTTCATGTTTTGGTAGATACAGATACACAGAAAACACAAAATTATAAATAGATATATAACACTGCGTATATAAAACTGTTAGGTACACGTGTTTACTTGTTTTAAGTAAAACTTAAGTCGTAAAAGTAAGTAATAATATCGAAAAATCAACTATAAGTTATGCTGTAAATTAACATAATTTTAACAAATTGCTAATTAGTAGTTTAACTACTAACGTTTTATTGTTTTATGATTACGGAAGCTAATACATTTTATAACTTGAACTTTAAGTTGGTTATTTATACATTCAATCTTATTCATAAAAACACAAATGCTGATTTCGATTTATACCTAAGTACTACGTACAAGATGTGACGTTCTGGACACTCATCTTTTTTGACTGAAACGTAGATTTGACTCTACAACTAACTTCAGTGTGGCTTTGACAGCGGTGTACGGAGCGGCGCTAATAATGTGATCATTCAGATCAAAGCGTGACATAAATACTGATTCAGTAGTCAAATAAAATTATATTTTGTTCAAATGAATACATAAATAAACCATTAATAATTATCGTAATACCACAATAGAAAAAGCAATGTTTCAATTGTTGCCATTACACCTGCAATCATAGACTAAAACATTCAGATGTTCCATTACAAAAACGGTTGTAGGTAAAAATGTGTGACTAAACACAGGTGGTGATTTATCCAGTGTTTTAATTTGTTTTACCGTGTTAATTATCAATATGTATTTAATGTTCTTTTCTTTAAAGTAACGCTGTATTTTTCAATGTTCAAAAATATGACTGCGTACGTATTTAATTTTTGTTTCTGCGTTCGTTTTTTTGCGTCGTGTGTTTGTTGCTGTTGTGTTGTATCTGTGTCAAATAAATGTTTTTTTTTCTATTCTATTTGTTATTTATTTCGATACTGCAAAAATACATCAAGAAATGTCAGTCAGCATCATGAGGTGTCAGTTAAACGCATAACAATTGTAATTTGTCTATAATATGTAGGTATGTACCTACTTAGAAATATATAAGTATGTTTATCAGTTGTCTGATTGCCATAGCACAGGCTCTGCCTAGTTTGGGATCGGATGACCGTGTGTTGTCCCAAGTTATTATTATATTATAATTACTTATTAATAATTATTCCTCATTTTTTTTAATTCAATACTGATAAATTTTAAGAAAGATTATGAAGTCTAATGAAGTAATTGTAGGTAAAAAGCTGTGTCTCTTCTGCGTTGAAAAATCTAAAGAGACTTTAAGTTGTCACACGTTACCTACGTAAACGCATAAGTGCCATGAAATTCCTGGCGCTTACCTAAGACGTTTTGTTGCTGAGTTTTAAATCCGATATGGAGATTTTATATTCCATGAGAATTTGAATTTAGAATCCGCTAATCAGTATTTTAAACCAATCATACGCTTAGAATTTTGACACATCGATTTGCAAACGACTAAAGTAGTCTATAGATGTGTTAATCTAGGGTGTCAGCTTCCTCCATACCAAGTTTATCAATATTGGTCCAGCCGTTTGCACACATACTCACAAACTTTCGCCTTCATAATATAAGTGTGATATATATATACTGTGATCTGTCTGTGGGTCCTTTAATCTGCCAAATGTCCAACTAGGCACTTTTTCCTTCATATTGAATCCTACTTCCGACCGGTAGCAAAAACTGTTTTGTATATTTTCAGACTCAGTAACTTGAATCACTTTTGTAACGTAATTACGAGTTTTGTAAAGTTCCCGAGTGTCGGGTGCGACGAACTCGGAAACTTGGTGTCGTTACCTTGTTTGTTTACAGTTTTTTTGTTGAAAAACGAAAAGAAATGCTCTAGATTCTATTAGGAAGAAATGGGCGAAGAATCAAAACCTCTCGTAGACTGGAGCGATGCTACAACGTGATGAAGATTCCACCATTTTGCTCTAAAATCATTCCACTGGCACGACACTAGTAAAACACTTAGGTATCGACGTTTGGTAAAAAAAAACTGGCTAAGTGCGAGTCGGACTCGCGTGCAAAGGGTTTCGAACGAATTTCATTTTTCTAACACTATAGACTTCTAATAGATTTTTCAGTAATCATTAATTGAAATGTCAAACGGTACAGTTTGAAAAACTTTTCGTTTTCTATTTTTCTTGTTCGGCCCGTAAAAGTGACCGCCATACCAACATTTATTTATTTACGTAACGCTTTCGTGTTTGGGCCACGGAAGTTCATATGTGTACCAAATTTCACCTGAATTGGTATAATAGATTCGGAGATGATTGGCTTGGCAGACGGACAGACAGACAGACAGCCAGCCAGACAGACACCCGAGTGATCCTATGAGGGTTCCGTTTCTTACGGATGTTCGGAACTCTAGAAACATGGTCGGCAATCGGTGACTTTTAAACAGTAATAAACTGCTAATAACAGCCGTACGGACCTAACTTCAATGCTTGTCGAGGTCGGTTAATGATTGAATGATGGAGTTGTGACAAGCAATTTTTTAATTTTTTTTCTTGAAATTTTATAGGTTCTTTGCAAAATTCTATAATAGGTATGATAAAAGAGATTCGGTTTAATATAAAATGAATCCATTTTATTGAAAGATTTTTTTACAGAAAGTTAACAAAAACTATGTCTCGCCTTAGTAATAATAATAAAATTTATTTTGGACACATAAACACAACACACAATACACATCAACATCAGAAATAATGAAAATACATAAACGGGGACCGTGTCACTAATACACAGTCTCGTTTAAATTACTGGAAAAGCAAATTAAACAAAAGTAAATTAAATTAAATTAGGTCATATGATCATTAGATCTCTTTTTATTATATCAAACGTTACACACCCCATAAATACACGTATATACCTGATGCGATAGCGCGGTCTTAAAATTTACTTATTTACGACTTAAAACTAACAAAAATTACATGTAGGTAATACCAATAATTTCTATACTAAGTTCGCCAAACACAATATTTAAAATATAAAATAAAAACAAATAGCCTACCCTAATCTACACTATAACACAAAATAAACAACAGTGTTTTTGCGAATTCACTTAAATAACATGTAAATACGATCTTGATGTGAAGATCGTTAATAACCCGAATTGCGTGGGTCAATGGTGTTTTGGCGAGAAGGTTGGTCCTGGCAACAGGCACGGCCAGCAGCGACGGGCGGCGGCGCCGCCTCCACATACCAGACCACTAGGTACACATAAACTCAGGCACTGCAGTACTCCTGGGTTATGCTCAATGCCACGAAGTAACCTAACCAGATACGCGACAAGAGTGAATTCACGTAGCACCCTCAGTTGGTTGTACCCGACCATACCGAGCACAAACAGAGTGGGGTACATCAACGGCTAAAACGAATATACCCCATTTAATTAAAAATTCAAATAATTGTATAATTGTTGTTGGGTTCTCACGTCCTTCTCCTCGTCCTCGTCACTATCGGGGCCATCCGGCCAGTGCTTTTGGCTCAGGAAAAGGCATGGCTCCCTGTCGTTTTGTGCGAAGCAGTTCCTGTGTCACATAGACAGGGAGCCGGACGCTCTGTGTCACCACTGCGTTGACTGTCGGGGGTCACAACGCGGCATATGCTGGCAGAGTGTGCCCTCATCTCTGTGGTAGGCAGTGACCTCTCGCTGCCGGCCGTAGTCCGTTCTAGGAACGGCGGCGAGGAGTCCTGGGACGCAGTGGTCTCCTTCTGCGAAACATTTATCACGCAGAAGGAGGCTGTGGAAAGGGAGGGGAGATCTCAACCTCTTTCCCGGCCCGCAGCAGATGCACCGGGCGTCGGAGGAGGGTATACGGGTATATTGTATAATTTATTTATTTATTTCCTTGCTCTCATTCACCTAGTACAACAGCCAGTTTTTATATATAAACACTGTTACATATTTGATTTGCTAGGACTGTAGATCGATATAAAAGATGCAGTTTGTGAGGATATTATTACGTGAGTACAATATAATACAGTCATACATAATTAAGTCAAAATCAACGCAGAACACTTTTGATGATCATCACATGTCGTAAAGTTATTAAAATTATCACAAATTCCGTACCATGCCATACCGTGGTGCATGCAAACCATACCGGGTAGCCTATCAAAAGGCATATTATATGGTTATAACGGTGAAATAAAGAAAAATAAAATACAAGAAACAAAAGGTTTTAATATCCTAATTAATATGCGGCCTCAGAACTACCGTGCGAATTGTGCGTTATTGGTTCAATCACTTTCGTCTGGTAAATTTTACCCCGTAACCACCAAGAGAAGTAGGATGATTTAGGAGGTAATATTTCTCAAACGAACGACCTCTCGACCGAATTTCGATTACGGTCGCCTATCTCAACGGAGATTAACCAAGTACATATATTATCTCTGGCGTACTCGTACACACTCGATCACAATAATAGTGCACGAGTGTGTGCGCAAACACAGCTGCACTCTCTGTTCCTGTAGTCTGAAAGTCTGATGAGACGGCAATAGAACACGACCGGAGAAATCAGGCGTAGGAACGGTTTTACGTTTTTTGCGAGGCACGGGGTGTCCACACCACCAACTTCCAAACTCCTGGGTGCTACTGAGGTATTCCTAGTGGAATAACTCAATTACACTTTTTGCCCGACCTGGAATCAAACCCATGAGCACGCACGGCAGTCGCACATGTAACCACAAAACTAGCTTGCTATGTGCGCATTACAATGATTGCTGTTTGAAACTCCTAGTTTTCACATTAGAACTCATATTAAAAAAAAAAGACTATTTGTCCTAGATTTCATACAAAAAGAGTTTTAAATATGATGATATTATGACTGACTTCAAATAAGGAAAGCCATGGCTTAAGTGTATTGTTTTTTCAAATTAAAATCCAACTCCACCTGAAGTTGTGATAGCCCATTTGCCGTTTATCTTGGGGACAAACGGCAACGGTAAAGACCTAATATTCAGGGTAAAGTAAACACTACGTAGTTTTAACATCTGTAATATAAACTAGTTAAGTAAGTTAGAGGTCACCTCATACTTTTTCCCCTTCACAAGGTTCATACTATCTGCTATTTCGTGCAGAGTCTTGTCTTTCATTTCCGGAAGATACTTGTATAACAGAATTAAAGTTAATACTGTAAAAATTCCAAACGTCAGGCATGCTCCATGTATTCCACAAGTTTTAAACAATAATGGAGCTAGTTTTAAACACAAACCAGTAACAATCTTACCAGTTAATGCAATAATACACACTGATAAATTTCGAGATCTTATCGGGATTAATTCTCCGTACATTGACATAGAAATTGACAAAGGTCCACAACTAACAGCTATCGAGAAAGCAACAAATAAAGATATTGTGATATACTTATTCTCCATGATAACATTTGAACTAATTAAATACAAGTATAACGACAACACAAACAAAAACATGGCACCGACACTCGATGCGGCAAACAATAATGTGCGTCTTTTAAAAATGTTCGATAAAACGCAACCTCCGTACATACTTAACACTGTAACGCCATCTATTATTAACATTGCGGTGTACGCCGTTGACTCACTGTTTGTTATTTTCTTTAAAACGTCTATAGAGTACACAGTGAAAACTAATTTTCCTGAACAGGAGCCCAAAAAAGCTGTTAAAAAAGCCAGTAATGTTGGTTTATAAAATTCCACAGATATGATTATTTTGAGGGTGTTCAACACACGTTTTCTTACAGATATATTTGTAGTTGTGCAGCGGTTTATATATTCCTTTTGAGAGTTTATCAATGCTTCTAATTCTTTCTCTGAATCTTCATCACAACCCTTCAACGAGCGATGTGATGCTGCACATTCTTCAAACCTTCCTCTGCTGGCTAACCAGTACGGAGACTCGGGCCAGAAAAAAACAGTCAGTAAGGTGTACAGTGAACATACTATTCCAACAAGAGGTATATTCTTCCAGTGAAAGAAGGTACCTATCGCATTTGAAGCCCAAACACCCCAGAAGAGCGTAGCTACTTTAAATGTTAGAAATATGCCTCTATATTTTGGTGAAATATACTCAGTTAAGATCATAATAGTTACGGTAGTTTGTGAAGCAAAAAATAACCCTTGCATGATATTACTTATCAATATATGAGTGACGTTCGTACTACAGTATAAAACTATGAACGCGGCCAATGTGTCTACGACTGCGATGAGGTAAGGTTTCTTTCTGCCGAAGAATTTTGTGGCGATAGTGATCATGATCACGAAGAAAAACCCGCTGAAGCTCTGCGCGGATGCTGAAAAATACAATTTCAGTATAAAAACCGGCTAAGTGCGTGTCGGGCCACGCGCAGTGTAGGATTATGTCGTTGCCGTCACAATTGCCATATCAGAATGATAGTTTTGTTCAAAACACGGAAATATGCACGAAGTTACAACATTCTATGTAGTTCTCGTTTTTTTACGTACGCGAAAGTGAGTTTGTTTGATTGTTAGTTACGGTTTCAAAGAGCTGCAGAGAAATATTGCTGCTGAACCGATTTTGATGAATTTTGATTCTAAGTTAGATGGGACTTGGGAGATAGTTTTAAGCTGTCTTTAAGTCATTTTGCGAAAATCTACATGAATGCGGGCACAGTCGCGGGCAAAAGCTTGTTATTGATAATTTATTGTACTATTCAATTAATTTTGTTTGACATTGTTCATAATATTTTGAACGACATGACAAAATATTGACAACCTACCTATTACTGTTAGAATCACACACTGTTGTACTTACTTATCTACTTATATTTACAGAATATAGCATCAGATAACGAAAACAAAATAAAAAACTTACTTATCCAAGAAGCCATGTCGCCTGTAATAACTTCAGTATTGTTCGCTTCCCGTCTGATCTGAGGGATGAACACGGTCGGTGCGCCGGCGCAGAGTCCGAGCAGGAATATAGAGGTCCATACTCCACTGCAGATCAGCAACTGGAAATTAAGTTTACAAATATATAATCAATATCCTATAAGGAATTTTAAACGCAAAAAGCAATGAAGAAAGTGTTGTACGAGTATATCTATATAATTTCTATGCTGCTACTCAAGGTCTAGAAGAAACGTTCTCACAGTGGGCTGCGAGGCTACGTGGCCACATAGCAGATTTCTGAATGTAGTCCATCTATCCGTCGCTTCATTTGTCTTACGTTCGCATATATATCAGAAAAACCAGCGGAGAAGAAGTTCGTTCCTTGAGGGAGGCCATGGTACACAAATTTGACCTTAAGCCTTGTCTCCCAGTGAGGTGATGATAATCTTTTAACGCCACCAAAATACAAGCGTGTCTTTTTACCGCAGAAAGGAGTCGTTTCGACCAAACTCCTACTTTTCGGGTTACCTACATCTGTTCCTGTAACGTTCGAGCTCCTGGGCATGGAGTTGTCAACCATTTTTTTTAAGTATCTGCAGACTAGAGTCTGTATCGTGTGGAGCCACTACAGAAAGTCATAAAAATTATTTATTAAATAATTAGGCCGTCAACACATTTCTTTTACTACGTATTTTAAAGTTAACTTCTACGTACTATGGAACAGTTACGTTCGAAGGAAACTATCAAAAAGTGATTAAACTGGTGGACAAGGTATAGTCCTCCGAAATATACAACGTGTTACAGAATGGTCGACTTACAAGGAGTCCCTTGTCAGGTAGTTTTTTGTGCTCAAAATTATTACAGAGAGACACAGATTATATAGATATATAGGTTCGTCCGTTATTGGAACCCAACCTGGGTTCCAATAACGGACGAACCTAGAGAGACGGGAACTAGAGTGCCTGAGCGAAGCGAGCGACTTTAAACCCTGCAGTTAGAAATAGGAGCCCCGGGGCTTGAAGATGACGACGATGGCGCGATGTTCGATTTTCTCCATTTTTAAATATCCCCGATGGCACAAAATAAGTAAACGTTACTAATGGGAAGCCAAAAAAACAGATATCGTGTTCATTTGAATACAAATCGCCGCCCCCAAAGGATAAAATGGTAATAGCGAAACCAGTCTATATTAGCCAAGTAAAAGGCAGAAAAAATTGGCGCTATGAATAATTTGAAATTGAAATTAAACTTTGATGTTGTTTAAAATTAATGACCTGTACGAACCTCCAGCTTAGCACGACCGTTATTCCAAATGCGTACTGAGTGGCTATATTTGAGACAATTGAGCCCGGTGCCTATCAGTTACCTAAGACCCTACGGACTATAAACCTAGCCCTATAGAAAAAAAAAATATAATTATAATTCTTTATTTTCAGGCAACTAAGGCCCATAGATAAAATACACAAATTAAACATACAACAAATAAACTTATACATATTAATCTTACTTAATTAACTTATAAACCAAGACACACGAAGTGACGGCGTCAAGTTACGCTGCGCGGTGTCGCGTAGCCTGCCGCGAAAANTCCGCAATCCCCGGCTGGTGCCGGCCCGCCTCTGCGGGCCACCTCGCGTCGGCGAGGGGAGTGAGGTGTTTAACTCCCCTCGCTACGTCAAAGAGGGGCGCACGGGAACACCACGCGCCGCCACCTCGGGTCCGGATGAATGGGGGGCGACGGACATCCCCAAGTCCGCCGCCCCTGGACCCAGTTAGGGGGGCCGGAAGAGGGCAGCGTATGCCCTCCTCCGACGCCCGATGCGCCTGCTGCGGGCAGGGAGAGCGGTTGTGATCTCCCTCTCCCTTTCCGCAGCCTCCTTCTGCGCGATAACTGTCTCGCAGAAGGAGACCACCGCGTCCCAGGACTCCTCACCGCCGACCATAGCATGGACTACGGCCGGCAGCGAGAGGTCACCGCCTACAACAGAGATGAGGGCACGGCGCGGCTCCTCCCAAGCTGCACACTCTGCAAGCGTATGCCGTGCCGTGTCCTCCCGACAGTCGACGCAGTGGTGGCATCGAGCGTCCGGCTCCCTGCCTATGCGACACAAGAACCTCCCGAAGCAGCCATGCCCCGAGAGGACCTGCGTCGCACGAAACGTCAGAGAGCCGTGCCTTCTCCCGAGCCACAGGTCGAGCACTGGCCGGATGGCCTCGATGGTGATGAGGCCGGCGGAAGGGCTCGAAAGCCTGTCCCGCCATTCCGCCACCAGGACCCCGCGCAGCTGCGACCGACGCAACTCCAGGTGTCGCTGCGTCAGTCGCTCGCCGCGCGCCCGCGCGTCCTCGCGCCACCTGTGTAGTGACGCGAGCACTTTCGCCTCCAGGTCCCACGGCGGAGATCCGGCCAGTGCGCAAGCCGCCTCGTAGGAGATCGTGCGATATCCCCTGATGACTCTGACGGCCATCACCCTCTGCGGCTTCCGCAGAACAGTGATGGTGCTGGCCGTCAGGTCAGTCGCCCAGATCGGGGCCCCATAAAGGGCCATCGATCGCACGATCCCCACGTACAACCGCCTACAGGCGGTGCTCGGGTCCCCCAGATTGGGAAGCAGCGTTGACAGCGCCCCCGCCGCGCAGTGCCTGAGCGAAGCGAGCGACTTTAAACCCTGCAGTTAGAAATAGGAGCCCCGGGGCTTTAAGATGACGACGATGGCGCGATGATCGATTTTCTCCATTTTTAAATATCCCCGATGGCACAAAATAAGTAAACGTTACTAATGGGAAGCCAAAAAAATCAGATATCGTGTTCATTTGAATACAAATAGCCGCCCCCAAAGGATAAAATGGTAATAGCGAAACCAGTCTATATTAGCCAAGTAAAAGGCAGATAGAATTGGCGCTATGAATAATTTGAAATTGAAATTAAAATTTGATGTTGTTTAAAATTAATAACCTGTACGAACCTCCAGCTTAGCACGACCGTTATTCCAAATGCGTACTGAGTGGCTATATTTGAGACAATTGAGCCCGGTGCCTATCAGTTACCTAAGACCCTACGGACTATAAACCTAGCCCTATAGAAAAAAAATATAATTATAATTCTTTATTTTCAGGCAACTAAGGCCCATAGATAAAATACACAAATTAAACATACAACAAATAAACTTATACATATTAATCTTACTTAATTAACTTATAAACCAAGACACACGAAGTGACGGCGTCAAGTTACGCTGCGCGGTGTCGCGTAGCCTGCCGCGAAAACGTCGGTAGACTACACCCTTCGGCCAAAACTCTTCCTTTAGGAACGTGTCGAGATGTTGTGTCGGAACCCGCACCACAAACGACTTGAAGTCGGTGTTGTGACGCTGTTCCAACTTCTCGACCCTCAAGGTCCAGTTTGTCTTCACCTTCATGTACTCCACGATCTCCTCAACCTTCGTGGAGCGATGCAGTCGGGACACATACAGCAACGTCGAAGGTATCGCTGGACGTAGCAGCATATTTGGTCCTGTCAGTCCAGCACCGCATTGATTGTGACAAGTAGGCTTCTTTTTCTTCTTCTGTACTTTGATGAAGCCTTCCTCATCACACTCGTGCTTCGCTGAACAGCGCTGTATCGGATTCCTCGGAAGGGTTTCACAGCGACAGTTCTGCCTTCCCCCTTTCGGCTGCTTAGGTTGTGACGCAGCTGGTTTGTTGAAAAATGACCTAGCACCCTAGTTATCCTAACTCTAGGCCTGACCTACCACACAATTCATACCAAACGTAAGTTACGTTGGTTTTACGTGAGGGAAGTCTGTGACAAGGAGGATTTGTGTAAGAAATGGATACGTTTGTATATTTCGTTTGTTTATGTATTAAGATGATATATGAAGATATATATACATATTTATATTACTTGTATATTTGTATAAGTTTTTCTGTCCGTTCATAATATAAACTACTCAGAAACTCATCACTCCAGCAAATAAAACTCGACGGCACGGTTGACGTAGTAGTTGAGCGATTGACTATTGCGCTGCGTGTCGTGGGTTCTATTCCCACACGGAACAAGTATTTGTATGGTCTACAGATAGTTGTTCCGGGTCTGGCTGTTTGTATATGTGACTTTGTATGTAAACGCACCCACGATACAGGAGGAGTTCCTAGCATGGAGAAACGTTTTTTAAAAAACAAAAAAGAATTAGTCATGTCTTTTAAGGTGTTAACTATACTTGTGCGATTGTAAAGTAACGGGGCCAGAAAGTAAGAACACTGAGCAAAAGAAGTTTTACATGAAGGAACTTTATAAACTTCACGTGATCTTATGGATTGACTGGTTTATTAGTTTTTAGCTTTAATTTAAAGTTAACGAACATTTAGGACCTCAAACTCTTCATATAATTTCGACGTAGAGTATCTTAAGGATTTGAAATTAATAACTATTAAAATACACCTCTGGGCGCGTTAAATTTTCATACAAGTACTTTTTCGTGCATCTCTCCAACGGCGACATATAAGTAGCGATTGATTGACATAAAGCTAGTTAAACAATTCTGTAAGTCTTTCTGTCTCTTATGTTTCTTTTTTTTTTTTAATAGGTATTAGTGTGTATTCTACATTTAAGATTACTGATATGCCAATATTTCCAATTAAATTTACACTAGAATTAGTATTTAGCACGTAGTTGCAGATAAAATATGGCGATCGTGATCACTAATAGCAAGAGAACACATCCTTTCTTATATATATATATATATATATATATTAACTCTGTTTGTCTGTCTGTCGCACTTTCACACCAAAACTACTGAACCGATGAAAATGAAATTTGATACACAGATAGTCTAGAGCTTGAGAAAGGTCATAGGCTTACTTTTTAATGCGAAAATGGTTTGTAAGGGGTTGAAAGGGGGGATGAAAGTTTGTATGGAAATATGTAAGGTTTATGTGAATGTTTTATAAGTTTGCGACAAGAGGCAAAATATTATAGAGCTATTCTAATGTAACATTTACGGAGTCATTAAAAAATGTGAAACTGAAGTTAACGCGAGTAAGAAAGTGGCCAAGCACCGCGCAATACACAATGAATGAATTTTCAAAAATCCTTTCTTTTCAGTAAGATAATTTTAGTAAGATCATCATATTTTTAGTAAGATTAGTGATAGGCATAATTTTAATACTAGAAATAGGAATAAACTAGATCAACCCCGATTCAGATTGGCTAAAGTACACACTTCTTTTATGGGATATTGTATTAAGTTTTATAATAAAATACCACGTGAGATTCTCGAACTGAATGAGAAAAAATTTAAAACATGCATAAAACGCACTCTATGTAGACAGGCATATTATAAACTGGAAGATTATATCCTTGATAAAAATGCTTGGCTAAATGCCGGTCCTGCTCCACAGCCTCAGCCGCTTGGTTCAACTAGTTAGGTTTTATATGTATTTGAAAGAGATGCTCACCCTCTTTTATGTCTAATAATAATACATTATTAACTTAACTTTTTCTGTATTTTCAGATTGATATTCATAGTTTTATATAATGTAGAAGCAATTTTTATTTCAAGTTCTGTAAATGTGAGGACCATGGACCATTATGTTAATAGATAGTTTCCTTGTTTGTCATGAAATAGCGGGGGCAGTTGAGGGTGTGTCATGCTCACTCCAATGTCTCGCTGATGGTGGCGCGTGTATCGGATCATTCAGTTCCCTTCAAAATGGTTGAGCTGAATGGTGCTGATGCACGCGTCATGTTCGTGAACGGGCGCCGTCAGTGGAGACTGGTCATCTCTTAGTTGCCACTGGCCTCATTTTAATAATTGATACTATAAATTGTTTTTTTTCTTTCTTTACATTGTTCTCATATATAAAAGCAACAAGGTAAATGTAACCAGGATTTTTGTAAACATAAAATGATTTAAAAGAGTGTCCGTGGAGTTTCTTGCACGTTCTTCTCCATAGAGATCTACGCTTTCGAACGTGCAAATAGCTTTATGTTTTTGACGGACTGACTTTGACAATTCAAAAGTACCTGATAATGGTTTATTTGAAATAAATGCTTTGACTTTGACTTTGATAAACACCGTCCCTCCTGTGTTACTGAACGGGGTGGAGTTGCACAGGGTGTATTCTTTTAAATACCTGGGCCACTTGGTGACGAACGATTTGAAAGACGGCGCGGATATGGAGAGAGAGCGCAGAGCATTGTCGGTTCGGGCTAATATGCTGGGCGGGAGACATGGCAGCCCGTTGGTGAGGTCACTTATCACCTGTACATTGTCGGTGTTATTAGTTAAGTACTGGCATCGGTTTAGCCTATTGTTACTAACCCAATGGATCTTGGTTATCTTTAAATAAATGATTATTATTATTATTATTCCGTGTATTCATTTAAACATACATACAATTATATTTTTCTATTAAATCTTTTGTACGCTACCCCTACTTAAAATTGTATGGTTATTATCCATACTTAAATCCTACACCATTTGTGCTAGGTATGGTAGCCTACCAAAGAAGTCAGAAGAAATCTTGCCACAGTTAAATATTTCATTCGCCTTATTCGTGGTTCCCACTTCAACTTCTCGCTGTTACAGCACATTCCTTTTAATATACCTCTTCCTATCCGTCATACACTTCGCCCTCGGCAACGTCCTATATTTCCAGTGCCTCAAATCGGTCCCAAATCCCTTAAGACCAGTCTATTGTATGTAGCTCTCACCCTTATAAACAACATTTTATTATTTGACGATACGTTAGATATCTTTGCGACTGCTGAGCTGAGCTTCCTGAGCACTGCTACTCATTACCTAGAGTCCATTGCTGCCTGTAGTACAATCTCTTGTGACTAATCTAATAATTTAATATTAATTCTTATTTTGTTTAACGTTTTAAATAATTGTGTACTTTTGTTTGTTTTTAGTTTTTCGATTTAATATTATTGTATATTTATAATTGTAAATTGATAATTTCATACTAATTCAATGTCGATGATAATTTCTAATTTTCTTTTTTTTTTTAATTTAATTTCTTTTCTCATCTAATTTAACTCATTCAGTGTGTCTGTAATAATTGATAATTTCTTATAATTGTTTCCTTTGATTTAGTGTTATAATTTATTCTTGATTGTTTATTGATGATTGTATTATGATTTAATGACATTTATAATTTCTGTTTTTTCATTTTTTTTATTTTTGCCTAGATTTGTCAGGTTTTGTTCACAGTGGTATTTTGTTTTTTTTTAATAATATTTTAATTTTGTTTTTGACAGACCAATAACTTGTTTGTGTGGTTTTTTAAACTGTTAGGTCAAGTTGGTTTTAATGATAAATAAATAAATATTTTTTTTAAATATTTCAATAAAAAAAAACCTTTTAAAATATAAAATAGTAGCACACCGGTATCGGGAACAGGGTCCAAGGTACTGGCTAACAATACGATCCGTGTCCAGAAGTAGGTACTCGTTTCTGAATCAGGCAGTCTAAACCGCTGTATATAAACTGATTTGTCCTGCCTGGCTGTGGCAGTCACGACAAAGCATTTTATTTATATAGAAGATAGATAAATACTTTTCATAAATAGTAATATGTCTTTTCTTGTAATTTTCAAAAAGATTTTAAAATACATGTCAAATATTTTTGGGGATACTTCTGGACCCGACGCATGACGGAACGTCACCATAAAGAGCGCTTGTTTAGCACTTCTTTGTGAAAATCTATAAATTCCAGCGGAGCCGCGGGCAAAACTAGTTATTGATAGTACTCAATTATTTTTGTCTGATTTTTTAAATATTTTTGCGCCTCATGAACACCCTACTACTACACCCTAATTCTGTAAAATATCACACAGTAATGTCACTCTACTTAATCAGGTTTTCAAAAAATTGCCTGGTTGGTGCGCCGACGCGAAAATTTATCTGGCGCCTACCATAATTTCAATTACAACTAATATATTACTCACCTGTCTCAAAAATGGTTTCCAATCTGTGTTGTTTTGAAATTTCCGCTGTTCACAGTTTTGTGGAATTTCTTCATAGTGCGTATTTTCCATCATTGTAGTATTCCTTTATTAATATTTTACTCTCAACCGATTCTTGTTACTTTTATGGACGGCAACACACATAAGAATTTGCCAAAATCACGGCAAGTGCTAATTTGAATACATATTTCATTAAATGATGCACACGTGCGTACTGTTGAATCGTTTGGTGTGATATAAGAGATTAAGCTTAGTCAACCGGTTCAGCTTAGACACCCACTAATATTGATACATTTTGAGTTGAACTGCCAGCAGCGAATTTTGTACATATTTATTTCTGAAAATGAAGGTTTTGCAGACCAAGGTAGAAAAATCAAACCACTTTGTTACCAATCTTGGGCAGCTTTAGTCACTCATTACAAACAAACAATTAACAAAACGTATTTTAGGAACATAAATCTTTCTCTTTCATAACTATAATAAGAAATTATCATTTATTAAGTCTTATAAATCACATTAAATGACAACTATGTTACCGTTGTGCACTTTTGCTTACAAAGATTTGACGTAAAATTAATATATGTAAAAATATCTTAACAACGTATTTAACATTGATATTAAAAAATATTATCTCGCATCTGATATATCTGTAATGTAGCTTATCATGCCAATTGTACAACTCAAATTGAAAACCTTTACTTACTTAGAAATAGGGACATAATGGTAACACAGTTGTTCAACAGTAACAGTTGTTTCAATAGAGAATTCTCTTCTCTACAAAAATAGCTAATCAGTCTCTTAGTTACCACAAAGGTTGAAGATAATAATTTAATCCTACTATTATATCCGTTTTACCAAAATCACAGCACTTATGCAGGTTGGATTACTTGAAAATTAATTAAAATATCCCTGTTGCAGGTCAAGGGTTTCCTGAAGTATATCAAGTTTCTTCCTCGATGCCGCAATCGTCTGTTCTTCAAATATTTTCGTGAAAATTCTTCTTTCTTTTCGACTCTTAATTTTCTTGTACCGTTCTTTTATCGCATTCGTCAAAATTTTGTACTTTTCAGCTGTTTTGTCAGTATCCTTAGCTTCATTCTCTTTACTTCGGTTTAATCTATGGCACTTCTTCTTATACTTTTGGTATTTTCTCTCAGCTGCTTCTAGCTTTTCTTTCAGATTTACGTTTTCTCTATAGAGTTTAGTTCTGTCCCTTCTCACCTGTTTTCGTGCACGATTCTTCGCAGAAACAGAAGCTAATGCAGATGAAGTCACCGTTGGTGTTGATCGTTCCTTAGCCGAACGAGATAGAAATAGTGATTGTCTAGGCGTCTGTTCATGAGATTTTTTTCGAGTGGCATTGTGGCGCGAAGACAATGGAGATGGAGACAAAGAAGGTGTCCGCAATCTGCGAGAATCAGGTATCGGACAATTTTCAGGAATATTTGGTGCATTTTGTCCTGTTGGTGGAGTGTTCACACAAAGTGTCAGGTTGAGGGGTCAATTCCGGAGTGTTTCTTGTAATAGATGGCAGGGCATGAATGCGGGCTCTTCTTTAGCTGTTAGCGATCCGCCATTTTCTTTTGGCTTGGCGATATTCACGTGTTGTTAAGTCTTTGACGAGGCGTTTTGTTTTGTGGTACCTGTCTAGAGCCTTTTTTCTTGCTTCCTCATCTTTAACAGGGTCTAATTTTTACTTGTTTCGGTACCGACGTTGTTTTTCGGCTGGAGTTAGCAGCATGATCTTCTGTAAAAGATAAAAACATGGCATTATAGTACTAATTTTACCGTCAGCAATTAAAGTAATTCAGCAAACAAATGTGAAATTGTTAAATTATAAACCTGTGGGTCGATACGAACAAATCAAGTTAAATAAAATTAGAAAGAATTAGTGACAGAGTATACTTACAACTGCGTTACCATTTTTACAACTGCGTTACCACAGCGGAGTAACAAAGTGGGCCGGTAACAACTGTAAAATAACATGATGCTACCTGATATTTACGAAATGACCATATAATTTGCAAATCCAACAGTAGAATACAATTAAGTGACATAAATTCAAATTCATTTATTTCAATCCATTTTACATCATAACATTCACATTAAATTTCCTTTCGGTACCATCATAGTTGCATATTTTAAGTATATGTTATTATTATTCTTATAGTATTATTTAAGTAGTATGTATTAGTATGATATTAATTTTAGTCATATTTATTATAGTATGTTATATTTAAAGTTTTTTTGTCTTTTTATGTTAACATAACTTTTACACACGATGTCTACATATCTTTTATTCGACTCTCCTTTCGCAGGTATGCTGGAAGAGATTTCTTTAGAAATAAGCATCACCTTTGTACCTATTTTTCTGTTCCCTTCTTATTTATTTGTTAAATGTGTGTACATAAACTGTTAAATAAATAAATAAATAAATAAAATATACATAAAAAATCGAATGAATTACTTAATAAAATTTAAAATACAATATTGGAAACAAGTCATTAAATTAAATTAAAATCACATTAATAGATAAATTAAAATTCACAAGATAAAAGATCACACGAACACAAAAATAATATACATAATTAGATAAAAGCCTGCGTCATTTGTCTGTTTGTCATTAAATTAATCATATAACAATGATTAATGTAATGACAATCAAACCTGTTCGCCAATTCACTTAGGATGCCATTAGAGGTGGCCCGGAGCCTGCGCCCCAGAGATGCACACCGCTTTCGCATCGTCGTGTAGAAACAGTCGACACGGGCGTCGGCGAACATCTCCGACGCGCTGCTGTGCCGGGGCAACCCCAACAACATCCTGAATGCATTATTATACTGAACACGGAGAGCGTTGTACTGCTTTTGAGTATATGACACCCACAGGCTGGCCGTGTACAGGGACGTACAAAACGCTCTAAAAAGAGTTAAAATGCCACGTATCAAAAGTTAAAATATAACGTAAAAGTTCTGAAACTTACCTTTTCGCCAGCTAACAAAGTGCACACCAAATAAACACACGCGTCTTGATTCACAACATGGCAGCGACTAAGTGGCGGCACGCGGCTTACTGCCATTCCCCTCCACCCCGCTCTTGTAATGCCCAACCTACCGAATCGAGCCGACCAGTGACGGTACAGTGACATCTAACGATTTTTTGAAAAAATACCAGTAACATAGTAGTACCGTTTTGAACTTCTTCCTTAGGGACAAAACTAAAGTAATTATTTTGAAAAAAAATAAAGCTTTTAAAAATATATGAGGCCTACATAAAAAACGCAAACATATTAAATAAACTTAATAAATTTTTGAAACATTGGACTACACTGCAAGAAGAATACTTTTTTTGGTTAAGTTAGTCCGCGTATTAGGTCGGGGACACTTTGCAATACTATGGAAAACAACTATGTTACCATAAAATTCCACTTTGCTACCCTTAATTATCTTAAAATAGGCAAAACATTCAAATATTAATGTTAACAGAAGTTAAGGAAATATTACGGAAGTTTCATGTGTTGCGGAATTTTTTTTTAATTCATTAAGAAAATGGCAGATCGATTTTTTTTTGTCTGGGGGACACAAATACCTGCACTAAAAAGTAAAATGACCCTTCAACGTAACGCGTAAGCGACGGGCTAGGCACGGCGCGTACGCGCGCGTTTTTTTTATATACGTATGCAAACCACTGGAGCGTCACACAAGGAGTATACCTACCTACGTTATAATAATTATCTTAATCGTTTGTTTACATTGCAACAAAGAAAGATATTAATCGTCAAATCATAATGGCAGATGTTTCTGTTACGTCAATAAATTCTGGGATGTTATGGGGATGTTGTGACCAAACGGCTGACAACGAAAAATACGCTAAATGCGTAAAATGTCATAAGGCGTATCATTATACTTGTATGGCCTTAGCTGACGACTACACTATATACACATATATATATATATATACTTATATATATATACATATATATCATTTATTTAAGGTCACAAAGACCCATAACATAAATACCTTACAGACTATCATAGATATTTATAAAAACCACAAAAATGTAAACACTATTTTACACGAATTGACGGCGTCGTGTTGCGCTGCTTGGTCTCACGTAGTCTTTCGAGGAATCGCCGATATACGACACCCTTCGGCCATAACTCTTCCTTGAGGAAGGTCTCAATATGATGAGTCGGAACTCGCACCACGAACGATTTGAAACTCGTGTTATGGCGTGACTCCAACTTCTCGACCCATAAGGTCCAGTTGGTCTTTGCTCGAACATACTCCACGATCTCCTCAACCTTCGTGGTGTGATGTAGCCGGGACACAGAGCTGCGTCGTAGGTATTGCCGCACGCAGCATATTGGGTCCTGCCAGCGCGGTCTCGCACTGGTTCCGACTAGGAGGTTTCTTCGTCCTCTTCCTCTCCACCTTCACGAAGCCATCCTTATCACACGTGCCTGTAGCTGGGCCTAGCTGTTTCGAACCCCTGTTGGCACAATATACCTACCAAGTGGCATTGTCCTGAATGTCTAAGCTCGGCCCCGAAACTTACCAAATCCGATAATACGCCATTACGTAACATCTAAACTACCAGAGGCGATAAGAGGCAAGCCGTTGGATCGCCACCGCAGGCGCCTATTTAAGGTGCGTTAGCAGCTGCAGCTATATTCGTCAACTTATACAGGAAGCAGTTAAAAATGAATAGGCAGAGATGCTAACTAAGTACATAGAAAATATGAAGCTTACCCTGAATCAACAATAGCAACCCATAAAAGATCAAATAGAGAATACGGAAAACTCGATTGTTTTTATGAACCTTCAGTATGAAGATCTTTTAAAAGAGTACTCTGCGTCCAAGAAACTCAGATATAAAAGTGTGTATTAAGATTTGACTTTTCGCATGAAACAACTGGAACAGCAAACCCGTGCAAACAATGTGGAGATTCAGTGCCTGCCGGAAAAGAAACTGGAAAATTTGATAGAGATTGTGCCACAATTATCTGAAGTGGTATTCAAGACAACGACATTAAACATTACAAGAGTCGCAGAACAAAATGCCAGTAATTTCCGCCCACGTGCCGTGGTGGTACCACTTGGGTCTCCCCGTACTCGTGACCAATTTCTCGCAGCTACCATAAAATTTAATAAATCGAACAAGACAACAAACTGAATTCAACAGACTTGAGATACTCTGGACCAAAATCTCCGATCTATATTATAGAACACCTCCACTACCAACAAGGCACTCCAAGCTGCCGCTAGAATTAAAGCTAAGGAAATCGGATATCAGTTTGTCTGGGTACGAGGTGGTCGGATATTCATGCGGAAGGTATAGGATTCGGAACATATTTTGGTTAGGAATAAATTTGGAAAGGATAAATTGAATAAGCTGGTTTAATTTTGATGTTTCATCTGATTATGTCGATGTTATAGTAAATTAAATTCATTATCATTCTCGGATTTCAGGATATATTATCAGAACACTAGAGGCTTACGCACTAAATGTCATTAATGTCATGTTGTAATTTAAAAAATATATATTTTTCTTCTTTTTTTTAATGTGAATATGGACCTTGTATGGTCTGCAATAAAGATTATTATTATTATTATAATTTGTATCGTCAAGTTTGTACCGAAAACTATGATGTGATAATCTTGACCGAGACTTGGTTAAATGATTCTGTAATTAGCTCGGAGCTATTGATACTGATACCAGGAAAAGAGATGGAATATATTCAAAGCGCATAACTCAATGGGAATACAATTGTGAAGAATTGTGGGTTATCATAGATATTTCGATTACAAATCTGTCCGTCAACTAGCTCTGTGCGCAGTTCATTTGCCTCCGCCTGTACCTCGTTCAAACCTAGGACACTTCTTGGACTCGTGTTATACCATATTTGAACAGTCGGCTTTGAAGTCGTGTATAGTCGGTGACTTTAACTTAAGTAATATTGATTGGAACTTGGCAAGTGAGTTGGATGGTGGTTACATGGCACCAGGTATTGGTCACTTGTTAACTGATTTTAGTCATATTAACAAATATAATATATATAAGATAATATATAATATCTTGGGACAACTAACACACGGTCATCCGATCCCAACCTAGGCAGAGCCTGTGCTATGGCAACCAGACAACTGACAAACATACTTATATATTTCTAAATACATGCATATTATAGACAAATTACACCCAGACACAGAACAAATGATCATGCTCATCACACAAAGATTTATCCTGGGTGGGAATCGAACCCACGACCTCCGGTTTAGCAGTCAGGGTCATTATTATATTATTATTTCAACTTAACAATATAACAAATATGTCGGGACGCATTCTTGACCTTGCGTTGACTAACTTAACGTCCGGTATCGTATGTTCTGCTCTAAATACCTTAAGTAATTGCATCCCCTAATTGAAATTATTTTAAAATCATATTAAGACAAAGGACTTCCGTATAATAGTTGCAAAATACTAAATTTTTACAAATTAGATTATAATTTTGTTTGTAAACATTTATATGGGATCGGTTGTAACCTTTTATTTGATGGCACTCACGATGTAAACGATATGCTCAGTAAATCTACGATGAAATTAAAAATATTATAGAAATGCAAGACAGCCGTTTCTTATGTTTAACACCCGTAAACATAAGAAACACCCTCCTTGGTTTGATAAAAACTTAATAAGAACTTTGAGTGAAAAAGAAAAGATACGTCAGCGGTATACAACCTATAAAACCCCATGGATGAGCTTGAACTGAACATGCTGAGTGCAGCTGATATCCAGTGCTCGGTTATGGCTGCCGAGAAACAGTAATAACCAAGGATCCGAAGCGATTTTGGGATTATATCACGGACAAGCGAGGTGGTATCAGTTCTTATCCCCTGACAATGTCTGACGGCATCACATCGTCTTCGGATGGCCTCAATATCTCAGAAATGTTTGCTGCTCACTTTTCTTCCATGTACAGTCAACAAAATGTTACTCATCATTAATCTTCATCTTCCTCAGAATATACGCAGGACATGTTGGCGTATAGTTTACCTATGACAATACCAATGTTTGAAATTGATGCCTTGCTCAATAAGCTGAAATCTCTGGATCGTCGGAAAGGCGCTGGACCCGACGGAATACCTCCTTATTTTATCTCCATGTGTGCTTCTTTTCTTTTCTTCTTTTATTACAAATATTTAATCGAGCCTCCAGTATATTCCCAAATATTTGGAAGGTAGCAAAGGTGGTACCAATTTATAAATACAGTGATCGCAATTATGTAAGTAACTATAGACCTATTTCAATTTTGTCTACCTTCGCCAAAATTTTTGAATCCTTAATTTGTCCCTACATACAGCATGGCTTGGTGAGTTGCAGATCTACTAGCACAAACCTAGTGACTTTCATGGAGACCCTAACAAGTGCCATAGACTCTGGGAAACAAGTTGTCGTGATATATACCGATTTTAGCAGGGCCTTTGATCGCGTCCCCCATAATATACTCCTTTATAAGTTAACTGCTGACGGCATCACTGGTTCCCTCCTCAATTGGTTTGAATCCTATATTGATGGTCGTTCCTTCTTTGTTGCTCTCAATGGCTACCAATCAAGTTCCTACAAGGTTACATCTGGTCCCGCAGGGATCACATGTTGGCCCAGTTTTGTTTAAGTTATTTGGTGATGATTTTGCAAATGAGTTGAAATTTTCTTTTTTTTAGTTGAGTGCTACATGTATGCTGACGATTTAAAATTTTGCATAGTTATTGAATCAGACTTTGATGTTAAGTGGCTGCAGAGAGATAATGACACGTTAGTTAAGTAGTGTGATGACAATGATATGAACTTAAATATCAAAAAGTGCTACCACGTGAAATTCACCAGAAAACTACATTAGTAGCAACTTAGAGCAAGAAATTGAACAGATAAGGAACTTGGGAGTTCTGTTCGATAGACAATTGACATAAATTTGTACCAGACATTGAAAATATAGTTAAGAAAGCCTCAAGAATGCTTGGGTTTGTCATAAGAAATGTTACCTGCTTTCGTCGCAATAAGACTAAAATTCTGCTTTATAACTGTTTGGTCCGTAGCTCGTTCGAATATTGCAGCACTGTGTGGAGACCTCACTATGCCACCCACACACTAAGATTGGAAAGGGTTCAAAAACGTTTTTTGTAGCATTTAGCATACTGTGCCGCGTTAGCTAAAAATATACAATCATATAAAGAGAGGCTCTTGCATTTCAAGATGATATCCCTACAGAAGAGGAGGGATTTACTGGATTTACTATTTATATTTGAGATATAAAATTGACTGTCCCCAATTATTGAGCAGCATCAAAATCCGTGTGCCCACGAATAGCCCACGAGCTCCTATAACCCCCTTATGTCCTCCGCTTCGGAGAACCGTCCTCGGTGCTAATTCTCCTATTCCCCAACTATGTAAATTATTAAACAGCTGCAGTGACCTTGTCGATGTGCACTCTGACTCACTTGGTAAGTTTTGAAGTCATATTTATAAAAACTTGAAAAATCATTTTAGTGTTAAGGCTTGCATGTTAATTTAATTTAATTTTTAAATAATCTAGTTATAGGTCATAATAATGTTCGGTGAGTAACTCAGAACTCACCTAATTTTCAGTGTTGTACAGATTGTTCAGCATCAATCGACAATAATGTAACGCATGGTGTGCTTACCTGTAACAAATTGGTACACTGGTCTATCAGTTTATTTGATGTATCTCATCCTTGTACACGTGTATTCAATGTTGGTGAGCCAAATAAATAAAATAAAATAAAACATAAATGTGATCACAATCTGCTGCAAAATGTTGCAGCTGTACACGTGAGATTCCACATACGCTCAGGGCAAGTTGCTGTATAATCTTGGCTACAAGATAGGGTCTATGTAAAAACTCCTAAATAGCCAAGGGAGAACACCCACTGTGAGGTGTCTGGGTGTAATTTGTCTATAATATGTTTGTATTTAGAAATATATAAGTATGTTTATCAGTTGTCTGGTTGCCATAGTACAGGCTCTGCCTAGTTTGGGATCGGATGACCGTGTGTGAGTTGTCCCAGGATATATTATTATATTATTATTATACCCACTGTGAGGGTCCCAATAACACATCCCGATAAACGCCCCTAAGAATACATATGTAAGTACATTAGCTTATGGCGATCAAAAAGGCACATGCTTTATGAAAAATATTGGTATTCAATTGCATCTGGTTAGGCACATAGTTGAGAAAATGCTGGGGAGATTTATAGGTATTAGAAAAATAATGTTCCATACATCTCTATTATTACCAGTGAGTGTGTTTCCACTTGTTTTTTATAGATTGATAGCCCACCCGCGTCTACCGAGCTACTAATTTCAATCTTCAAGTCCACGATGCTAGACAAAAAGTAAAACATAAAAATAAAACCATGGCCAAGTTATTCATCTTTCCATAAATACACGTATATACCTAATGCAACAGCGCGGTCTTAAAATTAACTCATTTACGACTTAAAACTATACAAAACTAATAGTACTCATAATAAAAATTACATCTAATACCAATAAATTCTATACTAAGTTCCCTAAACACAATATTTAAAATATAAAATAAAAACAAATAGCCTACCCTAATCTACACTATAACACAAAATAAACAGCAGTATTTTTTGCGAATTCACTTAAATGGCATGTAAATACCAGTAATCTTGATGTGAAGATCGTTAATAACCCGAATTGTTTTGGCTAAAAGGTTGGTCCTGGCAACAGGCATGGCCAGCAGCGACGGGCGGCGCCGCCTCCACACATAGCGTTCTGGTACACGTAAACCAAGGCACTGCAGTACTCCTGGGTTATGCTCAATGCCACGAAGTAACCTAACCAGATATGCGACAAGAGTGAATTCACGTAGCACCCTCAGTTGGTTGTACCCGATCATACCGAGCACAGAGTTGGGTACATCAACGGGTAAAACGAGTATATGTAACAAATTCCAACTTTCTAAAAGCCCTTTTACAGCCCTGTAATATGATCGCGAAACGACAGTTCAGGAGTGACAGCAACCCCCAAATCCCTCAGTGACTCGTTGCATAGGCGCGGCGCCCACCACCTACTCGTGTACTAGAGGGTCACGCGTACCCGTGAAACTCATCACCGAGCACTTTGACACGTTGAAGATTATCTTGTTATCCTGACCCCATTCCACTACTTTATTGTTACGCGCCAGAATTAATGTCGGGTACCTTAAGTTACTACTAGCGCCATCTAGTATCGAGTAGCAGAACTAGTAGGGTCAAGTACCTTCTAGATATTTCTTTGCCAGAACATTCTACACTTCTCGATATCTGGTCAGTCGGCAGCGGTAGTTAGGAGTACCTTCCAGATGTTTCGAGAATAGAAGTTTCTAGAACTAACTGTCCTATATAAAGAGTGCGTAGTCCGCGACCGAGTCAGTATTGGATTAGCGATACAAGCGAATACTTCGAAAGCGATCTTCAAGTGCGATTTAAAGTGATCAGTGGTGAACTTGTGTTTAATAATTAGTGAGTTTAAAGTTGTAATTAGTGTTTTTAAATTAAAGTGTCATTTTGGTTATTTAATCGGCTGTTTTTATTGTCACGAACCCCAAGCTCGTAACATTATTATATCCTCCTGCAATCGTTTGCAATCGGCTTCACTCTAAATCTCGAGCAACAACTTAAGGTCATCCGCAAATAATAAACAAGAGCCATGTTTAACTAATTCCGGAAAATCTTTTATCATTATGATGAATTCGAGAGTCCCTAAATTGCTGCCTTGGCTCACACCAGACCAGGTGTAATATGGGTCGGATTCACATCCATTGTAATCCATGTACCGCTGTCCGTCTTGCATATAGCTGGCGACGAAGTGCAAGAGATGTGGTGTGCAGCCGGCTTCTGCGAGCATCGTTAATAAGATGTCATTATCAACGGTGTCAAAACTTGCACACCAGGTTCTACCGCCGGCACCACCTGCGACATAATCGATAGACTCGAACACCTTCTCTATAACCAGGTTTGTCCAATCCTGACTTATCTTTGGGTACAGGAATGACCCGCGTGATCTTCCATCGGGTGGGGAATGTCGCCGAATGAAGACACATGTTAAAAACATAATGTAGCGGTTCCGCAAGCACCCTACCAAAATCTCTAAAAAGAAATGTTGGTATACCGTCCGGACCCGCTGAACGCTTCGGTTTGAGGTGCTCAAGTGCATTTTTGACTCAGTGCGTCTAGTTGTACCCGCGCACTGCTCCCCGCTCCCACCGCCGCGGCCGCTTGTGCATCTAACCACGGTGCCTGATCGCTGTAAACCGATTCGAAAAACTTCGCGAACTGTGTAGCACACTCGTCATCCAATAAATGCTCACCATCTTTTATAATAGTTTTTTTGCCTGCCACACTTTTTTATTGATCGCATGTATTGCCAGAATGACTTAGGATCTTTAGCAAACTGACACTGGATAATGTTGATGCAGTCTGTGTACAGTTTCTATAGATTTTTTAATAAGTAGTATATTTGTCATAATCCCTACTAAGTTTAGTCGTTTAAAATATGTATATTGTGAAGTCTAGCTTTACTTCTTAAGTCTTTTATTATTTCGCTCGTGTACCATTACGGATAAATGTACCGCGACTGTTTGACTAGGTTTTTCCTAGGAAGATATTCATCCAAAATGTTATTAAACAAACGCCAACTTAAGCATTATATTACGAATAAGTGTGGTCATTTGGCATTTATTGTCACTTGTTGACTTATTGATTTTGTGGGATAATTCTGATTGATTTAGATATTTTTTTTTTTTTTTAAATTTTATTTGCTTTAGGCTACCAGTTCATTTAGGAGTGCCCGAAGGCTCTATACTAGGTCCATTCTTGCTTCTGGTGTATATAAACGATTTGCCATTTTTCTTAAAAGGTATCTGTGACGTAGTGCAGTTTGCAGATGATACTTCTCTTATTTTTTAAAGTAGATAGGAATAGACGAGATTTTGATAACGTAAACTGCGCTCTTTCTATGGTTACAGATTGGTTTACGACAAATAATCTAGTTCTGAATGCGAAGAAAACAAAATATATAAAGTTTTCCCTGCCCAATGTTAGATATATCTGGGGCCCAATGTCATCTTAAACAATGAAGTGCTTGAAACTGTGGACTCGGCAGTATTTTTGGGCATAACTGTCAATTCAAAACTTCAATGGGGTCCACACATATCAAGCCTATCAGGAAGGCTCAGTTCTGCCGCATATGCCGTCAGGAAAGTTAGACAATACACTGACGTTGACACAGCTCGGTTAGGCTATTTCAGTTATTTTCATAGCGTAATGTCCTACGGTATCTTGCTGTGGGATAGGGCTGCTGACATACAGAATATATTCGTTTTGCAAAAGCGTGCTGTACGAGCAATATACCAGCTAGGGTCAAGGGTTTCATTAAGAGAACTTTTTAAAGAGATTGGTATTCTCACGGTGGCATCTCAATTCATTTNATAAAGTGATCAGTGGTGAACTTGTGTTTAATAATTAGTGAGTTTAAAGTTGTAATTAGTGTTTTTAAATTAAAGTGTCATTTTGGTTATTTAATCGGCTGTTTTTATTGTCACGAACCCCAAGCTCGTAACATTATTATATCCTCCTGCAATCGTTTGCAATCGGCTTCACTCTAAATCTCGAGCAACAACTTAAGGTCATCCGCAAATAATAAACAAGAGCCATGTTTAACTAATTCCGGAAAATCTTTTATCATTATGATGAATTCGAGAGTCCCTAAATTGCTGCCTTGGCTCACACCAGACCAGGTGTAATATGGGTCGGATTCACATCCATTGTAATCCATGTACCGCTGTCCGTCTTGCATATAGCTGGCGACGAAGTGCAAGAGATGTGGTGTGCAGCCGGCTTCTGCGAGCATCGTTAATAAGATGTCATTATCAACGGTGTCAAAACTTGCACACCAGGTTCTACCGCCGGCACCACCTGCGACATAATCGATAGACTCGAACACCTTCTCTATAACCAGGTTTGTCCAATCCTGACTTATCTTTGGGTACAGGAATGACCCGCGTGATCTTCCATCGGGTGGGGAATGTCGCCGAATGAAGACACATGTTAAAAACATAATGTAGCGGTTCCGCAAGCACCCTACCAAAATCTCTAAAAAGAAATGTTGGTATACCGTCCGGACCCGCTGAACGCTTCGGTTTGAGGTGCTCAAGTGCATTTTTGACTCAGTGCGTCTAGTTGTACCCGCGCACTGCTCCCCGCTCCCACCGCCGCGGCCGCTTGTGCATCTAACCACGGTGCCTGATCGCTGTAAACCGATTCGAAAAACTTCGCGAACTGTGTAGCACACTCGTCATCCAATAAATGCTCACCATCTTTTATAATAGTTTTTTTGCCTGCCACACTTTTTTATTGATCGCATGTATTGCCAGAATGACTTAGGATCTTTAGCAAACTGACACTGGATAATGTTGATGCAGTCTGTGTACAGTTTCTATAGATTTTTTAATAAGTAGTATATTTGTCATAATCCCTACTAAGTTTAGTCGTTTAAAATATGTATATTGTGAAGTCTAGCTTTACTTCTTAAGTCTTTTATTATTTCGCTCGTGTACCATTACGGATAAATGTACCGCGACTGTTTGACTAGGTTTTTCCTAGGAAGATATTCATCCAAAATGTTATTAAACAAACGCCAACTTAAGCATTATATTACGAATAAGTGTGGTCATTTGGCATTTATTGTCACTTGTTGACTTATTGATTTTGTGGGATAATTCTGATTGATTTAGATATTTTTTTTTTTTTTTAAATTTTATTTGCTTTAGGCTACCAGTTCATTTAGGAGTGCCCGAAGGCTCTATACTAGGTCCATTCTTGCTTCTGGTGTATATAAACGATTTGCCATTTTTCTTAAAAGGTATCTGTGACGTAGTGCAGTTTGCAGATGATACTTCTCTTATTTTTTAAAGTAGATAGGAATAGACGAGATTTTGATAACGTAAACTGCGCTCTTTCTATGGTTACAGATTGGTTTACGACAAATAATCTAGTTCTGAATGCGAAGAAAACAAAATATATAAAGTTTTCCCTGCCCAATGTTAGATATATCTGGGGCCCAATGTCATCTTAAACAATGAAGTGCTTGAAACTGTGGACTCGGCAGTATTTTTGGGCATAACTGTTGATTCAAAACTTCAATGGGGTCCACACATATCAAGCCTATCAGGAAGGCTCAGTTCTGCCGCATATGCCGTCAGGAAAGTTAGACAATACACTGACGTTGACACAGCTCGGTTAGGCTATTTCAGTTATTTTCATAGCGTAATGTCCTACGGTATCTTGCTGTGGGATAGGGCTGCTGACATACAGAATATATTCGTTTTGCAAAAGCGTGCTGTACGAGCAATATACCAGCTAGGGTCAAGGGTTTCATTAAGAGAACTTTTTAAAGAGATTGGTATTCTCACGGTGGCATCTCAATTCATTTTTGCAAACATTTTATATATTAGGCAAAATATACATTTATATGTATACTAAAACCAGCGATATCCACAATTTTAACACCAGATACAAGCACAAACTACATGCTCCTTCCCACCGTCTCCGTAAGATCCAGGACTCGTTTGTGGGGCTCGGAATCCGTTTTTACAATAAACTACCCCTTTCTTTTCTTGCCTTGCCTTTTAATGCATTTTAAACTAGAGTTAAATCTATCCTTTGTTCTAAGGCATACTATTCTATCAATGACTACTTAGATGATAAGAATTGTTGGTCGCAGAGTTGAACGCAAGATATTTGTTATACTTAATGTTCTTTCTATATGATTTACCTTATAACAGGTTATATGAGTTCATATAATACATATATATATTATTATCTTTTCTCTGATCGTACTGATCAGTTATCTTGTACTTTTTTCTTTTTTGACATAATCAACTCGTTACAATTGTTTTTTGTATGAGTTGTATTGCAACATATGATGAACTACTGTTGTCCATAGCTGTTTTATATATTATTTTTGCCTGATCAACCGGCAAGTTCGTCATGCTCCCCTAGATGTCACTGCTTGCGGTAGCGTCGGGGGTCGGGTTACCTCCTTCCCTCAAACATGGCGAGGGCGATAATGGCTGATCTTTGCGTTATGCTCGTGAACGAGTGCTGCTTGTGGTGACTGGTCGTCTTGCTGATCATAGTATTTTTTATTATTATTGTTGTATTTAATACAACAATAATAATTAAACGTTAAACTACTGTTTATTATTAGTATTATGTTGGCTCTAGTTCATCACTTGTGGCTCCAGTCACAATCCTATTGTTAGACTTTACTATTGCACGTGTAAGCGGGCACACCATTTATGCCCGGAGGCATAATTAGTTTGGTTTATTTGTTAATGCTAGAGTTTGTCTATTTCTGATGGCTTAATGGAGTATGCTAGCTACCAAGTGTCAATTAATTTCATTTAATTTGATTTACAGTTAGAATATTTTATTTTCTGTGTCACGTATTGTAAAATACTTTCCATACTATTGTATAAATTCAAGTTTTTAAAAGCTTAACAGACAGATGTGTTGCTGGGGAGTTTGTTGCGCCACTTCTTCTTCCCAGTTAAAACACTAGGAAGTGGTGACGGGCGGGCGTTTTGGGGGACTGTCTTTATGTAGAACTTTGACGTTCAAAAAGTGCTGGCACTCAGCCTAATTTGAATAAATGACTTTTGAATTTTGAATAATATGATGGATGGACAGGGAGAGGGAGGCCAAAGAAAAGATGGATGGATTGTGTTAGGAGTGATATGAAAGAAAAGGGAGTTAGTGATAGCATGACGGCTGACAGGACAGAATGGAAGAAAAAAACGTGTTGCGCCGACCACAAGTAACATGGGATAAGGGCAGGAAGATGATGAATGATGTTGAATAATGTATATTTGGATAGGCTAGGGTTTTAATTGAATTATCTAGAAATTACATAAATGGTCTTAAACTTATCAACATTAAATAATTTCCAAGAAGTAAAAATAAAATTCATAATAAATTAATATTCATTTAAACATTAAAATTGTCACTAAATTGGTATAAAATTTCATAAAAGAATTATAATCTAATATGAATGAATATATTACTGGGTCAGAAGTGCCGTACTACGGGTAAGTGCCCGTGCAATGTGAAATTACCATTCTAGAGAACTAGTTCTCTAGAATGGTAATTTCACATTGCACACTTAGTCGATCAAATTAAAAAATGGTACTGGGTAAGTAAAAAATCCTAATAACGTGTAATGGTCGACCAACTTAAAAAATGCAACTGGGTAAGTAAAAACTTCCTAATAATTCCATAGAAAATGACTTAAAACTAAGTGCAGTTGTAACTTTGTAATCTAATAATGGTGAAGTACATTTTTCAATTTTTCTGACATGATTTAGGAGACGGGTAACCAAGGAACCCTACACTGTGCGTGGTCCGACACGCACTTGGCCGGTTTTACTACAATGTGACGTTAGCAGCGCCTACTTTTGAACTTTGATGCGCTTCTTTATCGATTTGAAATGGCAAAATATACGTGTTCAATAGTTTATGAAAATCTGACAAACTTAGTATTTTCCATCCATGAAAATACCCATTAGTAGCAACATCTTAGGACATCTAAATGAATAGGGAGTAATATGAAGCGATAAAAAAATATTACAATGTATATTATTTACGCCTCAATAGTTTGTGTTACTCAGGGGCTGGCCAGTCTAGTCCGGAAATCCCAATTTCTTCCAGGTACTGTCTAGTCACTGCAGGGGTATTGGAGCGGGCATTCTCGTGCATTAGCACATGACCTAGCAGAATGTCGTTGATGTACCCGCGGCGGTTAGCCCCTTCCCCGACCTCCATCAGGTACGAATATTGCCCACATACATAAATAGACAGATAGATTGATAAAACATTTATTTGGTACAATAACAGAAGACACAACACATAGAAGCACACTTAAAATAAATAAATAAATATAGCCTTTATTGCTGTTTCTTTTTACAATAACTTAATACATGCCTACTTGCTAAAAACTAAATGTACATTCTATTTCTAATTTATATTAAAGTGATCGGCAACTGGTTGCTTTTATTGAACAGCTTGTCTGTCGACAAAGGCCTCCTCTAAAGATTTCCACGTATTCCTGTCTCTGGCTACTCGACTCCATACTGGGCCAACTATTTTCCGCAAGTCATCTTCCCATCTTTTGTTTTGTCTGACCCTACTTCTTTTTCCATCCCTTGGATACCATTCTGTTACTAACCTACTCCATTTTTCTATATGTTCTCTCGACATATGTCCTGTCCAACGCCATTTGAGCTGTCTGTAGGCTGTGTGTGTATTTTTAAATTTGGTCTTTTTCTTAATTATTTGTAATTTTACTCTATTATATATGAATGAACATCTGACATTAAAGAACAAGCAGTTGTTTCGCGCCTGCCGAGAAGCTG